>VXAB01003948.1:0-79054 GCA_013399175.1 Odontophorus gujanensis
GAAGAGAAGAGAAGAAGAAAAAACAGCTGATGTAATAAGGTCTGAAAAGAGAAAAATTGAAATAAAATGCTTTTCTCTGCAAAGAGAGAAACAGCAAAGATATCATGTAAAAAAAAAAATGACCGTAGGTATATCCACATGGAGAAAACAAGGGGCATTTGTCTGAATTAGCTCTGAAAACGAGTGAGTTGAGGCTGGGAGATGAAGGGGATTGACCTGTCCAGTCCCATAATGCCAAAGAATTGGTTCATCCACAGAAAGAGTCACCACCCACCTCTTTTGCACGGGCATGTGTACCAGGGCTCATCCTGCCTCTATATCAGTTAATTTGCTTCCCCTATTAACTCCTGCCAGCTAGAAATTGCATCTCTGAGATGAAGCTTCTTGGGCTATTACAGACTGCTTCTCTCCGGGGCCCCATGAACCTTTTAACAGGTAAAATTCATGGTTACAGCTGCTGCTGACGGGAAAAGAAGTGTCTCTATTTTGCACTCTTTGCATTGCAGGGATCTGTGCTGTGGGGAAAGAGGGACTGCTCCTGCCTTTGGACAGTGCTTTTTTTCTCTTCCTGAGGATAGAGGGGATAAATGGGGCAGGTGATAAACCCAAAGTACAACTTCCCGATAAAGACCATCTCAGCTTATGTCTCAAGTGATAAATGAGACCCTGGTGATAAATGAATTTTGTGGCTTTGCTCCTCACCACCCATGGTGTTTTATAAATAACAAACAAATAAATAAATAAATAAAAAGTGATATCTCAAACGGGATGCAGAATTCTGGTTTTGATCCTTGAGATCATAGAATCATAGAACGGTTTGGGTTAGAAGGGACCTTTCAGATCATCTACTTCCAACCCCCTCCTATAGGCAGGGACACCTCCCAGCAGACTAGGTTGCTCAAAGTCCCATCCATTCTGGCCTTGAATGCTGCCAGGGATGGGGCATCCATTGCTGCTAAAAAGTCTCCTTCTCAGAGCCTTATCTCCTCTAGGCTGAGTAGACCCAAGCTCCTCCATCCCTCTGATCTTCTTTGTGGGCCTCTTCTGGATCCACTCTAACAGCTTGATGTCCTCCTTGTGCTGGGGGCCCCAGACATGGATGCAATACAGCAGATTGGGTCTCATGAGAGCAGGGGGGCAGAATCACCTCCCTTGACCTGCTGGTCACACTTCTCTTGATGCAACCCAGGATACAGTTGGCCTTCTGGACTTCAAGTGCACATTGCCAGCTTGTGTTGATCTTCCATTAACCAACACTACCAAATCCTTCTCCTCAGGGCTGTAGAGATGGGATTAATTTGCTTACTGACACCCCTAATTACTGAAGACAGCACTACTACATTTGGCCCCTGAGCTCTCTTCCTTCCCAGTTCCATGGCCACTGTGTTTGGGCACACAGATGAATTTAGTTCTCTGAAAACAGACCAATAGGGCTCACTCCCTTTTCATTAAGAAGGAAGATGCCCTGTCTGATTTGTTAAGTCTAAATGCATTTAACTGTGATGAGGTTGCTCATGAGAAGCATCCAGAATAACTCAAGTCCACAATTTCAGATTTGGGATGGCCTAATTCATAGACTGCTTTTGCAGGTCCATTGGATCTGACCTCTGCCTACTTTAGAGAATGGGGCACCACAAAGCTCCTACCTCACCCAGTGTCCAATACCCATTAGAAATGAAGAGTCATTGTCTCTGGAGCTGTACAAGGAAAGTGTAGGTGTGTCACTAAGGGACATGGTTTAGTAGATGTGATGATGACGGGTTGATGATTGGACTTGTTGACCTTAGACATCTATCCAACCTTAATGATTCTGTGATTTTATGTTTCTCTGTCTGCTGGAAACAAACTCTGCATACTCCCAACTGCATGCACTGTGACTGCAGCTGGAGGATGCTCATTGCTCAGGCTGCAGCTTGCACACAAACACACGTGAATGCTCCTGTTTGTGTGCTTGTGCTGGGAGCCCTCTCCTGGCTGCTGCAACTGTAGTGAGTCTGTGAGGGGGTAATTTACAGTGGGAGTGGAGATAACTTTCCAGCAGACTATTCAAATCAAAGCAAGATTTCCTCTTGACAGAGCCTCTCCACTTTAAGCTACCTCCCACATCACTATTCCTAGAAGTATCCTTGCTAATGATGTTCATAGCAGAAACAGTGCTTGCAACTGTAAGCAAACACTCAAGGGATTTTTCCACTCAGGCTGTGAGCATCCTGTCTCCAAGTATTTGACACTGTCCCACATAATATCCTGTTTGTCAAATTGGAGAAAAATGGATCTGATGGGTGGGCCACTCTCTGGATAAGGAATTGGCTGGATGGTCGCACTCAGAGAATTGCTGTCAGCAGCTCTCATGGGAAGACATTATATTGAAATCATAGAATAATAGAATCATTAAGTTTGGAAAAGACCACTAAGATCATCCAGTCCAACCACCAATCCGTTCCCACCATGCCCACTAAACCATCACCCTCAATACCATGTCTCCACGGTTCTTGACCACTTCCAGGGTGGTGACTCCAACACTTCCCTGGGCAGCCTGTTCCAGTGCCTCATCAGTTTCTTGGAAAAGATTTTTTTCTCAGTATCCAACCTGAGATGTGTTATAACAGCACTGGATGAGTGCCTTTGTCCTCTCTCCGTCACTGGGGTTGGTGTCACTTAGTACATGGTATTGGGTTATGGGTCTACCATCATGTCCCACAGCTCTCATGATTACAGTGCTGACAAAGGCAAAGGATGCTGAGTTTGGTAGATGGAAGCTGGGCATGATATGGGCTCTCAAAAGAAAATGCTTATCCAGGAGGGCAGAAATAAAGACTAAATTTGGATGTTTGGACTCAGACAACCACATTTCAGTAAAACCCCAATGTATTGCTCATCAGCTCACATGTGATAACAACTATCAGCCTCAATACACCCTATAACCTTGATGCAAATGCTATAACATGACTTAGAGGGTAAGTGCTCATGCACTTTTAAAGCAGCTGTATCTCCTTACTATGGAAGAAGTCTCTCTCTTTGTCACTGTTCCTCAGTAACAAATCTGTTCAACTTTTTAATACATTTTAAACATTTACTCTGTTGAATTTTTTTAATGTCTCATAGATCTTGAAAGAAGAGCTGCGTCACCCTACAGTGTTTCCTCTGGGACAGTCACCTTGTCTCAGCTGACCCACGAACCCACAAAGATTTGTTAAATTCAAATTTCCACTTATGGAAATGATCTTATTCTTTTTTTCCCAACAAAATGGGGAATTAACCGCCAAGAAACCTCCAAAAAAATTTACCAAGGACTCTAGGGAATTCTCTGACCATATACAAAGGACATGGTTCATCAGCAGCATCCTGCCCAGGTCCCATGTCCGAGCACTGGTCTTCTCTGAGGCTGCTCCTGGGCTCAGATGACTGGGTGTAAGATGAACACCGTGGTCTCCTCCAGTCTATTGTCGATCTTCACACTGCTCCTAGTGTAACCTAGTGCTGCTGGGGAATACCTACAAGGCTGGTGTCCTCCTGTGGTTGTCCTTCCACTCTTTCCTCTAAGGATTTGAGAAGCTCTATGGACAGGTTTCCTTGCAGATCACCTTCTGGGTGTGGTGAAGGTACAGAGAAGCTCTGCAGAAGATGATGAATGAGTAACAGCATGATCACCAGAATGAAACATGGAAAGCAAAGTTTCAGGCACTGAAAATGATTCATGCAGAAATCCTAATCCTTTCACTAAATTAACTTTTCACTGCTGTAAAATAGAGGAAGAATCCAAAATATTGTGAAGGGTTCATCTAATCAAGCTCTTCAAAAGTAATCCCTTAGTGTCTATTTAATCAGCACAAGTAGGAACGTAATTAAAAGTCACTGAACAGGCATTTACATACACTGCTGAGAGAGATATTTGCCTCCTTTGAGTCTTCCTCCCTCTTTCTCTCCTCAGATATTTTCTCTAACGATTCAGGAGTGTTCCCCAAGGGTTGGCGCTCAGATTCAGAACCGTCAGCAGATGGATCCTGTGGAGACCAAAGAAAGTTACTGCTTTTCTAAGTCAAGACCTCTTCACAACATGCTGTTTTACCCACACTGTCATTCATTAGAGGCCCAGGACAAAACTGGAGAAACAAGTTGCCAAGGTCTCTCTTGTGCCTTACTTGGGAAATGCCAATGATGATGGGCTGTGGCATCCAACAGGGATCCCCAATGGGTCAGGAGCCTGCCCAGGGGCTCAGAGGTGAATGCTTTGCCACTTCTCACCTTAAACTCCAAACAAAGTCCTTAGAAAGAAGTGACCAGCTCCATCTCACTCTGTCCTGGACAAACAGTACATGACATCTAAGTATATCCCAAACCCCAGTCTGCAGTGGCAGAGATAGTGACAAGATTTATAAAAAACCCGGACCACTAAGATGAGCAAAACTCCTTGATTGTCATCTCTTTGGTGTCTCTGTTCCTCAAATGTGGCTCCAAGCTTGATGGTATATGTCCATTTTTGTTTTTTTGGGACCTCTGGTGCAAACAAACCTACTGGTGAGCACTTCATGCCCCCAAGGCCCTAAAATGCTGTCATCCTGGCTGCTATGATATGGAAAAGCGAGATCATAGTAAGAGCCCGGAGCAGAGTGAGGATGAGCCTCCCTTACCTAAGTGCCAGAGCAACAGATCATCACTGAACCAACCACAGATGAAGACAAATTCACCATGAGTTGGCTCCAAACACTCCCACATCTCTTGTGCTCCAGTTACAGGAAACGTTTCCTACCAATGACTAACAAGGGTTTATGGTGAGTCACTTCTTGACTGTCATAAGAGAGGATTAGAATAGCCTCAACACAGCTGCCAGTGCTGTTTCCTGGACTATCCCTTATCAGGACTGTCTAGTATGGACAAATTAAGACCCAGGACTCCTCCTGCAGTTCTGAGAAGTAGCCTGGATACAACTCTCTGTATTTATTCCTGGATGTGCACTGCAACCTACAGGACCTTGGGTCCAGGATGGAGATAAGTCATAACATCACTAGTAAGTCCCTAATTTCCACAACAGCAAATTATCTGTTGCTTGCAATTGCCAAGGTTGAAAGCAATTAGATTATCTCTAGCAATTAGCATGGTTACTTGAGCAAATAAGGGCTGTGGAGTCATGGTAGGGACAAGAAAGAGCTGTATTTGGGTGGAGAGGAAGAGAGGATGAGGGATGAGCAGAAGGCATCACTGGGTCATGACTGAAAGATCTGGCATGCATTAGATGTGTGAGCTCTTAATGTTATTCCTGCAGCAAACTGGATGGACAGGAGCACAGATCTATGACTATATTTCATCGGCTCTGCTCGTTTTCACCTTAGGGAGTCCTTCAGACACCAGCACCCTAAACGGAGGGTCCACGGCTAGACTCTGTGCTTCTTCTGTCATCTCAGTGATAGTCAGGACATCATGAGAAGTATCAACTGTCAGTGAATCCTGTAACATCAGAAAAAAAACCACTATGGCTCTGTATGGCCATGACAAACTCGAGCTCCTAGGAATTACAAATGCAAAAAGATTCATTCTGATGGCACTCCAGCAGTCTCTGTCCCATCTGCTAGCCTTCCTATACCAAGATGGAGTGAGTAATAAGCAATCCCTGCTCACTATTTCATAGAATCATAGAATCATAGCATCGATCCAGCACAAACCACTGTGGGACAACACATGTCAATGATCTTCATCTGAACACTGAGCCATTGACCTCCACACTCTTTCCTTTCCAATTTGGAGAGAAGGATGTTATGGGGGACTATGTTAAACACTTTACTGAAGTCCAAATAGATGACTTCAATGGCTCTTCCTTTGTCCATTGCTGCAGTTATGCCATTGTAGAAAGGTATTAGTCAGGCAGGACCTGTCATTGGTGAAGCCATACTAGTTGTCCTGTATCACCCCTCTGTCCTTCATGCGCATTAGTATAACTTCCAGGAGGATCTATTCCATGATTTTCACCAGCACAAGGGTGATACTGCCAGGTTGGTGGTTCCCTGAGTCATCCTTTCTACCCTTCTTGAAAATGGGTGCATAATGGCTTTTTTCCAGTCACCGTGGACTTCACCTGTCCTCCATGACTTTTCAAATATCATTGAGAGTGGCTTGGTGACTACATCAGCCAATTCCCTCAGGACTCTAGGATGCATTTCAGTGGGTCCTCAAGCCTTCCTACCCAGGTTATTCTGTGTCCTTTACATTCAAAGCCAACCTTGTGGTCAATTCTTGTGTTTTCAGCTGCTTTGCTCCCCTTGCATAACCCCAATCCAACAAACCCCAGTGGTTGGTTGATTCTTTCATTTCTGATGAAAATCATGTGTTTTGCTATCTCATCAGCTTAACTGGTAGGTCCAAAATCCTGGTGTGAGCCATTAGCCTCTTTCATATTAATATACCTGCAAGTCACTATAAACTGCTGCGTGACTGAGATGACCCTGAAGCCTTCATTGATTCATTTCCTTGTTGGTCTGTCCATCTCCTGAAGATGACAAATACTCACGCCATGTTTGGGTATGTGTGGAAGTGTCTGCTTATTCCTGGAGGTCTTGAAGCTGCCCAAGTGCTGCATCAGCCAGTCCAGCCCCTCCTGCAGGATTGCATTGGAGAGGTCTTTCAGCAATGCCAGCTGCAACCAACAGAGATATTAGTTGTTTACTGTCACTCTTCCATCACCAAGAAACAACAGTGCTATAACCACCCTGGAATGATGACTGAAGTGTTTCCAAGGGGGTAACAGAGCATCTGGCCCTGACTACCAGCAGTTGATTTAAATGTGTTTATGGCTTGGGCATCTAGGAATTGATTGATGGAGGTGATACAGTGGCTCTCCCCACTCTAAATAAATCCCCCTGCACTTGATTAGAAAAGTTAGATCCTCATCTCCCTTATTCATTTCTCCAGAGCTTAGAATAAGGAGCTGAGGGTGATGGGCTTATCTATAAGGGTGTAGTTAATGGGACAGTAAGAGCTGGGGCTCATCACAATTACTGAGTTTGGTGACTGCTGTGAGACTGGAATGACACCATGGCTGCATTACACACTAAGAAGTGCGTACACTATGATTTGGGTTATCAGCAAAGGAGAAACCCAAACTTACTGACAAACAATATAGGCAACATGATCAACAAATACAACAGGGCCCCGTGGCTCTCCTCCTCCTGCCTGTGAAGACCCAGAACTGAAGTACACTTTGTACAATCTAAGCCAAATAGTAGCAACAAACTCTAAATGGGCATTTGCTAAGGTCTCAATTTCACATGGGTCTCAAAGCCCTCATTCAGCCCACAACGCAGCAAGAGCAAAGCTGTCCAAGAAGAACATACATACACATGGTAAGCTGTAAAATGAAATTGAATAACACTGATTTCTTGTGCCAGTGATGGACTAGGAGGTGCACACATCATCTCCGGAAGACCATAGGGGATAGATGGAAAAGTTCAATCACAGTCATCTTATCAGAAGGAAGGTCAAAGCATTACCTACCTTGATACCATTTTCTTCAAAAAGTCTCTCCAGATCCTGAAAGAAGAAAAACGGTAAGAACACAACCAAAGCTTTGACTCAGAGAGGAGCAGAAATGTCCCCTTATGAGCAGGAACCTGACTCCAGCAGTCTGGGAAACACTGGGTGCAAAGCGAATGGCATTTCTTGAAGGACTGAACACTCTCCTCTCCAGCCTGGGGATCTAGTCCTGCAGGTGGTGATAGCTAAGCCTGGGGCATTTGTAAGGTCTCCTCTGACATCCCCAAGCACAGGCAGAAAGGGAGATGTTTCCAGCATTAATATGCTCTGTAGTTTTTATTTCCTTTACCTTCATTTCCATTCCTTTTCCTGGTGGACCAGGTTCTCCCTTCAAACAAACAAGAATAACTCATTAACTATGATTCATGACTGGCATCACGAATGAACAGAAGTTATAGAAGTCAGGTCCTTACTCTGATGCCATCCCACTCCGTGACCACAAACAAATCCCCTTCTGTTGGGTCACAGAAGGGTTTGAATCCCACCCTGATAAATTGGCTCCTTCCTCTCCCACCGGACACAGTCAATGGCTGTGTTTTGTAGAGCAGGGCTGGACCAGAGCTTGACTGGAGCAGCACCAAAAAAATTCTTGAACTAGAACTTTACACCATCCCCTTGACTGGGGGACTGTGGTCTGTACCAAATTAGCCATGTTTCCCACCAGAACTATGCAATTCTGTGTAGAAAGGACAGAGACCTGAAAACTGATTTACTTCTCCATTCCTCAGCCATTCACAATATGTAAACGGTGAAATTTGGATGGTCCTTCAGTGCCACCAATGCTGCCCCTACAATGGCAGTTGTGTGGAGATGGCAGCAAGGCAGAGGATGGTCAAGTTGCTCCCAGGGTTGGTGGTCTCTTTTAGAGGTGGCCATGGTCCTGATGGCTCTTCACACTACCACATTTGGTCTGGGTCAAATATCTCTGATGGGTTTAAGTGTGGACTCCCATATGTAAATCCCAAAGACAGGTTGTCTGTGGGGAAGTCTGTCTCCCCTTGCCCAGTATGATGCATCCCTTTAGGTGATTGATCCTGGGCTGCTGACATGGATGAAATGCCATACAACCTGTAACAACCTGGGATGTCTTCTTGTAGGTCAAGGAGCTCTGATGAGACCAGGAGCTGAGCTGCCTCTCTGATTGGCTTCATTTCACTGAAATCTGGTTTCTTCACTGACAGATTCCGGTGGAATGAAGGGCATCAGGAAGGCCCTAGTAGTGTATTCCAACCAGTTGCTGAACAACATCTTCCTGCTTAAGTGTTGTATTTTTACCAAATGGAGTTGTAGAATTACAGCATCACTGTGACCACAAGTCTACAAGCCCATCTCATGACTTCTGCTTTGAAAGACCCAACATTTTGGGGAGTGAGAAGTGATCTGACATGGGTATTCTTCCCTTCTGGCCAGTCTAAAGGTGCTTCCATACATCTGAACACGTACCTTTGGGCCTGGAGGACCTCTTTCACCTTTCAAACCGTCCTTCCCTCGATCTCCCTGTAAGCCAGCAGGAACAAGTTAGTTCTTCATCCTCTCTAAAATTCACAGTGATGATTGCACATTACGGTGCTTCCCATGTACTGGCCTCAGACTAACAACATCCAATTCTTCTTCCACATGGACCAACCAGCCTTTTCTTACAATTATTTTGTTGACTCACATAATTAAGGTAAATGAGGAGTATCTCTGCTCTTCACTTGAAATACACTATTAAGGATGTATCTGCAGACTTGGCCTTATAGAAGTTATGAAGCTATACAACATCTGAGAAATGCAAAAAACATCACATATTCAGCTTCAACTCAAATATTTTTAAGAAAAATACCTTTTCACCTTTCAGAGTGATGATATTCTCCAGAGAAGACATCTGCAAAAAATGAAAGAAATCTGGTGAAAGATGTCTCACCTCCACATGTCTTTTATCCCAGATAACCCATAGGCACAAAGCCAGCAACTTTCTCTCAAATTAACCAGCAATGTGAACATGTTGTGTTTGGACATGAACCAGAAGGGAGCCAGTGTATCATCCTTCTGCTCATGGATCAGAGATTTGGGGTGTTTGTGATGTTGGTATCTAAATCTACATTTCTAAAGGTTAAATTCATATCCAGATTTTAGCCTGTACAAGCTTCTTGCATGACCATTTGGAGTGACATTCATTTGACCACACATGCAGAGGAACTAGCTGCACTGCTTTGTCTCTTCCGATGAAATTACTCTACCACATACACTGTAAGATCTGGCAGTGTGTTCCCCATGGAATCCAAGATTCACGATAAATCTCAACATAGAATCATAGAAACATTAAAGCTGGAAAGACCAATAAGATCATCTAGTCCAACCATCAGCATATCCCTCTCCTGATCAAATGCAGAAGTCAGCAGAAGAAGGCAATACTCACAATGCTTCCAGGAGTACCAGGCAGCCCAGGCATTCCCTATAAAGATATAACACCCCCATAAACACAGTGAGTGATATAATACTGAATTTTAGCCACCAAACAGACATTCTATCATGCAAAGTTATAAATGAGAATGTGCAAACCTACAGATTCGCCCTTGTCTCCCTTCTCTCCAGTAATTCCCTAGGAAGGGGAGAGAGAGGCAGGGTGAGAACAACCTGTGGTAGGGGAGGGTGTTCTCAGCATCTTCTAGCTGGGACATCATTCAATAGACTAACAAACCCTTTCTTGAGCAGCTGAACTTAGAAAATCTGGAATTCACCCTCACTCCTGCAGAGGAACTCTGATATTTAATAAGGTGTGTGATTATAGTCTGTTCATCAGCAGGTAGGCTCATTAGGGACTTTCTCATTCCCATTCAGCTGCTCATTTTCACAGAGTTTGTAGAAACTTCATGTCTTTAAGCTCTCTGTCCCTTTGACAAACTTAGCTGATGTTACCCAGTGTTTTCCTAAACTGTTAGAGGGAGATCAGACAGAACATGAGTCCAACTGCCCTTTCCAGATTTGCCTTACATCCTTTCCAGGTTCTCCTGGATCGCCTTTTATCCCCTGCTCTCCAGGTCGTCCTGGGAGTCCAACTGGACCCTAATGAGAAAGGATTCAGAGAAACAACCAGAAATAGAACACATCCAACAGTTCCAAAAAGTGAAGCAAACAAGAAAAATGCTCACCTAGGTAGAAAATTATGATAATAACAATTATTACCCTCATTCCTCTCTTTCCTGGTTCTCCAGGGGCACCAGCTTCTCCCTAAAAGAGAGGAGTAGAAGCTTTAACAGGCCTTCTTCATTCAAGCCTGAACCTTCACTGGTGGTACTAATTTTACTGCACTTCCACATGGAGAAAACATTTTAGAGTGAGAGAACCAAGTTCTACCACTATTCCAGTGGTTCAAAAGCAGCTAAGGTCTCCTCTTTAATGCTTATAAAGTTGGTACAAAAACAGCTCTATGGTGATCTGAATTATTTTTAACTAGGATTGATGTTTTAGACTTGCTCTAGAGTTGGAGTAAATTGAATTGAAGTTATATGGTAACATTAGATTACTCATATCTATGAAGGAAATGGGGTAATTTCCACCAGACCCTACTACAAGTTGTTGCAATCTGTTTTCTGCTGCGGAGCATAAAGAACAATCTCGCCAAGAAAACACAATTTGATTCTTTCTGGCCTTTCTTTTTTACACTGTTACTTCAGAAGACGAAAAAACAAAGGTGAAATAAAATAAAGTCATAGGAAATATAACAAGGATTCTTCATAGTCTCATGTAATTCAAGGGCAAGGCAACAGGAAATAAAATAAGTAGGAGTTAGTTTCAAAATGAATCAAAGGGGCTGGTTTTGCAGATGCTCCTCGACTAACTAATGCTTAACCAACTGGAGAAGAGATTCTGGACTGTAAGTACTACCATTCTACTACACTGCTGTACCTACTGTAGTCATGAGAGAGGCTGTTGTGTTTGTCACCTACATAACCCCAGAAGAGTTGGACTTTGCACTGATTACCTTCATTCCAGAGGCGCCTTTCTTCCCTGGTTCTCCCTGAAAGACAATGCAAAAATGCTAGGTTATATTTAGTCTTGTAACCAGGTTTTTTTAGATGCAATTTCCTACAATTTTTTCTTTTTTTTTCCAAGTCTTCTCTTGGTGGTCCTATTCCACTTGATGCTGAGGCATCAACTCAGCCCTTTGGACTAAACGAAAGTCTTCACTGACTACTGATTGGAGCAGTTTACCTGAACTCAACCATGAAGCTCTTGGGAAGTGCCACCTAAATTGATTGAAAGAGGTATCTACTGTACCATAAAAACACAAATATGTCCTTCAGGGCTGGTGTGACTGCACACCATGGTTGTTACTTGTACGTCACACTGATTCAATGACAAAAGTGCACAATGCTGAATAACAAGTCCACTACGGTGCCATGTGTTCACTCCACCTCGACCAAGGGTGAAGAGACTTCACCCCTAAACAGAGCCTGAAAAACTCCCTATAAAGGATCCAACTTCTCATTTGCTGTGAAAAGACAGAGTAAATAAGAAGGTGAATCTCTAGATGAACAATCCATTGTGCTTAACTTGAGGCAGTCTGCTTAGACTCATGTTGTTGGCCACTGCTGGACTGAGACTTGTCTCTTCCCAACCAGACTTCTATAAGATGTGTGTTTCTGGCTGGTCTCGTGTTGTCTCTTGTTCCAGCTTCTGCAACTGTATAACCTAGGGTTGTTGGCTTGGCACGGAGTGTATCACAACCATCCACCTGGTCTGGTAGCTTCTACTTACATCTTTACCTCTTAGGCCGGTCTCGCCTGGTTTCCCAGGTAATCCTGGTTCACCTTTCTCTCCCTTTGGACCTATTTCCCCCTGAAGAAAGCAAGGCAGTTGTTATTTTCCTCTCGTGTATTTCACAGCGCTCTCATTTTAGACATCAAGGGAGAGACTCATGGTACCATGGTCATGCATTTGTTCCCACACCACTGGCTGAAGTTTGGGCTCAGAGTGTCTAACCCTGCTCTGGGAAAGGCTGTGTTTAGCTTATTTGTTTAGCAGGCTCAGCTGGAAAACATATTAAAAGTGGTCCATTCAGAACGCACAAGCATCTGCAGCTGACAAAACCTACAAGACAGTGTAGAATTTCTGCCCCTTTCCATTTCAACTTCTCATTGTTTTTCCAGTGCAAGGCTCTGTGCATCATGTGGAGAGTCCAGCAAAGCAGGATCTGTTCAAACTTTTCAGCTTTTGAATACTCCTCACATTTTGACTCTATCCCCACAGCAAAGATAAAACCTCACTGACTCAAGTTATGTTGCGTGACACAGATATCAGTCATGAAATGGTGCTGCAACCACTGCATCATATACTCACCTTGTAACCTGGTTTGCCAGACAAACCTACGTTTCCCTGCAGAAATAGACACTATTAGTCATACAGTGAGAATGACAGAGGTAGGAAAATTTCAGATAAGGGTCCTTTGTCATATCTAAAGGGTCAGCATCAGACTTAATGCTGCAAAGAAGCTCCTTGATTGCTGGTACTAGCAGATGAAACTGCCTAGTATGATGAAGAGAAGGAGAAACCCTATGGTATCCCAAGAGAAGAAGGGCTGCTGAAAGCACACATCGTCTAAGTGCATCCATTCTTTTTTTAAACCATTGGCTTTGATAGAGGGGTGAGGGTCTCAAGGATTCAGGATTTTGCAGATCATTGCTGGATTAAGGCAAAATGGACAATTAATATTCTCATAGGCTGAAATACAAACTCAATCCTTACTAGATATTGGTGAACACAAGTGGGAACCACCAGAAGCTTGCACCTTTAACACGTAAGTAAGGAAGATGAAAATCAAGTTTCCTTTCACAGAATCATAAAATCATTATGGTTGGAAAAGACCACTAGGAACCTCTAGTCCAACCATCAACCCATCACCACCACGCTCACTAAACCCTGTCAGGACATAGAGCCATTGGAAGCTGGACTTCCTTAGCTTTATTCCCCACAGAGTTCCCAGATGAGCTTTGACTTTTCATGCTTTCCTCCAGAATCAGGAGTGTTCTGCATTGCCTTCCACAGTTGGGTGCAGGCTGCTCTGTAACACATGATCACCATGGGAGCACCAACAACAGAGTGACAGCTCAGCTTCTCATTATCAGCATGGTATTAATTTTATGATGGCTGGCCTTGTTGAGTGACAACCAATGAGTTTATATGCATGGAGAAATTGTTTCTGATTTGTCTTCTTAGCCACCCCCTACCTACACCCAGTGTGTTGCCCCACTTACCCTATCTCCTGTGTCTCCCTTTAACCCTGGTTGACCAGGAATGCCAAAACCTGGACTTCCCTGCAAAAATCAATGACAGTGACATAGTGCTAAACCCTCACCTCCCAGTTATCTGCATAGCTATCACATCCTTCTCCCCTCCTAAACACACTGTTTGCCACCTCTGGGAGATGCTATTGCATAAAGCCAACTTTCACTAAAGCATGGCTTGCAGAACCTAGTGTCTCAATTTTCCCATCTGGATTTTGCACATCTTGGCTACTGTTCTTCCATTGCCTTTCATTAGTTGTGGAGACATGAGTCCACTACACTCTTCATTCTTGCTAGCATGTCCTGTGCCTTATTGTTAGCTATCTCCAACCCATTATCACTTTGCAGTCCCTTTAGGGCCAGCCTGTTCCTTTTCCCTGCTATAACTGTTGATTAGTTGCTAATGTTGTGCTTGGTTCTAAGATGCAAAGGGAGATGCAGTGTCTTGCAGGAGTAGCTTCCAAGCTCAAGACAGAAACTGTAGAATCATTAAGGTTGGAAATGACCACTAACATTATCTAGTCCAACCATCAGTCCACCACCACCATGCTCACTAAACCATGTTCCTAAATGCTACATCTGCCCTTTACTTGAATATGTCCAGAGAGTGAGAGTATGTACATTACCTTCTCTCCTTTGTCTCCTTGTATTCCTTTGTCTCCTTGTGGTCCTGGGGCCCCTGTTGGTCCAGTATCTCCCTACATAGAAAGACATCCCAAAAGCTAATAATATCATACAGGAAAACCAATCCCTTTCCAAGTGGCTTGCTAAAACTGCATTCTGCACTTTCAATCCACTCTGAAAATCCATTCCATTGGGAAATCCATCCAGTTCATCCATCCATACCATTCATCCTGCCATCCAACCCATTCACCCATTCATCTTTGGGTTTATATTGAAGCTTTCCCTTTAGTTCTTGGGCTTCTGTTATACATAACCCCATCACAACAGTTAGACACTCTCCAGCCACACAGCTGTGATGTATGTAACTTTACACAACTATGAAGTGCTTTGTGGCTTTGGAGTGGTATCAAGCATGACAAAATTCATGCCCAAGGTCATTGCCTAACATCCTTGAGCCTAAAAGAAGAGAAACATTTTGATAACCACTTTTAAGCAGTCTAAAGAATAAAACCAATGAATGGAGGTGACTCCAACATTCAAGTTCAGAGAGAAGGGCAGAACTCATTATCTCTAAAGGGCAAGGGAAGTATGAAGAAAATTTCATGAATGCCAGGAGTCAAAAAGCCAAGAGGAGTTTCTCCTGCAATAAATACTCCTTGCAAAGATAAGAGAGATCTTTCATTTCTCTGCAGATTGACAATAAATTATAAAGAATAAAAAACATATATATTTAAATATTCCAGGCCCTGTACAAAGACTTTGCAAAAGTGAACTATATGTGCTGCACTATAAAGCAGATGTACAATATGGTCAACAGTCAGGGAACAGCTCTGCCTCAGGAATCTCTTTCATTTGAGAAATTCAGATTCCTCCAGTCAAAGGAAAGCCAATCACTGGGTCAGGGCCCCAGAGATGTGGGGAACTCTCCATCATTGGAGGTGCTCACTAAAAGGTGTAAAGGAACCTGGTCTGGTTTTGAAGTTGGCCATGTTTTGAGCAGGAGATTAGAGAGCCCTAGGAGTTCCCTTCCACCTCGTCTACTCTTTGGTTTAATGTCAGTACCTCCTTTGGCTGGAAAGTAACTTCTGTGAGTGGGCTGGATCTGTGCTTCCGTGAACTATACTTCCTAAAACTAGCACATGGAAATACCAAATTTCCCCATGGACTAGAGACAGAAAGAGAATAATGGGCACAAAATGTTAATAAAAGCAAATGATTTATCGTCAGGGCAAGATTAATGCTATTTTTCCAACTTCTCTCAAATCCATCACAAGGGATATATGATTCAGGCAGTGAAACGTAGTCCAGTTCTCACTTTTTCAGGAACGGTTTTATCTAAGTTTCAAGCAGTGCTAATTAATGGACTTACCCTGACACCTTTCTTGCCTGGTGGTCCCAAAACCTGAGGATAAAAAGAAATAATGGAGATACTCTCTTATTTAGGAAAGAGTCTCCCTTTCAAAGTGGGGGCTATTCATATGACCCCTTCCAAAACTAGAGAATGTAAACCTTGCTATGAGATAATAAATGCATCACCTACAGCAGATCATAAAATGCCCAACAGCTAAATCCCAAACAATCTAAATCCCAAACTCAGTGAAGGTTTTGACAGAATCCGACCATCTTCAGTAGGTTTTAAGTCCAGGGATGAGACTGAAAGACCATTCTTATGAAAAGGGCAGTTGGCAAATAGCTGCTTTAGCTTGTGCTAACACACACCAAGGGCTGACCTTTGGACAGCAATGAATCCTCATGACTGTGCTATGACCCTGTAGGGCAGCTCTGAGCTGGATTTAGGGACTATAAAGCTGCCTTTCTACCTTTTGTCTCTAAATCAATTCTGCCAATGCTACTCTGAAAGAAACAAGTGGTACATGCCCTCGATCATTAAGATATCATCTAGGACATGTCAGTGTATCCTGGTGATAGGTCTCAGCAGAAGACACAGTTGGAGGGTCAGGGGTAAGGTCCCTTAGTTTTCTCTGCAGTTCAGTGGGACACGTCTCTCTCAGTCCTTGCTCTACTGGTGCCACTGTTGGTGGTACTGAATGGCTATAGCACAAGAATGGCTGTAATTCACTCATAGTCACCCCAGAGCTGGAGCACCTGGAAATCCTGGGTTCCCTTGCAATGCAAGGTGACATAAACTGAACAGACTGGGGCAATGCTCATTGTTCTCCTCCATCCGCTCCTGAAATCAGCTCAAAACTCAGTTCAGAAGCAGAAGAGTGAAACAGAGAGGACATTCTGAGTTTTCAGGATTGCTCTCTTGACTCCCTGTTGGCTTCCTCTCTATGTAGCCCCACTAAAAAGACACCTGACTGCCTACAAGTTGCAGAAATTCAAGACACCTTCAGCTGAGCCAGGCAAACTCATTCTCTTACTGTTTGACTTACTTGGACTCCCTTCTGCCCTGGAGGTCCTGGAAGTCCCTATAAGACATCAAAAGAAAATTTGCACCAGACTGAAAGCAGATTAAGTACTTTCAATATGTGGAATATGGCATAAATTACAAGTCCTTTGTTATGGGCAACATCACCAGTGATCAGCCTAATAAAGTTTGCTTTTCCTCAAGTGGAGTCCATGAAGCATCTGGCCATGGACTCACGTTTGAGTGAACCAGGACTATGCAATTCAAAGAGAGCTTTGCTCTCATGGAGAGCAATACATGAACAGCAAGCTGGCTGTTATCATTTGCAATGACCTTACATTTTATGTAACGATCCTCCTCCATTTTATGATTAAAACAAACAAATAAACAGCAACAACCAAATCGATGCAAAAAGAACAAAAACATTTTGCTGAATGGAATATTTCCTTGGACATTATTGTTTCCTTCTCTTTTCACATGTCCTGGAAGTATGGTAATAATTTACTTTGGAGTCAAGGTGGATATTCTTGACCTCTCCTGACCTGAAATAAGTAATTGGATCAGATTTATTTGATCATCGTCTCAAAGCATAACCTGAGCTACTTGTAGAAGGGGACTTGCATAAAGCCATATAACCTAACTGAAAGGGGTTGCACCTCCAAGAGCTGTAAGAACCTGGAAGAGTACCGAGGTAGTCTACGTACCACCTAAACCCAAGCCCGGTGATCTCTGTGCTAGGGAAATTCAGATCTCCCAAGCAAGGCCCATGAAAATTTGGTGTGCTGAGTTCCAGTCATGTTCTGGTGTCTCACAGCAATCCAAGAACACCTTCCTGCCCTTCTGAGTCCCTTTCTGACCAGTCCTTTTTATGCTTTACCTATTTATGGTTCATAGTAGCATTGCCAGATGTGGGCTGGAGCTACAGTAGCTTTTTTGCCTCTGACAGCATCAGGAACCCAAAGTCCTTCCTCCCCACAGCCCTCAAGCTTTTTAAGAAAACTGAGAGATTTGGCCAAGCTAATGTTTCCTTTTTCCTCAACAGCTGGAATAGATGAGCACTTCTCATTAAGATAGTGCATCTCACTGCCATTCCAATGTCTGCAAAATCCCACAACAAAGACTTCTATGGGTCAGTGTCTTCCATGGGTCAATGATTGCTGATGCATAGAATTATTTCCATTGTTTTTGAGTAAGAGGTCCATGTTCCTACAGCCTATGATGATCATTAGAGCTGGTTTCTCTCCTTGGTGCGTATAGTGCCAGGTATAGTGACTAAGGTTCAGCGTTTTGGTACCTACCTTTGGTCCTGGTACTCCTGGAGGGCCCATCACCCCCTTAAAAAAAGATGAAAAAATGAAATCCCAGACTTTAAAGCTCACTATCTTTCCTTCTTAGTCCATTTCCATTTGCAACCACAGGATGTACCCACCAAGGAAAACCTACAGAAGAGGTACTGGAGAGCACTCTGGAAACACTGAACATTCCAAGGGAAATTTATCAAAAATCTCACTGCCAAATGGTAAACCCACCTGCTGTCCTTCTTCCCCCTTTGGGCCAGCTGTGCCAGGAATGCCAATTCCTGCCATCCCCTGCAAGGTAAGCACAGTATTGTGCACACGAGTACCAAATGCTAAATTGCAAAGCATGATACATCCTACCCTGTAATCTGTTTCAGAGCTCTGTTCTTAACCACCCTGCTGAGGAAGAGTTGAGAAATTGTCTCTGTAACCATTTTGCTAAGATATATGTCTAGCCAGTAACCTCAGACAAGGCAAAAGCAAAGATTTTGAGAAGATATTTTAAAAAAGAGTGTTTTCAGAGACTGCTTGAAGTGTTCCCATCCAGGGGATAGGAAGCATTCAGTGCACGGCAGGCAGCAGGAACTGCAGAGATCTTCCACTGGGTGGAAAAAAGAGGACTGAAAGGAAAACAAGAGCTTGGGTGGAGATGGAACGTCTACTCCACCATGAACAAACTTGAGCACATATGGACAGGGAGTAGAGTGGAATGGGGGAAAATCCCGATGTATCTCCTCTTTATTTTCACTCACTTCACACTGATAGCACTTTATCTCTGCTATTCTTAGCTCCCTCTTAGGTTGATGGATCTCACAAGCATCTGATAAGGGTAATGACCTTTTCTCCCTTTTCTCCCTTTGATCCAGGCAGTCCAGGAACACCATCCAACCCTGCAGGGCCTGGCAAGCCAGATTTCCCCTGGAAAGGAAAATATGTTATAAAATCTTTTTTCTTCCAATCTATTTGTTACCAATCATACTAAGGAGAAGTCCGCAGAAACACAAGCAGAGAAATATATTTCCTGATGTGCCTGTCTTAACATTTGCTCTGCAATTGAGGATTTACAGAGATGATCATGTATACTCAAGATGTCCCCCATCTCTACCCTTCTAAGAATAGGTTGTTGACGATTGGTCACTCAGGAAGAGAAAAATATTAGTGTTTGCTTGCTATATGGGAAGACAGAGTCTGGGTATTCATCTCTCAGATTTGAATTATCTGTAATCCATGGATTTTCCAAGCCAGACATCATTTCTTTATCCTTAGTAGCCCTCCATGGGCTGTTTCCTTTCTAGTGTCTCCCTTCTGACACTGAAAATATTCACGTGGGGCTTCTTGTGTGAAGAACCACCTCTTTTCTTTTGCCCCAGATCTGCCACCCATTCAGTCAACTTACCATTCTACACTTTAGATCCACCTTATTGCTCCCTCTGGACCTGCCCCAGCTCTTTTCTGTCCTCCTGAGAGGGGGACGGGGGTGGGATGTGGGAAGGAGCAGGGCTGCACTCAGCTGCTCCCTGAGTGATAGAGTGGCTGAAGGTGGTATCACTGCCACTTTGGAGCAGCCTTCATCATGCAATATTTGCTATCATCTGCCAGTGTGACTGACCATGGCAAAACGTTTGTGGTCACTGTGAGCATGGTAATGGATGTAGTTTCCACAGGTTTCCTCTGAGCCATGAGAACATGTCCTTGCTTTTAGTATAACAAGTAGCTGTGTTGTGCTCTTAACATTTTCCTTTTGGCTATTCATATGTGATGGATCACCGGGATGAAGACTACAAGGTAAGAAATGCTTAACGGGCCCTGCTTCATGTGGTGGCCCTCATCAGCAAAGCAAAACATCTCACAGTGGTGGCTGACATGAGCTGGCAGTAGATGCTGTCCCTCCCCACCCACACTATGTGATAGTTGGTGTTCCCAGGCCAATTCCCCCTCCCACTACAGCCAATGGCTCTTACACAGTGACTGACCACTCACCGGTTCTCCCACATCTCCTCTGTCCCCTTTGATGCCATTCCTTCCACGAGGGCCCTGCATGAAGCACAGGACAATCATACATTTTGTCCCAGTGACCCTTTCAGGTCTGGATGGACATCTGGTAAGTACTGAAATCAGAACCTATTGGACGACTTACAAATAATAAAAGAAGAAACTTGCCATCGTATGGTAATGTGAAAGTCAACCTCGGGTACTTACTCTGAGACCTGAATCCCCTGGTTCACCCTGAAACACAAAAGACAAGGAGTATTACTGCAGGATGGTAATTTAGAGAGGGGGTTCTTCTCTGCGCTTAGATCCTGAACAAAAGCTCCTGCATGATGACAACCCCAGGGACCAAAACTTCCCATTCTCAAAGGAAAGCAGAGCTTCAGTAGAAGTATCTGCTATCTGTGGCCAGACTCAACTTGAGAAATCTGATATCAACCCCTATGCTTGGGATAAATAGGAGGGGAATTTAGGTCTCTTGAGCTCTGCTGAGACTTTTTGACATATTTTATCTGTGTAGTTTTGGCTCTGCGCACCACTGGTAATCCCAGGTATTTCACTCCAGCTACTGAATAACATTCACGGGGACCTGGAGCTGTAAATGTTGGATATTGAGAAAAATGTCTTCTCTGAGAGAGTGGTCAGGCTCTGGAACAGGCTGCTCAGGGTTATGGTGGAGTCACTGACCCTGGAGATATTCAAGAAATGTGAAGATGTGGCACTGAGGGGCATGGTTTATTGGGCAATATTGGTAGTAGGCGGATGGTTGGACTAAATGACCTTAGAGGTCTTTTCCAACTTTAATGATTCTATGATTCTATGTCTTAGTGGCCATTGAATCTGGTTTCATGTCAGACAAAGCTGACTATGACCTTGCAAGCGTCATTATTGATTTCCACTGTGTTGAACAACAGGGTCCTGGTGGCAAGGAAAGCCATCCAGAACTCTTTCTGTATCTCTATGAGATAATCTTATGATGGAAAGGAGAAATAAGTGTGTTCTTAGGGCCCTTGAATAAGCAGACCATCTAGAGGTCCTGGATTATGGCAGATTCCCCCTTTCTGGGATAACCACCACGGAACCATGTTGCAGATAGCCTTGCTCACCTTGATGGAGATGCCTGGTGGCCCCTGTGGCCCTGGTAAGCCTGGTAAACCCTGTGGTCCTGCTACCCCTGGCACCCCCGGTTGTCCTTTCTGTCCCTGCAACAACAAAAACCAGGGGAAATAGAGATGTGTTCTCTCTCCCAGGTCCCTTTTCTGCTCTGTCAGTGCTACAGACTGAAGGATTCACCACACTTGGGTACAATACTCACAGGGGGACTGGGATGCCCATTTTGGCCAGGAATCACCTCCACTCCTCCCAGGACATAGCCAGGTTCTCCCTGTGTGCAAGGTAAGAGAGATGCATATTCAGCTGTGTTGGGAGATCCAGGCAAAAATGGGGGATGCTGTAATCATACGGATAGCTCAAGTGGGTGCAAGGAAGGGAGTAGAAAGATGTATTTGGGGATGAGGGAAGGACAGAACAGCTGCTTCTTAGGAAATACCTACAGCTGGTCTTGAAACCTTACCTTTCTGTGTCCTAAATGTGTGCAAACAGGCTTACCCATAATGAAAACACTAAAAAATGCAGAATGACTCAACCAACAACTACCTGCTTCTGCAACAAACAAACAAACAAACAACAACAACAACTGAAACATGTCAAAGACCTGTGATAAGAAATGAGCCCTTTTCTCCATGAAGACATTAAATATCTCCTATCCAAGCTAATGAACAACTCCCGTAGATGCTGACTAGCACTGTTACATATAACTCAAAAGTTCATACACCCCAAAGGTCACTATGCAACAGCTCAAGAAACAACAGATCACAAAAGTATGAGAGCTTTTTTTTTTTTTTTNTTTTTTTTTTTTTTTTGCAAATTAACCCAGGAATGAAACTCACCCTGTCTCCTTTTGGCCCCACTGGTCCTGGATTGCCTTGAGATCCCTGGAATTAGAAATAAATCATGTAGCATTAAAGCACAAAGCACCCACAAAATCATCACTGCAGGATTTTCAAGCTTTAGAGTCTCACTCTATTGATGCCATTCACTGCATTCAAAATACTTACAATATCACCTTGAATGCCAGGGAGACCCTGCAAAACAGGAGTGAGAGAACTGAGAGCCATATTCACTTCTCCATCAAATGTCACTCTTATAGGGTTTGTTAAAGCAAACACATACCATGAGTCCAGGAGGACCAGGAGGACCTGTTTGCCCTGGTCTGCCTGGCAGTCCAGGAATGCCATCTTTCCCAGGTAGACCCTAAACGTGTGAAAGATAATAGTCTGCAAATTATTTAAATTTAAAAGCCTGTATAAAGCAATATATATCAGAACACCAACATACAAAAAAATCTGAAGATCTCCTTGTTGTTACTAATCATTTTAATCATTTAATTGTACATTAATTAACCAAGCAGATGGAAATGGACTCACCCTTTCTCCTTTCTCTCCCTTCATAGTAAACCCATATGGGTCATAGCCTCCAAGAGCTAGTGAGCCTCTGAAGTTCTTGAAAGGAAAAGGAAAATGGAAGAAATTATCCATAGATAATCATTCAGCAAAGGATGGCAAGTAAACCCTAACCAGAGCGACCACAAAATACAGGTTAGCACACCCCTTGTCTTACGAAGCTGAAGCAAGGAATAAGTTCTACTATGATGAACTGGTTCATATCCTCACTAAAGGATACAGCCTAGTGATGGGACTCAGTAGGTCAGGTTGGTGGTTGAACATAGTGATCTTGAAGGTCTTCTCCAACCTAGATGACATTATGATTCTATACATTATTTATATTCCTTTGAATTGGTGAACAAATTCTCACCTTTAGACACCAGGGACCACAAGCCTCCACTCCTTTCTCGATGTCTGGCTCAGCTGGTGATGGATCAGGGAGGTGTACCTTGTTGTCTGTGTCATCAAATGGCAATTGCTTGTCAGCTTCATGTCTGGCAACCTTCAGCATGGAGTTTGGGTTAGACAAGTGTTCTACTGCCCTGATTTCAAAGGTTTTGTTCTTCATGTTCATGGGTTGATGGTTGATGATTGGACTAGATTATCTCATGGGATGACAATTGGACTAGATGACCTCAGTGGTCTTTTCCAACCCCAATGATTCTATGATTCTATGTCCTGGACTGGATGGTGGGTAAAGCCAGGATTGGAGCCAGTCTACTAAATCTGTTACTTCCTTTCTTTAAAACTTTGCTTAGGTTTGTGCATGACCTATGCCAGATAATTTGTCTTTTATTCAAAGATCTGTGAAGTGGCTCACCTCCCCAGGTGGCAGCTGGGCCCCTGAGGGCTGCAGGTCAGAACAAATGACTTCTATTAGCTCTCGGAGGATTTGGGGGAACTCATCGAATGTGCTCACATAGAAAATGTTCTGGAGGTTCTGCTGCAGTAAAATGTTGTTGAGCTCAACAGGGTCAGCTCCCGAGACACCCACAGCAATGATGCGGATTCCTGAAACACATCATTCTCTCAATAGAGGCAAAAATGCCTAAGATCAGAGTTTCCAAACCCCTCATCACAGCTGTGCTGTTAACAGCCACTGATGGGATCAGGTACTCCACTAGCTGTTAGAGAATTCACTGACAGCAGTGCGTGTGAGTTACAGCAACACAAAGTCACCCAAGCCAGGAACAGAAAGAAGAAAGGGTGAAGAAGTGAAGAAAGTCAATGATGCACTTGAAGTGGACAATTCACATAACTCTCTGGAAAATCAGCCAAGGCCTTAGAGAAACACAATAGGGCAATTCTTACCCAAAGCATGGGCTGCTCTGGCAGGTGGCAGCACATCGTCCTGGGATCGTCCATCAGTCACAAGCATCAGCACATGAGGGAACTCTGGTCTCATCCCTCTGGAAGGCTGAAATAACTCCTTTAGCATAAAGGCTATACCACGACCTGGCAAACATGGAGAGGTACTAATTAAATCTACGGAAGTGTTAGGTCTTCAGGTGGGTTCTCATTCCATGCATAGAGGGAAGAGGGTATTCAGTGTGGCCCCATAAGTAGTCCTTAACGTGGGGCAATGCTTTTCGAGGGAAGACTGGCTGACACCACTGAGGTTGTATTCTGTGAATAGTTTTGGAAAAGGAAAGATACATTTGGGAGATATGAAGCATTTTCCATACATTTTAGGAAAAAAAAAAAATCACAGAATTCTCATTTCCAAATTTCCTTAGGAAAATTTCCTAAAGTGCTCTCTCTCAAGCTGAAATGGGTAAGAAACCCCAAAATGGAAAGACTCCTAAGAGAGGTAAAATGCCACAATTGACACAAACCACACAAAAAAATAAAAAATAAAAAATAAAAAAAAGGACTAGAGACAAGGAAACTTAAGAATTTGCAATCTGCACAGTTTCACACCCACTTTTCCTAGCCAGTCCCATCCAAATTATTGTATTCTGAACAGCACTCTTAGTTCCTGACCAATACCATTGAGTCAGGATGAGGTTTACACACCTGTAAAATATGTGCATTCTTCAAGGTTTCCCTTTATGTTGACTGACTAGAAGACATTTAGGTGGGCCATTTAAAAAAGTTAAAACAAATTACCTTCGATTTAATATTACTGCTTCTGTACTTTTGGGGAAGTAGGTATACCCTGCCATCCTGATGGGAATGCGTAGGTAGAAAGTCTTGTCTGAGGTTTTGACAATATAAGACAAGTTTCTGGATTTCTGAGAGACTGAGCTGATGAAGGGCTGTGTTATTTGTACAACAGGAGTAAACATAGGACATTTATGTGATGGCACATCATGAAAACAAGACTAGGTACATTGTTTTGTTGTTAGGGTAACAAAGCAATAAGCATTGGAGTTTGCTGATTAAAATGTGCATGGAGAGGGTAATAAGGATGCTTCAGCAAAAACCATCCCTGTCTAATTTTTATGGGCTAGGTCTCCAAGCCAGGTATAAAAACCTCCCTCAAGGTTATAAAACAATGAAGAGAAACCCAGCAGTAAAAGTAGGACACGAATAAAGGACACCAGACTTGTCAGATAGACCATCCCTGGGAATAAAACCACATATAGTTCTCTGCTCTTCAATTTTACATAACTTTAGACTGTAACTTTCTAACCAGGTAAATTGGTTCAAAACATTCAGACACCTTCCCAGACCTCTACCCTCTGTCTTGGCCCAGAAGAGCTACCCAACACGTATAGACTCACACATACACACCTGTATTTGTGTTGCCTCCAGCATAGCTCAGCTCCTTGACAGCCTTCAGAGCACCATTGCGGCTCTGATGCTGGTTGAAGTGGAAGGCTGCTCTGGGCTCCTCACTATACTGTGCAACAGCAACCTGATTAAAAACAAAAACAAAAGGGTAAGAGATGTGGAGGGATCAGGAGCACAGCAAAGGTGCCATCACTTGGAGATATCCGAGGCCAGTCTGGACCAGGCCCTGAGCAACCTTATTTAGCTGAACATGTCCCTGTTCAGTGTGGGGAAAAGGCCCTCAATTAAGGTCCCTTCCAACTCAAAAGATTCTGTGATTCACTGATCACTCAATAAATCTCCTTGAGCTAGATAATACAACCAGTTGCACTGCATTAGAAGTGGTATTCTTTTAGTCTGTATTTCTTACAGATTTTAAAAAAGGCATAAAAACATCAGGCTCACAGACAACTCATAGGGTACAATTCAGACGCTTAAGCATGGGCAAGGTACTATTTTGTACTGTAGGGCACCAGAAATTTTGGCACAGGCTGGTAGATACAGCACAGGGCTGATGGGAAATACAATTCTGGCAGCTCATGGCTGAGTGGGAGCAGCATCTCCCATAAAAGTGTACATACCTCCTGTATCAAACCTTCAATCTCCGTCGACAGCAAAGAGGGCTCAGCTACTCAGTTCATATGATATCAGCCTAAACTGAGGTGTCTTCACCTCCCCAGAATTATTTAACCTAGGGTAAATTGATCACATGCCTAAACCTTCAAGGCTACCTACAAGGAAAGAGTGCTAGAAGCTTCCCATTTTCCTTTTCAACTGAAAGCTGCATAGGTCCTCATTTCAAAGGGCTAGTTCACATGTAACATTAATTAATCACAAAAGATCCCAAATAAAATATCTGTGAAGTCCTCCCACTGCCTCTGTTGGATCATATTTTAATACTGTGGGCTGCATTTTGGCCTTGAGAAGTTTCATATAATGGATTGAGAATCTGGATTTCCTCTCATTAGTGGTCTAGATGTGGGAAGAAATAGGATCCTAGAAAGGCACCCAAAGGCTGATACATCATCGGGCTCCATAAAGAAGACAGTGTTTCAATAGGTCTGGGATTTGCTTTATTCCTAATGACTTGGTCTTGAAAAAATAATCAAGTAAAGGGAATATCTCCAAATGAATAGGGATTCAGGCTGAGATTTAGAAGACTTTTTTTCCAGTCTTGGTTAGATGCTTGTTTAATTAAAATGTTTAACCTCTCTGAACCTCAAAATGAGTTATCAGGCTGCTGTCATTGCAATGGGTAAACACTTGAACAGACATCACCTTCAGGAAACAGAAGAACAAATGCTTGCCTGTGTCCCTTCGGGCCCAATCTTAGGGAAATAAGAAATGATCCGGAAGAGGAAATCCTTCACTTTGTTGAAATTACTCCAGCCAATACTCGAGGATTCATCCACCAGGAACCCAATGTCTGCTTTGAACTTGCCACAGACTGCAGAGAGAAGAGAGAATCTCTGTAAGTTGTGAAGCCCTAGAGCGTTCAGAACAATTAAACTAATGCCAGCTCAAGTATATTCTGTGATGCCAATTGTTGGTGAGTAAGCACCTTCACCCCACAGGATGGTGCTGTGGGCATAATCACATCATATACAGTTTGTGTCTTCCATTTCCCCAACACTACCCATTCTCACTATGTACTGAATTAAGACTGAGATCAGAGAAAACCATCATTCCTGGTGGTTTGACCCACTTGTACAGTATCCTGAAATCACACATAGGTACAAACTCACTTGGCCCAGGGGGAGCTGTCAGTGGTGCAGAAGCTGTGGCAGCTGGCAGTAGCATGTCTGGGGCTAGTGGTAATGTAGTGGTGGCTAATGGAAAAGGAGTGGTCCTCACATTGCTTGGAGATGGGGATGGGGATCTCATCGTATCCAATTTTGTAGAAGTCATGGGAGAGACGGGTGGAGGTGAAACCCTGTGAGGTCCAGCTGTCAGACAACATAGAATCATAGAATCATTAAGGTTGGAAAGGCTGCTAAGATCATCTGGTCCATCGATCAACCCATCACTGCCATCTTAGTTGTGATCTTATTACCTTGCAAAGCAACAGGAGTTTAGAAAACAACAACAAGAAATTAACCTCAATAGCAGTTACCTAGAAGAAACTACAACATAACCTTCCTGCCTTCATACCTGTTTGCCCAATGAGTGTTGTCTCTGGTCCCTCTCTATCTCCAAAGACTGGTTTTATGGAAAATGAATATTCCTCTTCAGAAATCAGTCCTGTCACTCTGTATGATCTCAGAGCTGCTGATAGCACTTCCAGGGAAAGATCAGAAGCTGAAAGAAAGGAGGAAACTTTCATTATAGTCTGCAAAGGTTGGTGTGTAAAGAAACAGGATTATTTTTGTTAATGAATACAAAGCTTGCTGAGAAATCAAATAAGCTTAACTTGAGAAATGTGGTTGCATAAAAGAGATAGTTTTAGTTTAAAGTGATGGGAAAAATCTGTGAAAATGTCATAACAATGTTTTGACATCTTTTAAAAGTGTCTTATTTTGGAAATGCTGAATGATGAGTTTTGACAATGTTTGAAATGAAATTTATACCTTTTCATTCTGAAATAACATTTTCCTTTAAAAGAAAAATGGTTAGTTTCTAGGAGAGTAAATCAAATCATTGTAAATAACCTGTTTCTTTTACGTGAAATTATATTTACAGTTTAGCTGTGTCACTATCTAGCACTAAAACCCTTTGTTTCATGTAATGGGTTTTTCACATAATGAGAAAGGGTAAGGTTACCACACCCTGGAACAAGCAGAATTTGGCAGTAGACAGAGGTAGGAAGTACCTTTTTCATACCCAGGGTAGGATGCATGGCACAAGGCTGGCAAACTTATAGCAGAAGTGGTCTGCAAGCACTAGAGAAGGACGATGTTTTTTCTGATCAGTTTTCAAAGAATGAATGCAAGAATAAATAATCTTCCAGATACTGATTGAATAGATGCAAATCTCAAGACTTTGATGTTACAAGAACATTCAAGAGGTGGGAGAAAGAAGAGAGAGGAAGGCAACATCGTAAAGATTTAGTGGTGATCTTTTCCAGTATTAATGAGTCTATGATTCTATAACATCTGTCTGAATCTCTCCAAATTTCCTCCTGTCAGATAGGGCAGGAAGACCGGATATGGATGGAGTCCCATCAAGGTGAATGCAGTTTGTTTTAATAGCACAAGAGACGGAGATTTACACCTGTGATCACATCCAGCTGAGTGAAGGAGATCCAACCTCTTACAGGGCAGGATTGTTATAGTAGGTAGGTAGGGAGGAGGGCACTAAATGAGCCCAACTAGGGGGAGAGGGAAATGGGTAATGAATAAGCATTCATTTAGAAAAAAAAACAAGTTGCTGAGAAGAAAATTAATCAAGGCACCAGGAGGAAAAAAAAGGCAAAGTTCTTAATTGTCTTCTTATACTTGGATAATTAAACATGAGAAATTTGAATTACTCATGAGCATAAATTTAATCTCATTGGTACTATTGAAAATCAGTGGCAAGATTCATGGGATTGTGATGTTAAATCAATAATTATAAACCTATTTCAGGAGGATCGATCGAGTGAGGGCACAGTGGGACTGTCAGATGTGGTATTATCCATTTCTGAGTCCCTGACAACTCTGAAACCAATGATTTTTGAATACTTACAGATCGATATTATAACAGCATAGCACAGGAGAGGAACAGTTACATTAGATCACTTAAATCACCCTAGAGAGCTGAGTGTTCTGTTCCCTAATCACTTATCCATAATATGTAGAGGAAAAAAATGATGTTATCACAGGAGACTTCATCCTGAGTGACATATGCTGCAAGCCTTAGGCTGCCAATACTAAAACGTCCTCAGAATTAAAAAAAAAATAAAGTTGATGACCTGGTAACTCATAAAGCACTGCAGGGAGCACAAGGGAATTTTGTCAGATCTGTTTTCTTTATTGACTTGTGAAGATTAACTGATTCCTAGCAAAAAAAAATGTTAGTGGCTGAAGCAATGACAGGAAACTTGCTATATTGAAAGAGGTTTAATCCTACTCCTGAAAAAATAACAAACATGGCTCTTTAAAAAGGCAAACCCGTTAGGGCCAAACCAATTGGGGATAAAAAGCAAAACAAATATGCACTAAGAGTTATAAGCAACAATCAGGAAAGCTCTTTAATGTATAGGAAAGCTTTTAAACAGAAAGGAATTAAGGCTGTATGGAAAACAAAACCAACCACTTTTTGGTTAACTGCAACTATTCCTAATGGTCTGAAGTTGTACCAGGGTAAGTACAGGTTGGGTATTAGGAAAAATTTCTTCTCAGAAATAATGGTGAGGCATTTAACAGTCTGCCCAGGGAAATGATGGAGTTACTGTCCCTGGAAGTGCTCAAGAGATATGGACATGTGGCACTGAGGGATGTGGTTAGTAGGAAAGCTGGGGATGGGCTGATGGATAAACTGGATGACATGACCTTAATGATTCTATGACTCTCAGGGCAAGCAGAGACTCCAGAAGAAGAGATGGATATTGCTAACAAACAGGATGGTTTTTTTTTTCTAAATAATTTTCACTTCTTTTTCTTTCTCTGAGGATTTTGCAGTGGTCATGGGGGTCATCTTGTGAATCTCATCAGTGAGCCAATCATCTTTTTTTTTACCCTATTTTCCACCCAAATGAAGTTGAGATAGCATATAATGTATGGAATCCTGCAGGGTCAACCCTCTGTTCTTCCATCCAGACATGCTGAGGGTAAGTTACAGCAGTGGTACCATCAGTGACATCATCATTTAATCCTGATCAAACAGATTAGCATTTGAAGACAAAAGCCGTGGCACTGGAATGAATTGGCAGACACTTAGAATCATAGAGTTGTTTGAGTTGGAAGGCTCTTTAAAGTTCATCTAGTCCAACTCCCCTACAATGGACAGGGACATCTGCAGTATCATCCCTCTGTACTGACAGTGGGGGATTGCCATGACCTGGGTGCAAGACCTCGAACTTGGCTTTGTTAAACTTCATGAGGTTCACTTGGCACACTGCTTGTGCCTGTCTAGGGCCCTCTGGGTGGCAATTAAATCTGTCAGTGGAAAGAAATTTCTCCTATATTACCTGCCACTTGCATCTTCTGCTGCATCAGCTGCCTCTAAGACCAAGTACTGAATTGAACAGACCACAAGCCAAGCCACATTTGTCCATGCTCCACCCTCAAATCCTCTTAGTTAGGGCACCTCACACCAGATAGGTCCAATTTATGACCCATCCTTCCTTTTCCAACCACACAAATATTACCTGAGGACAAGCACCATGTTAGTAGGTACGAGGATACTCCAGGAACAGCTGCCCAAGTCAGCAGAACACTGGTCTCTGCAGCTTCTTGCACAGTGAACTCAGTCACTTTGGGTAAATCCACTGTTGGAAAAGAAGAAGAAAAAGAAAGCAAACTTATCATAGAAGCATAGAATCATTAATATTGGAAAGACTGCTAGGATCATCAAGTCCAACCGAAAACCCATCACCACTACGCCCACTATATCTATGCCAGGGTGAAATAAGAGTTATGCCAGGGAACACCTCTTAGTCTGTGATGTGTTTCAGAGACCTTCACCAATCTTGGTGATTCTCTGATTCTGTGATTCTGCCTCCTTAGTCATCATGGAATCAAGGAATCATTAAGGTTGGAAAAAACCTGAGATTATCTAGTCCAATTTTACACCTAACATCAATATTGCCCACTAAATCATGTCTCTAAATCATGTTAACATGTTATCATGTTTATGGTGAGATGACGAAGTTGAAGGGTTTTCCAGAAAACTGAACAGATTAGAATCTTAGCTAATGGGAACTGGCATAATTTTAGCAAATAGTTGTCAAATCTTCAGCCTGGATGCTGGATGTTTCTCCCAACTGATTGTTAAGTTTGAGATGTTGAGGTGGGAAATTAAGTTTATGCCTGTTTACTTGTGTCAGACAGTATTACTCCTTGAAGCCTCCATGACCGCTCAACACACCTGATCTTCTCCAGCCCTGGATCTCCAAATCTCCATATTCTGTAGCATCAGTCATGTTACATGATGCCATATGCTCACGAATGACTTTTACCTTTATCTGCTGAAAACGGTAAAGATATTTCCCATTGACGTTGCCCAACGATGTTTCTCCATACCCAATCCCACTTCGTATCACATCCCCTGGTATTGCCCTGGTGACAATTATTCCCCAGCCCAATGGTATCCATACTCACAAGTTTTGGCTGTGAGGAGTGTGGGGTTTCCCTCCTGTCCTCCAATCACTGCAGACACACCAATGGTGTAGTTGGTGCCCTCCTTCAGTTTGGGGATGGTGAATGAGATGCTCTCTGCTCCAAATAACCGCGAAGTTTTCAAGCCACCTAACAACAATTGCAGTGGCATCACAAAATAAATAAACAAATAAACAAATAAATAATTCCACAATATTACGTAGAAAGAGCAAGGTGATTGCTACTAACAATTATTGCTACAGCCGTTTTCCTCCCTGTCCTGGCATCATATGCTGGAAGGGAATAACTTCCCTGGCTTCTCCAACTACTTCTAAATCCAGCTCATCTCTAGATTACAGATGAAAACGTGGCCAAGTCTCAGGCCTTCAACATGTCCCTGGAGATAATTATAGCTCCTATTCACCCTGATGATCTGAGGGAAAAAGGTCTGAGTGAAGTTTCTCTTTTCTGGTGATCTTTGTTCTCACACTGCACCTAAGGGAGCAGGATGCTTACCGCTGAACGGAACCCAGGATATCTTGTAGTGAGTTGCTCCTAGAAGCCTTCTCCAAGACAACTTCAAACTGTTTACAGTAGAGTTGGTAATCCTCAGATCTTGGATGGTCTGGATGGGGCTGGAATCTGCAAGAGATGCTGTAAAATAGTAAAGTGTAAAAATTCATGTGCTAAGGGCAGTTAAGAAAGAAATGAGGGGAAATTTAATGATTACATATGGTACAGGATGTCCCTTTGGCAAGTTTGAGTCAGTTGCCCTGGCTCTGTCCCCTCCCAGTTCCTTGCTGGCGGGAGAGTGTGAAAATCTGAAAAGTCCTTGACTTGGTGTAAGCACTGCTCTGCAACAACTGAAAAAGACTGGTGTACTACCAAAGTTGTTCTCATCCTAAATCCAAAACACAGCATCAGACCAGCTACTGGGAAGAAAATTAACTCTATTCCACCCGAAACTAGGACAGATGTCAGAAGTAATGAAGTGTTTGTTGTTCTAAGTCATGACACTGAAGAAAAAATCAGAATTTATTCTGATATGAATAGTAACAACCTAGTATTTGACTGCATTTTGGAAGAAAAGGCAAGAGGGGAGGTTCAGGTTGTATATTAGGAAAGATTTCTTCAAGCATGGGATCAGGCCACCCAGGGAAGTTGTTGGGTCACTGTCCCTGCAGGGGTTCAAGAAATGTGCAGTTATGTTGCTCAGGGACATGATTGGTGGCATGGTGATGATGACTTCCATGGTTGGACTGGATGATCTCAGAGGTCCTTTCTAACCTCAATGATTCTGTGACTCCATACAGGGATACCAGGCTGTATTTGCTAAAGAATCCACAGAGCAGAGTACTGTGCAGTTAAACTGAGGGATCTCATCCATTTATTTTATTGCTAGAATCAAACTCTGGTTGCACAACACAGGGATGTGAGGAGAAGAATAAGGGGGTAGATCATTCAGAGTCATGTTCAGACACTATGGGTTCTGATAAATACACTGAAAGAAGCAAAAACCCATGAATCCAGCCCATGTCCCAACTTAGAGGGCTGTTCCATAAGGACATACCTGTGCGGTGAGTAAGAGTCACCTCTGGACCCTCAGTCTTGCTGAAGACAGCCCTAATGCTGACTTTGTACAGGGTGTCAGGCAGCAGGTGATCAATCCGGTGAGCCAACAACTTACTGCCCAGGTACTGAGTCTTGGCAACCTGTTTTTCTGTAAAATAAGGGATGCTTCTTGTAGCTCACCAGTGAGGCTGGTGGAATCCCCTTCAAAGGAAATAGCCATTCCTTGCTGTACTGCAATTCCAGAGCTTTGGGGGTTAACTTCATCAATAGAAGAGCATGGACACAAAGAGGGAAAGATCTATCAGCAATAGGTGCTGGCTGAAGACCTTGTTTCTTAGCAGTGAGATCTCTTTCCTGCTCCAGGCAGTGGATCAGGACTTTAGAAAGGTACCTTCCATGACCATGGCCAGTGGCACGGGTCTTTGACAGGAATACATACGTGTACCCTTTTTCTGCTCACCATTGCTGGCTCCCACAGGTCTCCAGGTGACTTTGAATTTGGTGGCAGCCAACGTGGCGCTCCATGCCAGAGATAGGCTTGAACTGGTGTAGGATGTCACCTTGAAATTGGCTATGTAGCCAAGAGGAGCTGCAAGATTAAGTTGGCGTTAGACAGTGCCCTGATTGCTGCCCCAAAGTGCTCCAGGTTGGCAGTAGAGTAAAGCCAAAATCAGAAAATGTTTAGAAGTGCCATCTTTGCTTATCCCTCATTGTTCTCACCTGGAATGACAGCTATTGGATTCTATCTGCAGGACCAAAACACCCATCTGGAGCTCCCATGGGTGCTGAATATGAGTGTTTGCCCACATCCACCCTTCAACACAAGGCTCAGGCCAGTATCTCTCCCTTCAGTAAGCATACATCAGGTTGAACCACCCACACAAGGGATGCATGCTATGGTAGTCACTTGAACACTCCGTCCATACTCACATGTCCTGGCTGAGGTTGTGATCCCCGGTCCTTCCACTGAGCCGAAGAGCACATAGAGGGAAATCACGTACTCGGTGTCATGGATCAGGTTGTGGAGCTGGTAGGTTGTGACTGACTTGTTGAGGGCCAGCTGCTGAGGTCGGTCTCTCCCAAAGAATTCTTTGCAAAAGAGAGAAAATGAAATAGAAGAAGATGAAGACTAGAATCTGGGGAGTAGCTTTGTTGTATATTAGAGCAGGCACCATGATTTCCCCAGATGAAGATGTGTTGTAGGACACTTGTGTTTGTTGGAACAAGAGAATTTTCCTTTGATTGTTTATTAAGGAATTCGAATGATCAAAGGAACAAAACTCAACAAAAGTACCCAGAAAAACCAAACCAGCTCTCACACCCAAGGACCCAACTAACAGTGTGGACCACTGGACGCTCCTATGTATCCTCTGCCTCTCCCCAGCTCCCTAGGGAGTCGCAGAGCCCTTGCACTGCTGATATGGCTCAGCTCACATCACTTAATGAGCTGGACTTGTTCCTATGTCCATCATTCCTGAGGTTCCCAGAGCCTTATCTCCTGTGATACAGGAGGAGGTATGGATGACGCAGGCTGGAGGACAGTGGGATCTTACCTGGTGTAGGACCCCAAGCCACTCGGTACCCAGTGGCCCCAGCAACTGAGTCCCAGGAGACCACAGCACCATTGGTGGATATATCGCTCACATTCAGCATATGCACAGTGCTTGAAGCCACTGCAAGAAAGATATGCCTGTTCAGGTCAAGGTCCCCATAGCTCCTAAGTGACCCCCCAGAAAGCTGCTATTAGAGTAGAATTGAATAGAATAGAATAATCGAGGTTGGAAAAGACCTCTAAGATCACCAAGTCCAACCATCAACTCATTGCCACCACGTCCACCAAATGATGTCCCCAGGTTACACCTCCAGAACTGCACAGATAATAGGCAAGATGGTGAACACAAATGACACCAACTTGGTGCTGTCAGCACAGACTCACCCCAATCTGTGTCCTCTTAGACTTCCTCCACTGTTTACTCACCTGTGGTTGCTTTTCTGCTCACCACTGGCCCCTCAATGTCTCCAAAGATGGGGTTGATGGTGACAACATATTCTGTGCCAGGCTGCAGTGCCTGGATCATGTAGTAACTGTAGGTGTTGCTGAGGTTCACATCCTGGATGCTACCATCTGCAGATAGAAATGATATTTGATAAATGGGTCAGGCCAAGGAGGGTCACGCATCTGGGATCCTACAAATGATCACTTGAGGATGACAAGGTTGCATGAGGTTGAATGGCATTTGTCCTCCTAGCTTCCACTTGTGACCATAAGGTCCTGAAACCAAAGACAGCAGGGACAGGGCACAAGCACAACTCTTTGTTGAGTAGATGATGCATATATGGGTGTAAATAACCCACATCACCCAGTGATCAACAACAGATCAAGGTGGTAATGGGCTTTTCAGGTCAAAAAACCAGGTAGCAACAGAAAAAGCATAGCATCGTTAAGGTTGGAAAAGATCACTCAGATCATCAGGTCTGACTGCACACTCATCCCCACCATGTCCATTAAGCCATGTCCCTCAATGCCACATCTACCCTTTTCTTGAACAACTCAAGGGATGGTGACTCCATCCCTTCCCTGGGTTGCCTACTCCAAATGAATGTATATAGGGTACTGAGCAGTCCTCTAGCAGGGTTCACACTCTACCCAGCCCTTGGTGACTACGATGCTGGAGCCATCCTTCCTTCCCAGCTGGACATGGGAGACAACTAATGCCACAAAAGACATTTTCACCATGTTAGTGTTATTTTTGTATCCCTGCTACAGGCTAGAATCCTCTCAGCAGAACTTCTCAGCATCACTCTAGAAGAAGGCATGAACAGAGAAGAGTTAATACCGAATGCCTGACAATTGCAGTTCGTTTTCGGAGGAGCAGGGTGATGCTGGCAGCACGTTGGGACTGAGGGAGGAGTGAGCGGGGGATGCCATTTCCAGTTTGGTCACTGGAGGGTGCCATGTCCCCATTTTCTGCTTTCATCAGCTCCTTGTGCCCCATCCCCCTCTCCCAACCCATACATCACGGACAGTATTAGGAATTGGTTTGTTTTTGTCTATTCTTTGTCAAAGAAGAAAAAATCAACATCTTCCAGCACCTGGGATTGCTGAACGGGGACGGACAGCGTTGATCCCAGCACCACTGCAATGCATGACCCTGGGATGGATGGAGTGTGGGAGAACAACGGTGAAGGTGGGATTTTTGTCACCCCTGGATTTGGGATGAGTTGGTATTGAGTGAAAGAACTGCTCAGGTAAAATAAAGAGCAAAAGTGATGTGATCACACTTTGGCTGAACACATCTTTCCCTTGAGAAGAAATGAAAAGCTGATGGTTCTCAACCTGGCATATAAATCAAAGACTGCATAAAAGAGCTGAGTTTTGGGGTGTGTTTGGATTTCTTTTTTAGAGAATCATTCATTACAAAGCAATGCCAGCAGTGTTATACCTTCCCTGGAAAGATTTTTCCCTTTTGATGACCTTCAGAGCTGTTCTCCAACTAATCCCCCTCTCCCTAATGGGAGATCTCTTCTTATTAAATAAACCATAGGAAGGAATGCTGTTTTTTTTTTAAAAGCTTGTGATGGAGTCCAGGTGTTCTGACACCCATCTCATCTTTGAGCTGCAGAAATATCCATCTCCCAAGGCCAAAATATGCCATCAAACCTGAATTTCTAACTCCTGCTCCCCCACATCAGCAATGAAACTGTGTTTGGGTTCAGAGCATGGATAGGTTCCAGCTGCAAATCTGTCTTCCAGTACCAAAATCTGTCTGTGAAAGAGGGTGCATTATGGGATGCTTGCAGATCAGGTCTTGGTGCAGACCCAAGAACCTGGATCATAGAAGACTTGGAAGGGATCTTAAAAGGTCGTCTAGTCCAACTGCCCTGCCATGAAGAGGAACACCTATAGCTAGCCCTTTCAGATTATTGTTGTGTGCCCAGCAGAGAACTTATCAGCACATCCAGCTCCCTGACAACCAGTGCCTGCATCCCACTCCCGTGCTTCTACCTGCTGACATCCAGGTGAGCCTGTAGCCTGTTGCTCCCCGGACAGGGCTCCACCAAGCCTGGAGTGTATCAGTGGTCTCATTCTGCAGCAAGATGCTCTTCACAGGCAGGAGCTTCACTGGAAGGACAGGGAACAAATCTTTCAAAGCATATACTGACCACCAGAGGACTTTGTCAGCCGCCCTCCTTGTACTGCCATCTCTCAAGAGAAGAGGGATTTCTAAGGGCTCTACTTGCCTGGAAGGATGAAGGCATCTTGTAAAAATAGTGATGAAAAAACCCAAACCTGCGGCCATTGCCTTTCAGAACTGATCCTTCAAAGGTCCTGACATTACTTGCTTTCTGCAGCTCATAACAGATCTCCCTCCTTTCCTCCAGAGCAGTATGGTGGTGTTCAAGGGTGACCACATTCATGCATGTGGTGAGGGAAGAGCATGGTTCAAGAATGGATTTAGGAAGGACCTGCTGAATGCCTCTTTTGGTGCACACATAGCTGCCATGCTCAACAGTGAGGTGCATATCAACAGCAAAAGGTATGAAGAATGCAGTGCCCAAGGCAAGAAGGATCAAGGAGTCAAACCTCTTACATGTTCTCCCCACAGCAGTCACGGGCTGGCTTGGACCCTGGGGGTACACTGCATAAATGCTGATGCTGTATTCTCTATCCTCCTGCAAGTTATCTAGTACATGGGAGGAGACATCGCCCTGCAGAACCCACTCGTAGGTCATTCCTGGTTTGTTGGCTGAAAAAACAAGAACAGTGATAGTGAAGCCTTCCCAGTGCCTGAAGTCTACATCACGTGTACTCAAGACACAGCAAAGAGCATGCCTTGACCTATGAAATTTTGCTAAGCCTCAGGTCTGTAGTTAAAACTTGATGTATCTGTGCTGTCCTCAGCCCTGCAGGTCACAGAGAGGTGAGTGTTGGCCCTACCAAAGGCTTGAACTCATCCTGCATCCACACCAAAGCAAGCATGAAAAATATCCAAGGTGGTAGTGCAAATAGTACAATGCATCCACAGTAGCATCCCCATCTCTTCCTTCAAAAAAATCTTGTCCACCATTCTAGAGGAACTATACTGTCTGGAAGAAGCTAACTTGGCTTTATTCTGGAGCGACATCACTCTTTTGTTGGATGAAAAGGCATTTTTCCTGCCCTCAGGTCACTGCTCTTTTCAAAGGAAGATCCAAGGAAAGCAAACTCACCTCCAGGGATGTAGACTTTGTAGCCTTCCAGCTTGCCCAGGGGAGGAGTCCAAGCAACCTTCAAGCTAAAAAGTCCTTCCTCTATCACACGGAAATTAGTGACTGGTGGCACTGGTGCTATGGGGTACAAAAATTGATGGAACAGTACTTAAATAGAGTGCCACATCAAGGACACCTGGAAAAGCTTTTGACTTCAAAAACAGACATAACAGTGAGCAGCAACATTTCTCCCTATTCTGTCAGTCATATCCTCAAAAGTAAACTTTCCCCTTGATCACACCCTTGTCCACTTGAAAAATGAGCAGAAAACCCTCATGACAGAGTGCCTGGGGGTTTTCTCTTTGAATGGTGTTGGAAATTGTGAAGTATCTACCCACAGGGCATTGTCTCCTGAGCAGAGAAAACTCTGAAGTAGTTTCAGGGAGACTGAGCAAGAGCACATGAATCAAACGTTACTTGTCTATGGATGTGACTCTTACAAAGAGGAGCCCATTTTGACCCAGCCAGCCATGGCAGGCAGATTTATAGCTTCTGCCTCTGCCTTCACGTTGAGGATAATAAGAGAAGAGATCAAATGACTTTATTTCAACCCATAGAGCCATTCCATCTTATTTGTGGCAAGTACATATGAGTCAACCTTATTGAGGCTCTTTATTTATTCATCCTGTCAGAGATCTTCCCTCAAGAAGACAAACAATTGAGACACTGCAGGGATGGGGAGAAGAAATAGAAGAAAAGGAAAAGGGAATCATTCTTTTCAAAACCCCTTGGGCAAAGCAGACTTGGTTCTTCATGCAAAACAGAGAGAGAAATACTACTACTGTACTCCCTTAAAGCTTCTGAAAGTAGTGGAGAGACTTCTGGGTCAAAACTTGTTCAATTTATCACATCTGACCCAGTGTCTTGCACTCTAGAGCTTGACGAAGAGTGAATTTACTTTTTTGTTTCCAAGAACCTCATTGTTACAGCAATGTGACAGCAAAGGAATGTGGCAAGGCAGATTGCAATCCAGATGTCCGGATTATTTCATGGGACAACAGTTCACTACTTGGGGCACTTCCTAAAGGCCACAGTCTTGCTCCCTGAGAGTTCTCCTTCAGTGAAGTGAAACTCTAAGAGGTACACTGTGTCAACCAAAAGTTTTGGGCCACCTGCTTCCAAAACGAGGTATTTAGAACATACATCTCTCAATAAAACTCATGTTTCTGAACACCTTGTCTCGAGAAGCTTCGTTCGTCCCACGTGCATTGTAGTTACATTAACTGAACTCCAGCTTGGATTTATTAAATCCCACATTAAGACAGGTGGTGTGACCTATCCAGTGGGCTGTACACATGGTACAATGTGGCACCTGCTCATGGTGCTTCACCCCACAGCAGGAACATTTGTAGAGATGTTTCTCCTACTCCTATAAAACTCACTCCTTGGATGTCCAGCTTTGGAGTGGTTTCTTCTCCTTAGCTCACGTGAAGAAGAGTATGGGATGGTTTCAGAAGAGACACTCACTCGTTTTCCCTTTGACAGCTGCTGACTCCCCAAGGGCATCTTTATAGATGGCTCTCACTGTGAAGATGTACTTAGTGTTGGGTTTCAGATCAGTCACCAGCACAGTGCATTTGTCACCATCCACCAAAATCTGTCACACAGGGGGACAAGGGGCATCATTACACCTCTGTGAGGGTAGAAGGATTCCCACATTTACAGCAGGTTAATAGCACAAGGCTTCTCCTCTAGTGCAAAGTGCTTCCATGATCAGGATCAGTGCACTGCAATCCTTGAAAGATACCTAGGTTCACAAGGGACATGTCACTGACACAGGACAATGCCAAAGTTGGATCCTGCGGGGTAGAAACTCCATGAAAATAAGAACATTCACAATGGTGAAGGTGTTTCCCAATCCCCACCTTAAAGAAAATGGAGGAATACCCACCATTTTTGACAAAGAGAGTTTCTTTGAAGCTCATATAGGGAAATTTCAATATAGCCTGAGGGCAATAGAAATAAACATAACTTCTGTGTTTTTACACAGTTCTTATGAGATTCTGAAGCAGTCAAGAATGATCATTCTTGTTAAATGCAATCTGAATAATTAATACAATTAATAATCTTAACTTTAATATTTTATGCTTTCATAGGTTTGTTCTATTATTAGAAATGAAAGCTTCTAGGCATTCATTTTCTATCCTTCAGTCCTACTTCGTTCAATGGCCAAGTTGTTCCAGAGTGAGCTGGCATGTGGCATCATCCTTCTCACAAAGACATGGCAAAAAAAAAACAACCAACAACGATGCAGAAACCTTACCAAGCTTTAAGGATGGCAGCAAGAGGAACAGGAGTTGCTATGGATTTATTTGAGAGGTCATGTCACATAGATGAGGAAAGAAAGGAGTAATTCCCATTGATCTGTTCTTATAAATCCCAACAGAGTTGGTGACATCTTGTGCCATATCCTTCTTCCTTTCTTCCTTCCCCACCTCAGTTCCTCATAAAATCCATCTCACAACAACAGCAATGCCATCATGCACAAACAATTGACACACCTGCAATTATGATGGTCTCTCTATAGATCTTCACTTCGAGCAAGCAGTTTCAGCTATTTATTAGGATTCACTCGGCTACGACCTGGATGACTGAGTGACATACTGTCATCTCCCAACTAGGCTGTGCCATCAAAAACCTCAGGAGAGGATTAATCTCTAACACTGTGAGCACCACTGGGGCTCTGCATGACAAGAATGCAAATCTACCTGTTTCTGGTCCTCCAGAACTTGTTGTCCTGAAGGCAATAAGGGATGCACATCAACACGGTACCCAATCACCCTCCCTGTAGCTGGCATCCACGTGAGCCTCAGTGAGCTGTGGCTGTGCTCACCGACATGCAGATCTCGGGGGCCAATGATCTTCTCAGCTGCAAAAGAAGATAAGAAAGGCCTTTTGTTTGGACCATGATGGCACCGGTGGTGGATGCATGCAGGTCTTTCACTGGAGGAGTCACCAGAGGTTTAAAAAACCTCTAAGGTCATCTACTCCAACCATCAACTCATCACCACCATATCCACTAAACCACGCCTTCATTGCCACATCTCCACATTTCTTGAATGCCTCAAGAGATGATGACTCTGTCACCTCTCCGGGCAGCCTGTTCCAATGCATTACCACTCTTCTGGAGAAGCAATTTTTTCCTAATATCCAACCTGAGAATAATTATGGTAACGCAGATGCAAGCAGAATGCATAGGACCACTGCTCTTGAACAACAGATGCTCCATTGAGTTGGTTGTTCCTCCAGGGTCAGCCAACCCATAGAGTTCTCTTGAGATGAGTGGGAATATGGGAGACCCATCTCCATGGCATGGTTGGCACATCTATGGACTAGGAAGTGGCTGTCTGGGGCAGGATGAAAGGAGAAATCCAACAAACCTTGCCCAGGCTGCTTGATGGGCTGTGGAGGCTCTGAGGCAGTGAAACAGAGCCTTCGTGAGAGTTTGGGGGCCACATTGCGGAGCAGGTGGAAGTCATCCACATAAATCACATGCTCTGCTTTGGGATCTGAAGCTATTTTGTTCAGTTCATGCTTGTCAGCCTCCTTAATTCCTATAGGAAGAAAAAAAGAGAAAGGCGGACCCCAGAGATTCACAGTGGAGTAGGTCAAGCATTAGTAAAAGTCTTTGAAGAATGAATGGGACAAATGTACTGGAAAGGAATGGAGCCAAAATCTGGGTGGGGGGTGGTGGAGCAGGTGAGGCCTCTTGCATAAGGGAAAAGAAGCCAAATTTTCTTTCAGAGGCATGTTAGAGATTGCCCAAGGGGACCTGGCCACTAATGGGATGCTTTGCGTGGACAGTGAAAGGGAGGAGGGTAGGATCTGCCCTCATTCTCCCCATTAAATACAGAGGCATTTCCACCCTTCTGACAGACAAAAAGACTTAGGGGTGGTTGTGTGAATGTTTTTTTTTTGTTTTTCTATTGTCTGAATATAAAAAAAATCAACCATAATTTTGTGCTTGCATTGGTCCGAATTAACCTAGCTGCTCTCCATAATAAAACACCACCAATTCTCCTTTCTCTCCAAACTGCCTGGTAAAGAGAAAGGTTTGACTTGTAATAAATGGCTGTAATGGCCCTTGGAAAAAAAAAAATCCTTACCCATGGAACTATTCTGATGGACAATCTAACATAGCTAATGTCAGACTCTACACCCCATTAAGAGAAACCTTCAAAAGTAAAAAACATTTCATTTTTGAAAATGCCACATCAAAACATTTTGACTTTAATGGAACCATTTATTGAACTCCTCCTGAATTTGCAAGTCATTTTGACAGATGCAAAACTGCAGATATCTACTGAATAAATCAGCGATCGACAACAACAAAAAATATCCAAGCACAGGACAGATGTGATTTTCCTGTTCATGCAGTAGTTGACAGTGTCTGTGCTGGGAGATGGGTGCACTATTTGGAGGTGGGTGCTGTTAAACATCTGCAGCCTTCCCTGGTGTGTAGGTTGTGTGTTTGTGCACACAGTATCTGGTAGCTTAGCATGTCTATATTCTGGCTGTAGATGACCATGTTCATTTTAGGAGACTAGAGGACCTTTAAAGGTTCCTTCCAACTCTTACAACAAGTCTATGATTCTGTGTCCATACATACCTACAGCAAACACGGTCACTCCTGCATTCTGCAGGACTTGGGCTTTGTCTTCAACCAAGTCACTGGATTTCCCACTCGTGATCAAAACGACTACCTACAAGAATGGGAATCAGAGCCAGAGAATGAAAAAGCACAATGTGAGGAGTTCAAATAGTCAGCTGCAGGATTTCCAAACTAGCAACTGGATCTCAGTTGAGATTTAGCCTACATGAAAGCAGAAAACATGAGTTAGGAGGGAAGGAGAACACAGATGCTAGAGAGAGAATTCACCTCTACACATCCATGAGAGTAACTCTTAAAGAAGAACTCATCTGCACCCTTTTCACTGGCACACAGATAGCAGTATCTGGTGGGAAGAAAATGTCTCAGCCACGGCCTGGAGCTAAATGACACCCAGACTCAGCAAAATTTCCGCAAGACATTGGGAAAAGTGAACATTTCCATAAGGTGAGTCAGTCCTTTGAAAATCTGGGCTTGCCTCTCTTTCTGTCTCAGACCTGAAGCTGAATGAACTCGTAAATGAGGAACCTCAAAAGCCAAAAAACAGATGGGATGAATACAATCCAACTGCCCCATTCGTGGCTGTGGGTGAAAAATCAGAAGTCTGATCCCTGCTGAGGGTTACACCTGAGCAATGGTTGCAGAAGGCTGCTTACCTTTGCTGCATCCTCTCGCAGTGTGGCTGGGTGAGACATAGCATGAGCTGCAAATGCCAGGGCAGACCCCACTTTCAAGCTGCTGCTTTTGATTGAAATGTCCTGAATTGCCACCAGTATTTCTTCGATGGTCACATAATCTGTCAGTTCAATACTCATCCTGGGAGTGAGAAATATGGGTGAATATAGGGCAAGAAAATGTTGTCATTATGGTAAGGATGGACTGTTAATGATAATGACCAACAGTGATGTTGATACTTAGATGGTTGCACAAGGCTCGTAGGTAGTCACAATCCTCTTCACAATGGTCAGGGGAATCCCAGAGGCTGCTATCTTAAAACAGTATACAAAATTGGAGAGCAGGAAATTTCTCATGGCTGCATTAAATGCCACCCTCCCTACCCAGGAAGTTCCCCATGGCCTCTATATTCTGGTGGTGTTGTTAGAGCTTGAACTCTTGCATTGTTATTGCAATGGTTCAACCAAGTAGCAAGAGTTCTTCCATGAAGAGAAATAAGTTTGTTAAAAACTGTCCCCATCTAGAGTTGTAGGGCTATAGAAACCCATGTCCTGGTGGTAGGGAATGCTCTGACCCACCTTGGTTTCCCTCCATAGAGTGCCACTGCCAGTCGGATGCCTCCTTTGCCCATCACCACATTCTCAAAGGAGCGGGCCATGCTGCTGATGAAGTCCTTGAGCAGCTGGGAGCTCTCTCTCCCTTCACCCTGGGTATGTCCCACAAGGAACAGGACATCAGCCAGCTCTGCTGTCCTGCACACTGAAGAAGAAGGCCAGGAAAGCCCATCTCATGAGTTGGACTTGGGAAATTCTATGTCCTCACACCATGCAATGAGGCAGCCAGGATAGAAACCCTTCATGTGAACCCCTGAGATGTTACAGCTCAGAAAGACACTGGTCATCTTGTCATCAGGGTCCCCACAGCACTGTAAGCCATCCAATGCACCCGTAGGGCCACCCAAACTTTTCCAGTCCTAAAAGATCCAGGTCTTCTAGACTGGCATGTAGAGAGTCTGGGACACCCAATGCATTCATACCTGCAGTGCACTCCTCTTGTTAAACTGTCAGCAGCCCTGAGCACAGAAAAATGTCATTTGCAAAGAATGAACAATTTGAGTGTTTTTGCTGTACAAGCTGGAACTAACCAATGACATCTGGCAGGGAAGGGACAGGTGCATGGGGAAATTTGTTAAATGAACATCAAGGCAGTGTTTAGTCTTTTTAATTTCACTTTCTTTAGGCATTCAATACATACATTTCATGGATACAAATCCGGTGACTTTTAGGGATACTTAAATTAAGACTTTAATAGGGAAACTCCAAATTTCTATTTTCTTTGGCATTTCTCTCTGTTGCAGATAGATGCTGAATTATTACTGTAGGATTGCTAAAAGGTAGAGTGTCCTGACTGCTGGAGGAAGGCTTGCTCAGCAGGACTGGGATCAACCACTTCACATTCTTTTCATTTTGTTTCACTGATGCTTTGGACTTCCTCCAACCACTGCCTTGACTTTCAGCTGGAGAGCCAACCCACACACTCACCCAGGTTGGGGCATTTGCTGGGGAGAAGTGTTAGGTGGTTTTTTCTCACACTCTCACTATGCAAAGCCCATTTTAGCTCATCCTCTGCAATTTACCCAAGTTTTACCCCATTCCTAAGAGCAAATTTCCCTTAGAGATCAGAAAGATCCAGGTTTTGTACTCTCCTTCATTTCTACATGTCCTTGATCAATCCCTTTGGCCACACAGCAGGAAAAGAGCATCATTTGCTGGCTACAAACAGATAGCTGTCCACAGCTCTTTGTTACTCAGGGTTTTTCATTTCTTCATTTTTCTTTGTGCCCCCTGATGCTGAGCTCTTTACAACTTAACAATTCTGTTTACTGCAGAAATAAATAAATAAATAATGACTGCCTCTTTTTGGTTTAACTTACCCAGCTGGAAATGCAAAGCACTTTCCCCTGACAAAAATGGCAGACAATTATTCCAATTTTCCTTTCTAGAGCTCTCTTTTAAGATCTCCCCTCCTTTCTCCATAAGTGCCTTTCAGCTGGAATGTCAGGGTTGTCTTGGAGGCAGCTCAGCCATTAATAGCAGGTCACCATGAGCTTATTTTCAGATCAACCTCTCCCATAGCCTGGACCTTGATGTCCTTCCTATCCCAGAAGACTGTGAGGGAAAGCAAAGTCAGTCCTTGGCTTCCTCACAGCTTTCCAAGGTATCCATAACAGGGTGTTGTCACAACAAAGCCCCAACAAATGCTGACAATGACTGAAAACGCTTTCCTCAGTCTCTCCCCAAATCACCCACCTCTTAGGGTTGCTTGAGGTACTGCTTGTACTGAAATTTCCTGGAAGAGCTCCATCTTTGTAACCAACCTGGAAATCTTGTTCAGGATGCTGTTGATATCAGGGGGCTATCTACCTCTACATCCCAAAACCCCAGAGAGATTCCTCCATCCATGACTTGTCCGTGGGAGTCTTGCTCACCCTACACAACCCTCCCACCGTTGTTTGCACTCAGGGAAAACAAGAAGAAAGACGACTGTGAGCTGCTGGAGATCCACGGGATTAAAAGAACAGTGCCCTATTCTCTACAAAGGGGCAACAAGAGCTCATTCTGTAAGATACTCAGCCAGAGGGGGCTGGCTTAGCAATGAAACCCAAATGCATTCACTAGTTGGATCAGGTATATCTGAAGCTGTCACTGGAAACATGTGATGTTAAGCATATTTGGATTGGTACCTTCTGGAGAAAATACCAACACAGACAGCTATATTAATCACCAGGGAATATGATTTTATTTGAAATTTTCCATGCACTTCCAAAATTACCATGTTTCATCAATCACGGGTCTGCCAGAGACATCTGTAAACATTGATTTATTGCACTGTTCCCAGCTTCAAATTAAATAGCATTATAGTTGAGTATATTGGCTTAATTGACGGACAGGAACTTAATCAAGTTAATTTTGTCTTTGATGCCAAAGCTTCCATTAACTCCTTGTTGAATTCAGTGAATTTACTCCAGGTGAATTTATACTTTCAAAACCTGGGGGCTTGTTCCTGCAGAAGGATTCAAAAAGAAGGGACCCACTGTTTCATACTCAGCCCCATGGCATTCCTGGGAGCTTGCAAGGAACACTCCCTTCCTGCAGGACCCTGAAGCTACAGAGACATGGGTTTGATTATGCACTAAGTGTCTGAGGCTCTTCTCCAGGATCCCTTTGCCTCCTGTCTTTTGGATCTGGTTATTCCTCATCAAAAATGCTGTGGGTTTGCACAAGAAATGGGGAGCCAGGGAGGAGGTAAGACAATGTTATCATAGAGTCACTTGAGTAGGAAGGGACTATTAAGGTCATCAAGTTCAACTCTCTTACAACAAACAGTGATGTCTACATCCTAACTCTAAAGAGCAGCAGTAGGTTTCAAGGTTACCTTGAGGTCCTCTGCCTCAAGTCCTCTGTTTGGTGGCTTGTACCACCTTTCAGGGATTTCTGTTGGCCAGCTGCTCCCAACCAAAAAGGAGAATGCTAATGCAGAGGTCAAAGGCACCAGCACTACAGCTGCACCCCATAATAACTTCAGCAAAAACAGTTACTTGGAAAAAGCTTTTTTCTCCTCGATATGTCTCATCATCACCCCCAGCTGTCACATTCACCCACTTATTACATACCTTCATGAACTGCCATGGCTCTGTAATGTGCCACAGCTACTGCCAGGGCAAGGATTTGAGCATACAACATTTTCTTTTCCCTTGGGAAGAGGCCACACAGGTCCTGGAGTCAGCACCCAGTCTGGGGATTCATTCATCTGCAGAAGAAAAGAGGCTTTAAGACATGCCATCCAAGTGGGATGCTCCTACCTGCTTGCAGTGGCAAGGGAAGCCTTCCTCCAGCTACCAAGGTTCATATTGACTTTGGGAATCAGCCTAAAATTCCTTAAATTCCTCCATCACTTTGCTGAGGCTGGCAGCAGGGGAGAGCTCTGCTTTGTTTCCCCAGCACCTTTCCCTGACAGCACCCATCTTCAGGCAGTAGTGACCATCAGCAATTAAGCCTGAAGGTGGATATTACTGCTGCAACAGAAGAGAGAAGCATCTGCTGCCTCAAACACATGTGGAGCAAAGATCTGTCCATGAGCACCACTGCAGACATCAGCCACTCATACTCAAGTCCTTATGGGCCTTTTTTGCAAACAGCGTTCAAGTCCCTAAATCCCATCCCTAGAATTCCATCCTGTCACCATGGAGCAGCCAAAGAGGGCTGAAAGCTCAGGTTACTGCTCACAGACAGTTCAGCAAAGTCCCTAAACAAATGCTGACAGCTCACTGGGGCTACAGAAGTCTCCCCTGGCAAAGCAGTGACTTCTCTCTCTGAAGTAATAACTACAGAAGAGGCAGCATTGCCAGAAGGGGTTTTATTCTTTTTTTAGTGGGCAATAAGGAGTTGTTCTGCTGTTCTGAGTCTCACCTGCATGTCTGGGGCTGAGCAGACTTCAAAGGGAGACATGGACTACTTCCAGGGTGGAAATTACAGACATGGGGAAAAGATGAGCTTGATGACTTCATCTAGCTCTTTGCCATACATGGAATTTTTCTTACAGCTAACAACATTTAGCTTCCAAATCCCACTGCATTATAGATCTGGTCCCTTTTGGAAAACAAGACTGAGTGTGGTTTAGTCCAACCTAAATAAATCCCCATGTAAGATGTGGGTCAAGTGTTCACAGCACCCTGACGTGTCTGGAGTGTAGGGACATCAGGGCTGTTGTCACTTTGTGCATCATATGTTAATCTCTGAGATCATCAGGACTGAAGTGTCTGTAATGCATTTTCTGTCTTTTAGCTTCCTTCTCTTCTAATTGCTGGGTAGGTGTACTTTGAGATCTTTGCCATGCAATGGTTGACTTGTGCTGCATCCTTCTTTCCTTCCTACCTCCAGTGCAGTTACCGTGGATATAGCATTCAAATTAGGGCTTAAAACAGGATCAAACACCTTGGAAAAAAAGTATTGGAGCTGAAGTTCAGAGCTGAGATCTGAGACAACTGTTTTATATCAGATCTTCTGCAAGAGTCATATTACATTTTGGTGAGATCACCCCAAAAATCTCTCAGCATCCTTCTTGCAATGCTAATCTAACAGCATCCCCTTTTCCCTTCTCATTTGTGTAATTTTCAGCTACGCAGGGCAGGTTCTGTTATGGACCATGAGTGAACCCAGCATGGAGCATGAGGACACTCATCAACACCTTGACACGGACACTGAGCCACTGACCTCTGTCTGTGACCATCCAACCAATTCCTTATCTACTGAAAAGTCCACCCTTCAAACCCACATTTCTCCAATTTAGAGATAAGGATGTGGTGTGTAACCATCTCAGAGGCCTTGCAGAAGTCCAGGCAGATAACATCAGCTGCCCTTCCTTTGTCCTCTGATGCCATCACTCCATCATAGAAATTTAAACCAAGTGAAGGTTAATTTAGTTTGTAAATACAACAGTTTCTTCTGGAAATATATGCATTTAAAATAACATTAGAAATGCCATGTATTATGCACCGAGATAGCTAATGTAGGTATTTCATAAGCATGTATCAGGTTGAGACTGATGCCTGCCCTCATGCACTTGCTGGTCTGTATGGGGAAGGCATCCAGAAAAGCTTAAATGCTAACAGAAATCTCTCTACCTCTTTGTAATTCCAAGAAAATATTGTTCTGCTCTTAAAAACTCCCTTGCCAGTGTGCTGAGCCACAGGGAGGCTGTCCATAATGCCATGGTGATGCCCTGGGAGCAATACACTGCAAAAGGGACAAAGAGCAAAACGAAAAGCACATCTGAACAATCAGCAATTGCTGTCCAAGGTCACACATATTCAGGAAATCAAAGAAGACCTAAGCAATAAGAAGTAAATCTGAGCTTCTGCAGTCCTCATGTGCTATGCCAAAGCACATTTTTAAAACATCTAATATGCAGTTCTTCTTTTTTTCCTCCTTGATACTGTTTAACGCTTCAGCACTGAAAAAGTACACTAAGAATTCACATTGCAAAGAGGAAGATAAAAGGATGCAAAAAGGCTTTCATAATCCAGACCCCATAGATTTCACATGTTCATGTGCAAGCATGAATTCATATAAGCAAACTTGAGTGCAGTTGAACTTTTACATCTTACATTTTTGAACATATTGGACTTGGACTAGGTACTCCAATGGTACACCTGGGCTTGCTCCTTCCATGCATTCCATCTTTCAGCATGCAATATTTTGGGTTGGTCAAGGCCAGTGAGTACTGCCATTTGCTGCACCATCCAGCCTAAAGCAGCTCAGTCCTATTATCACTTAGGTATCACTATGATGCTCATTTTACAAATAAAATGTCAGAAAACTGCAATCCAGCAGCTTTCAGCTCACCTTTGCAGACACTGACTGTCATCACCCTTGTTCAAGATCTCCTAAACCATTACAGAGAACTACCAGGCTTGGTAGGGACAGGGCAATGGCCCCATAAACTTCAGGGTTTTGCAAGGAATCCCAGCAATTTCTTTGATCTTTTACAGTCCCCGGTAAATAATTTATGAGAGCAAATGTCTCCATGTTCTCCAGGTTTTGAACAAATTGCCTCAAACTCCAAAAAGTTGAAGGACCAGGATCTCTCCTTATCACACTCGGAAAAGATGAGTGAGAAGCACAATAAGATGCAAGAGGGGGAAAGAAGGAACAGTTCTCACATACTTAACAGCAGCGCCAGAGGCTGAGTTGTTTCTCTGTATTTATTCATCCTGTGTCTATGTTTGTAATAAACTCATATTCCATTTTGCTTTGCCAACAAATATGGAGATTAAATAAATAACTCCTGTCAGCAAGGTCTCTCTAAAAAGGGACTCAGTGGGTTTGTAGACCCATCTGGCTGATGCTTGACTCCTGTTTGGCTGCATCTCCATCTGGATCCCATGCTTCTACCATCCCAGGATCCCTCATAACAGATGCTCCATCTACTAAATAACTATCCCTGTTGCATACAGACAAAAAACCTTCAGCACAGTGCTACATCTGGGCACCCAGAGCCTTTCCAGATGATCCAGGCAAACTCACATCCCAGTGCCTACCACTGTGCCATGGTACATTATTACACAATCAGACAGATCCTCCATCTCTCAACTCCACAAAATCTTGGCAACTTCAAGTAAATCTAGCAGAGGAAAACAAGTCTCAGAAATACTTTCATACAAGTCTTCTGCAAGCAGCCACCTGGGCAGTGAAAGTATATCCAAGAGGTAATGGCTTTAAGTTGCGCCAGGGGAGGTTTAGGTTGAACATTAGGAAAAATTTAACCTCAGAAAGAGTGGCGAGGCATTGACTCAGGCTGCCCAGGGAAGTGGTGGAGTCACTGTACCTGAAGATGTTCAAGAAATATGGAAATGTGGCACTGAGGAATGTGGTTACAGGGCATGGTGGGGATGAGTTGATGGTTGTACTAGATGATCAGAGAGGTCTTTTCCAGATTTAATGACTCTATGATTCTACTTGCAGTCCCACTGCCCTAGCAGTTCTCTTCATGGAGCATCATTAGGGACACCACAGAATCCTATTGAGAAGGGCCTCAGTAGCTCACAGAAGATCACTCTGAGATGTGTAATACAAATAGTGAGGTTGCTCTATATGAAGACTTAATGGGTACTTCAGGATGTGGAAGCAGCAGAGACCAAAAGGAGAAGGGTGTGAAGAAGGTCCAAGATTTGATGGTACCAGTGTTAACAAGTAACTGAGGTCCTAACACATCGACATACCATTTTGCAGGATATTTGGATGAGGAAAATTCAGAGACAGACTGCACCCAACCCAAAGCAAAGGCCAGACACAAACCATTGAACTTGGGTGTCAAGATGGAAATTAAAATGACTTGAGGCTTAGAACACCAACAAGAATCTAAAGGATGGAATAAATCCTAATGGCTCACAAAGGTGGAGAGAAAATGTCACAATTTTGCTCAGTTCCTAAGAGGTAACAAGAACTCATTCGAAATAATCAAAGTAAATAAAACTCAGGAGGCAGGTTGAAGATGCAATAGCATCTGGTGTCAGTTTGAAGATGTGTCAGCTTTGCAAGCAAACATGTTCATAATTTCCTGCAGAGGAAATGCCAGCTCTTTCCTTCAGCTTTGAAATCTATGCATGGAAAAGGCTGGATGAGGGTATTTCATAGCCTCTCTCCTTGTGATCAGGCACAGTTTGCTGTAGAGAGACTAAGACATTTCCAGACCTCAAGGAAAATGGTAGATTTGTATGGGAAAAGAGAGATGGTTAATTTCAGGTGAAGATGCTCAGGTCCTCTGTCTGACATAAAATGGGAATAGGTCTGTCCACCTATTTCATACTGTTCTCTCTTGTGGATGTTCTCACCACTTTGGGTCCATTCTCCTGTTATTTTCAATTATCTGAAAGATTCCTTTCACTATAGTGAATGTGAAGTTTTTGCATACGACTAGGAAGGAAAAACAGGATTCTTTAAATTCTTAAAAATGCCTTGAATGGGTATCAAAGCAGCAAGACAGCACATTCGAACTGGGCTATCCAATAGTGCAACCAAACAAGACCATAGTGCTGAAGACCCCAACCAGCAATCCTATGGCCAGCAGAAATTCTGTTTTCTTCTTGGTGTGTTACCAACACCTCAAACCTTGGACCATCTGGTAGAAGGGGCTGCCAAGAAGTGAATTGATTTTTTTTGTTCCAAAAAACAACCTGCAAGCTCTGCAGCAATTGGTATTCCCTACCAAGGCACCTCCTGCTCGACAGTGCCAATTGCATCCTTGCTCAGGATATCATAGAATCGTTAAAATCATCGGACTAGATGATCTCTAGACATCCTTTCCAACCCATACAATTCTGTGATCCTGGGATTAATATTGGAACAGACACTAAGATAATCTAGTCCAACCATTAACTCATGCCTGTGACCACTCTAGACCATGTTACTCAGTTATGTTGCATAGGTGTGGACCTCTCAGAAGAAGAAAGTTCAGCAAGTTTGATCTAAAAGCCAGGAGGTCATTCATTGACATATGACAATGTTAGTACCATGGAGCTCAGTGTTGCAGCTAGAAGTTGAGGGGATGGATCAAAGTAGATGAGCCCTCCAGAAACACCACCTACAGCCCCAGTACTACTCAGACTCTTGCAAGATGACATTTTGGGTAACAGATATCCATTCACCTCAGGTGGCTTGTATTTGGCCATATGAGCTTTTTAGAGCAAAGATCAAATTCTGATCCAGCACCATCCCTAGTCAGGGTGTACCCAGAAAGAATATCCTGAAGGAAACCAGAAGAGCAAAAAAGCAGCTATAGGAGCATACATTAAGCCATCCATTATGCAGACATTCATATTTTGGAATAGGATGCTTGGGAAATAGGTGGTCACCATCCCTAGAGGTTTTCAAGGAATGCAGAGATGTGGCACTGAAGTGGGCATGGTGGTGATGGGTCAATGGCTCTCCCATCCTGGAGGACCTGCCCTCTCTGCTCCAGGTAATTCTGCTGTGAAACAGGAGAAATTTAAAGCAATGAAAGGAGCACACACTGCAGCACAGAGCCTGTTTAAACAGCAGCATCAGCAATCACAAGAAACTGCTGCTTCTTGCAGAATGGGTAAATGGATAAACAGCTCCCCTCCCTCTCTCAGAGTAAGAGCTTTGAGCAAGTGTTTTGTAGATTTTTTTTTTTATATAAATAGCATTGATTTCCAGTTTTAAAGGGGTTGCTCTGCCTAGTAATGCTTAACGGAGATGGAGAGAGAAGGGGGAGAATCCTGCGAGGCTGCTCAATAAAAGAAGATGAAGTGAGAGAGGAAGAAGCCTATTTTCTACTTCAGCACCCAACTGAACATGCCTGGTTTATACAAAGGCAATGACATCCAAGGGTTGAATGCCTCAATTGCCCCACCAACTCGTGGTCCAGACCCAACAGCTGTTGATTCCCCAAAAAATGTCATTGTGGAAAGACAGAGCTAGGTATTAAAAACAGACAGATTAACATCTCAGTAGGACTACTGAGATCATGGTAAGGGCTGGTTACAGCTTTCCTGTAGGCTGGAAAATGCACTGCAGGGAGGATTTCTGCCCCACCCATCAGTGCAGCTCCAATATCCTTCTCCACAGCTCTTGCAGTTGTTCACATCAGCATCACATACCACAGAACAAAGCACAGATTAGGATTTGTGCAGATCCAATGGAAACATCCACTTGGGGGCAAAACAACATTGAGGAGGGACCTCGATGGATATTTTGTCCATTCCTCTCTGGGAAGAGGGCTCAAAAGTTGATGAAAAGGTGATAAACAGCTAACTGGAGGTAACTGGTAGGTCACAACTCTTTCCCTAGCTTAGAACAATTTGAAAAGTACATCCAATTGGGGCTGGACCATTGGATAGAACGTTTCAGCTTAAAAGCACCAAGGAGAAAAGCAGAAAAATACCTTACAAGCCCTGGAAATGAAAGCTAGACTTTCCCTCTGTTTTCTTCCACACCGTGGTGACTTCCCCACACATCAGGTTTTCACATTAACAATAGTAAAAATACCTTCTCAGCTACGTCTAGAAAACTTTCCGAGCAGAATCATAGAATTGCTCAGAAAGCTGCAGTTGGGTGTTGGCTCTGAAGACCATCTCCACCCAATCTACTTCCTCATCTATAAGAGATCCTATCTGGAGGGGACTGCAAATTTTGCTCAAGTAGCAAAGGTGGGCTTGGTGGCTGCCCTCCGCCTCTCCTTGCAAAATAATGCAAAAAGTGCAGTAAAGCTTTGGTGTGGATAACTTTGAAGGAGAGTTTTGATGGAGACTCTTGGTTGCTGGAGGTCCACATGATACAAATGGCTCTGCCTTGACCCCAGCAGATTCACAATTGGGAAGTCCACGAGCTGAGAAGGAACACGGCACAGATCCTACTTTAATGATGAAAAAAAGAGAGACACGTAGTAATGCTCAAACCATCATTGTATAAGTCACCTGAAACAGGGAATACCTCTAAAACAACTTCAGCTTCTTCTTGCCACTTCCATTCATTTTATCACTCCACTTTGGAACAATGCACCCTACTTTGGGTTGCAAGGTTAGGATAATCCCTTTCCATGCACGACACAAAGACATAAGCTGCCCACTGAACAGGTCTAACAGAACGCATGGCTTTGAAAATATTTGAATCTTCTCCATCCTATTGCCATCTGGGGCACTCATGAGATGCTACTCATTAATCTGTCTTTCCATTGTGGAGGTGAAAGGTCTGCCCTGCAGGTTTATGCATCAGCAGAGGCAAAGGCAATATTTCCAGGTGGGCATGCAGATGTTAGACGCAAGGAGATCAATAGAAGGGGAGGTTAAAAATAAAAGGGTTAAGGAAGTCAATGGATGAATAGGTTGACTGCTTGGCCAGCAGCCAGGACTGCATTGCTCACGTTGCTCACTCGCAGGCTGGCTGCTTTTCAGGAGGCTGTTTGCTCTGCAAAGTGCCCCTCAGCATGACTGAGGGGAGTGGAAAGACAGAAAAAGATCCCAGTCCAGGTGCCACATCTCCTGAGGGCAAAGGAATCTTGGTTTTGTGGCAGGAAAAATTCCCCAAGCTGATTCCTGTTGTTGCTGGACCAATGTTGGTTCATTGCCTCCGACAGATTTGTTCTGCTGTTGGTGAAACAAGGATTGTGGTTGATTGTTTTGGAGCAATAGAAGAGTCACTTGCACATGGGTCTTGCATGCCCCAACTCCTCCTCAGGATTCCCAACCCTATCAGACTGCTCCTCCAATCCCCCAAGCAGCCCCATAGAGCCCCCATGCCACCTGAGTCACCCTCAGTGCCATGCCATGAGCCCAGATCATGATGATGCTCAAGGACTGCACTTGTACACATCCTCTCACAGTGAGTATTGACCCTGAATCTTCCCTGGGATCTCCTGGCACGATCATGATGCAAACACCAATCATGAACTTGCACTGATAGCCCTCCCCACTGAGGATGGAGTCTCCACAAATCTCTGCTTTTATTTTATTAAGCTAATCAAACCCTTATCACATTCCTCCTCCTGTATTTTCCACACTGCTGAGATGGTGAGAAGGGATAGTCATGTTGACTTGAACTTTCATCTCCTAGGTCTCACCCACAGCAAAATGGGGCACTGAAGCAAATGAAGGGGACTGTGACAGACAAATATCTCCCTGAACAGACAGTGTATGCCATAATTCAACATTTTACCTCGCTTTTATGTTTTTATTACTCATATTTTTTAAATCTGTTGTACCTGTACTTGCCATCTGGTGCAATCATATTTTATGTCCACCATGTTTTATGGTTAACAAAAAGAGAACTGGTTTCACTTCTACATCTAGTGTCAGGTTAGGTTTTTATGGTCTGGCTATACAAACAAAATCTGTTGGTGAGGTGCTGGTGACTGAGGGTTCTGCTGATGGGTGAATGGTAAAAGCCCTCCCCACAAACACTTATCCTCCTCACTCACTCTTGTGGGGTACCACAGGGTGCTAATACCAAAGGCTTTGTAGATGCAGCTAACCTCAATTTGGATGCTTCTCTCACAGAAGTCACTGCTGGGTCTGTGCTCAGCAAGACACAGGAGAAGGATTTATGGACGATAAAGTGAAGAGATTGAGCCAGGAGCATTCATTCCCCAACCAGGGCAAGAGCATCCAGTACTGGAGCCTTCAACAATCAACCTATGAGGTTCATGGGAAGATTTGGACCCAAACCTCTCACCACTACTTGTATTTATTTATAGCCTTCCTTCCACTCACTGGAGAAGTCCAAGATGAACACATGACCCACTTTTCATTATCACTACCCCCAGCATCAGCTCCTGGGTTCCCTCCACATCTGCTCCCCACCAGAGCATGATGACAAAATGCCCTTCCCCATGGGCCAGGGGACACAGTGCACACAGCACATCCTACAGCAGGGTTTCATGTGGCCTGATGAAGGAGCTGGTGTTGTCTTCCTGCATTTCCTCCTCTTTCTCTTGTCCACTATCTAGAAAGCAATGGTCAGAGGGACAGACCCATCAATGAAAAACTGTTTGGGGCAGGACCTGAAAATAGATGAAATGTGAAACAAGCCATGCCAGGTGGAAAAAGCAGACAGGCTTTCATGTACATAAGCTCTCTGTCAGACAATAGCCCCAGTGCAGCAATATTTAAGACTGGGGAGAGCTGACAGAGCTGCTCCAGTGAGAAACCCCCAAATGGCCATTATCCAAACAGCCTCTGGAGAGGAACTTTTCCCCCAAAACATGCCCAGTCTCACACTGTATTAAACATCATACTCTCAGCTCCTGCCTCAGCCAGGTTCAATCCTCCTGTGGGAATGGGCCAAGACCTGCAGGTAAGGATACATCCCCATATTTATGTAATTTGTGTCAGTGAAGCACTGAAACAAGTTGCCCAGGGTGGTGGTAGATGCCCCATCCCTGGAGACACTCAAGCAGGCTCTGAGAAACCTGATCTGTCGACCTGACTCTGCTCAATGCAGGGGAGCTGAACCAGATTACCTTTACAATTCCCTTCTAACTCATTTCTGTGGTTCTATGATCTCTCCAAACAACCCCAAGCACATTCCAGCCCAACACACCTCCCCATGCACAACCCAACCTGATGTCTTTTAAAACATTGGAGAAGAGATCTAAAGAAAGGACCACTTTGCAGGATTATCAAGGGTCCCAAACAGCACCCATCATCCATCCCCATTTTGGACAGGACTGCTCCACTTAACACACAGTATGAGATGCACGCTCCATCCTACAACCCAACCTCCTTGTTAGAGCCACACAGACTTTTCAGACACCCCAGGAATCACCTGCCTGGTGGCCAGTTTTCCTCTCTCCCTGGAAGGAAGGCATTTTCTTGTAATTCCTGATTGTAAGCAGAGATTACATTATTTTGGGCCTGTGATGGTTTCCAGCCAAACAGAATTGTTAATCATTGCTGTGCCCTGCGAGACATCAATTTCAGCAGCTACAGGGGGAAGTGGTTGGCTGAAAAATCTCCACCATAACAATTGGTGCTGCTGAGGCTGGAAAGCCTTTAGAGTGACTTGTTCAAGGGTCAAAGGAGCAGTCCCAATGTAAAACTTCATAAACACAGTTTGCATCCGACTGGTCACTGCATTCATCACAGTTAATTGGATGCTACAACCATTACATCTCTGCAGACCCACCCTTGTCCAGATGCAGGAAAGCAGAATCCATCCCAGATGTATACAACTTCTTCCTTTGAAAGAATCTACCTTCCTCGGCCAGGAATGGTCTCAGACCAACCCTTTCTGCTGTTTCTCCCATAACTTGCTGAAATACTCATTATGTCTGGTGTTATAACTAGTCCTGGAGGGGTCTGCTCCATTGTTGCAGCTTTGATTTAGTTACTTGCCTTCAGAGCTTGCTCTTTTACTAGCATCCACCTCATGCAATCCAATAGAACAGTACTGTTCCTTATTTCACTGGTAGGAAGATTATCAGGGAAGTGTTCTGCCCATTGCAATGCTTGGGCCCTCCATGTGCATGAAGCAACATAATCAGAACCCAGTTCCCCACAGAAAGCCTCCAAAAGATAAAAAGTAAACCTCACCAAAATAAAAACAAACTACTCACTATGTGCACATGACAACACTTCTTCACCACCTCTGAAACCAGCCACGAGTCACTTCCCATCATAACGAGCCCCAAATCACCCCCAAATTCACACTGCAGATGGGTTTAGGTGCTCTGGGAAGCTGTACTACCATTCGCAGCCCTCTCTTCCCCCCCCTTCAGCCCCCAGCCCATTCTCACGCCGTTGCTCCTTGAACTGCAACCTGAGAACAGGAAGAGTGGATAAAAAACAATCGGGTACAAAATCCAACACCTGAGCAGATGGAGGGACAGCCACAGGCGAACGGCACCGCTTACCTGCACCAAGCAGCTGCAAGTTGACTTCTCCCCATGGATGAGAGGGGCTGGCAGCCCTAAAAGCCTGTGAACACGTCGGCCAGGCTGTAGCGCGACTCCCTGCACACTTGGAAGGAGTTATGAGGCAGGAGGAGGGGCTGCTGTGGGTATCCCCCCACCTCCAGCTCCTTTTCCACTGTCTGCAGCTGGGACGAGCACCGGGCACAGGATGCCGCCCCACGCGCTTTTGGTAGGAATGCAGGAGAGAAGGAGGGAAGAGAAAAGGAGGGGAGGGGAAACATATATTTATATCTTTACCTTGTGGGCACATAATAATAATAAAATAACTGGGATGTTTGAAAAGGAAGGGGCCGGGTTGGGGAAAAGGTTAGAGAGGGGGGAAGGTCTCTGTTTGCAGGCAGCTAAATAGTTTTTCCCTTCCTGAAGGGGATGGAAACCCTAAGAGAAGGGTGAAAATCTGATTTATGGCTGAAGTGCGAGGGTCTGTCAAAGCACCTCAAATAAAATTGTGATTGCACTTTGTTTCATTGCACAACACCTGAGAGCTTTCTCCAAAACTGTCTCTTAGATGCATTCTTTTGGAGGATGTTAGCATTGCTATTTGGAGAAAACAAGAAGCTGAGGCGCAGAGTGATGGAAGGAACCGGGTGTTTGGTTGACATATCTGGGAAATTAACCCCCCAAAGACTCCCACTATCCCCTGCACCCAAAGTCATAGGAGCTGCATCCCATGGCAACCCAACAAGAAGGTGTAAGCTATCTATCCCTACAGCTTATGCCCATGGCAGCCCAACCAGAGGTGACCCCTAGAGGTCATTGCACATGACTATAGGGGATTCTGGCTCAGAAGACACTCAGAAGAAGAACCAGAGCTCTCATATCCCATACTACAAGAAGCTGAGCTGCTTGAAGTTGATGATCACCAAGGTCTTCTCCCTGCACTGATGGTTATTCTGTAGTGCCTTGTGTCCCAAGAACTCCAGACCCAGTGGGGTTCATGCGTCACCGTGACTGGTTCCATCCATCCTGGCAGACCTCACAGCCAAGAGATAAACAACCCAAAAAGGTGAAAGACAAAGGAAGAGTGAAAAAATAGAAGCCTGTTTGGGGAAAGGAAGGACACTGGTTTGAGAAGCAAAGTGTGAGTGAACCCCTGTTCCAACCCAAAGTCAAAACATGATGCGTAAAGTGGCCTTGGAGTCCACATCTTACTATGGCTTATGGGAGTACCACAGACTCAGTAACAAATAACCTCATCGTGCACATATGTAAATAGAGTTTGTTACCCATTCCTGCCTCAAAGCACCCAAAACTCTCTAGCATTACACCGAAGTAGGACTGCCTGAAGATCCTTGACTTCAAAGAGTGCTCCACAAGGCTCAGATTTAACAATTGAAACTAATGGAGCGACATAAAGCTCCTAAATCCCTGAATGCCTTGTTACTGTGCTGAATAGGCTTAATTGCAATTGCAATTGCTACATTCAGCAATTAAATCTATTCACATACCCAGAGTGAGGCAATCAGGACGTATCTGTGCCATGCAGCTCAACTGCATTTCAGCAAGGCTCTGATTGCCATTTGGAGAAGCCCGGAATGATGGAGGCCACCAAGCTGTGGGACCACCAGATCCATTGGTCTTTTTCCTGGGCATATTTGGCCTCTTGCTGCTCAATAGAAATGCATGGAGCAACCAGGTTGGCTCTCAGTGGCTGCAGCATCCACAGCAGCTTCCTCTTCAACACATAAAGAATTGATATCTCCCATTGCTTGTGGGATTTTTCTCCCCAGACTCAGCCAACCTATTCTCTCAAAATCATACAAACAACAACAAAGTCTTAAGCAGGGATACCTCCACAGCAGTTTAATCAGTTTAACCAGTTTAAGCTCTTTTTACTCCAGGCATCCAGAGTCTTCCTAGCCTAAACAATCCAGCTGAATAGGGCAGCAGGGAACGAACAAGGAGACAGTTAAGTGGTGGACAGGAAATCCCATTTTCTAAGCTCTTATTTATTACACCTCAAAGGAGACTTAGCGAAGTGTTTTATGTATACAAGTCTGCATGTAACACAGGAGCAAAGCCACAACACTCAGAAGCCTTACTGTTGCTTCAATTCACGTTTTGGGAACTACATCTGTAAGAAAGCACATCCCTGTTGGCATTTGTATCACATCCATGTTTGAGCTGTAATGTGCAGAGAGCTGTCTTCAGCAATGAGAAGAACCCAAGGGCGTCCAGAATCTCCTCTGACCTGTTGAGAAGAGGTGCATTTAACCTTTATGTCACTGGTTACCTTTACCCAAGGAAATGGTCTGAATCCATGTTATAGATTTGAGTTAGGTCATTGAGAAGTAGGTGGGTTTGATGTGAACACCTGGGGCTAAATGATGAGGTGTACTGTTACAAAATCCTACAGCCAAACAACTCCCATTAAAAGGATGGAGCAAGGGTATAGAGTAAAAAAAGTTATTTAATTTTCGAAAGAAAGAAAGAAAGAGAGAAAGAGAGAAAGAGAGAGAAAGAGAGAAAGAGAGAAAGAGAGAAAGAGAGAGAGAAAGAGAGAGAGAAAGAAAGAAAGAAAGAAGGAAAGAAAGAAGGAAAGAAAGAAGGAAAGAAAGAAAGAAAGAAAGAAGGAAAGAAAGAAAGAAGGAAAGAAAGAAGGAAAGAAAGAAGGAAAGAAAGAAGGAAAGAAAGAAAGAAAGAAAGAAAGAAAGAAAGAAAGAAAGAAAGAAAGAAAGAAAGAAAGAAAGAAAGAAAGAAAGAAAGAGAGAGAAAGAAAGAAAGGTGAGCAAAATACCAAACTCAGGTCAAATGCAAATAAAAAACTGCACTGAACTGTATTTGGTAGATTTCCAAGAGAGTCTTCTCAGCTACTCGAGCAATCAGCAATATTTTAAAGCAATCAAGTGAAAGTAAGATAAGGCAAACAAAGAGGATCATTCAAGTGCAGTTGTCACTTACCTTAATGCCAACCTTTCTGGAGAGGAAAGACTTTCCATTTTCTAAAGTTCAGGCTTAATATTTAGCCAAATGTCTCAGCACTCACACATAATTCATCAGATAAAAGCCAGGAATGCTCCAGCAGTGTTTTCTGATCCCCTACCACTTCTTGCCTCAAAAAGCCTATAGAAAAGAGATGAGATTGTGTTTCTCATGCCCTTGTCCTTCATTGGCTCATGGCCTGGGAAGCAGTGACGGGACCAATATGGACACAGCAGTGTCCTCATTGAGCTGAGAGCCTGGACAAGGTGTCCGAAGGCAAACAAGAGCTTAAAGATGTCACATGAGCTCTCATCCAAACCAACTGTGCCCTGAGAATGCCCAGTTCCCAGGATGGTTCTTATCAGTCCCACTTCAAGCTAAGTGCTCTCATTCAACTGATAAATTCAGCCCCAAAATCACTGGAGCAGCTTTTCCTCTTCCCCAAAATTAGCCTCACAATTTTCCTTGCTGAGCTTTCCCCCCATGCCACTACCTCTTGAAGATTGTACCCCTCTGTTCCCATTTATCCATCACTTCACTTCTGACAGAGGTCCTTCACAGCTTCATTTCTTCAGCCCCTTCCTCTGCTCCTCTAATTGCCTTTCCTCAGCTACCAAGGCCTTCAACATCTCTATGCAGCCCCAAGAGCCTCCAGAAATGTCTACTGGAACATAGACTTGGTCACTCTTTTCACAGATGTTTGTACTTCTACACAGACTTTTTAAGAAGCACCTATATCTATTTCTTAATTTATCATCAACTCCTCTTTCAAGAAGAAATGCCAACTAACACTATGCAAAGAAGAAGAGGCACTGCAATGAAGAAATGATGACATCACGGAGAGCAGGTCTACTTCTTTATGGAGGCAGCCTTGTACAATCACCTTCAAATCATGATGTTATACTGAGAAATAAGGCAAACCAGGATTTATGGGAAAGAGTCGTTATAGAACCATTAAGGTTGGAGAAGATCACAAAGATCATCTAGTCCAACCATCAACCCATCCCCACCATGCCCACTAAACCATGTTCCTCAGTAACATTCCTGCCCTTTTCCTGAACACCTCAGGGATGGTAACTCTACCACCTCTCTGGGCAGACTGTTCCAATGCACTATCACATTTTCTGTGAGATTTTTTCTGAATATCTAACCTGAACCTCAACATCTTCAAGACTACTGATAGATTATGATCTTGACCAGAGCAGTTGAAGCCCAGCTCTCATCCTCTTCCACTTGCACCCGGGTGATTCGTTATCTCAACTTCACTCAGCTGATTTTCACCAGTGCTTTTTGTCCCAGATCCCACAAAGAAGCTACTCATGAGACTGAATTTTAATACTTTTCAATCAAAGCTGTTTTGATCAGCAAAAAAAAACGCAAAAAAACAAAAAACACCCAAAGCACGATTATTTAAGTGGTAGTCTCAGTGGCCAGCATAGCATATCCAGAAGAGGCACATGTTTACTGAGCAGACACTTGAAGTGGAGATGAGGGAACTCAACAGATCATTGTTAGATTCTAATGGTGGTGGGTTTCCTGAGCCCGTGTGCTTTGGGACATGACCCAAGTGACAATTCTGGAGTTTGCACTAAGGCTGAAAAAGGGTAAAGTAACTACCTGACCACATTGTGTCCATACAGTGACTTCACCATGAGCTCACAGTGAGCTGGTCATGAGCAGACAGCGACTTAATCAGGAGAAGGCAATATATGGTACATTATATGTGCCAATCTATGCAGACTCTGAGTATCATAGGCAACAGGATTAAAGGCAGAAGCCATGAGATGCTAGAGAAACTGAGAGTAGGGTTAGATGTAATTTTAGTGTGTGGTGAAGGGAGTGGAAAGCACCAGTCCCTCTCCATTCTCATCCTGCTGGATCACAACAGCCATGGACTTTGCAGATGCTTTGGGAACGTTAGTGTCCATGTCCCTGGTGCATGGCATGGGGACATGGGAAAACAACTGAGAAACAGCAGGGACACCTCTGCTTCTCTGCTGTGTCTCATCTTGGGCAAATCATCTCAATGCCATGCACATGGATTTCCCAAGGTGTAGAACAAAGATGAGGATATCTAGTGTCCTTCAAATGCATGGTAAGGTCTCTGAGTGAAGAACAACCAGAGTGAAACCTGGAGCATTGCTCAGAGACAACAAAATACATATTCATACACATAAGGTCATTGTTTATTGGGCACGGTGGTGATAGGTCAACAGTCGGTTTAGATGATATTAGTGGCCTTTTCAAATCTTAATAATGACTCTTTTCCAATTTTAACAATGACTCTATGACTCTATGGTATACATAGTATTACAAGAAGTGGGTCTTTCTGACCTCTGCAGTTTTAAATGTTTTTTTCCTTCAGACACTTTTTACCTTTTCCTTTATTTGTTACCAAGATATGGTTAACGTTGATAGCACCAAGAAACTAGCACCCAGGGAGACAATGACATCCTCCCCTTAAAATAGTGGCATAGTGACATGTGAGTTTTTGTTTGTTTGTATGTTTATTTGTTTTTGGTGGAGGATTGCTTTAATCCATTGGAAAAATAGCTAGAAAATGAAGACGATGTGACTGAACTGACTTCCTTACATGGTCTGTGGCAGTAAGCCACTTGAGATCTCCAGCAAGAAACTGAGAACAGCCACTCACATGGGATAGGAAGGCAAACGTGCATAGAGAAGTTAAATTTGGCAGAGGTTAGGTATGCAACACTGGTACTTATCAAAGCATGACCCTCTTTATGTGTCCTATTGGAACATATTGGTAACAACTTTAAATGTTCTCTGACACTATATTATTATTCAGCTTAGAAATAGTAAGTAAAAAAAAAAAAAAAGAAAAATCATGCAAACAATTGCTTTTTGGACAATAATACCTTTTAGGTCTTCCAACCTTAGGATGAAAAAGATTTCATGGGATGAATGATTTTGCTTATAAGAATCAGAAAAAGCTGTTACAGTACCCTGCTGGGGTCCTCTAAACTTGTATGTCCGGGAAAATAAATGCTAATCTAATTCAGAGATGCAGTCCAAACTAGTCACAATGAAGAAGCTGAAAAAATGAATGGGATGAAGGAGTGACCTCATTCTGGTAACTGAGCACAGAAACTGACTGATCTCTGAATTTCCAACCCAAGAGCTGTGTTCTCATCAGACTATTCAATGCTTTGTAGACCAAAAGGTCCTGACTTCAGAGCTGGGGCACATTCCTGGTGGAATGTTCCTAGCATGGATGTCCTCTAAGTGGAAAATGTGTGTTCTCGAGACACCCATACAATGTGGTTGCAAAAACAGTCAATGCTGGGAGACCTTGGCAGTGAGTTCTGGACTCATCCCATTTCAATGAGGAGTGCAGTTCAGGAACCCAGGAATGCTGGGAATTTTGGGCCACACCATCATGGGGGCAGGACAAATCAGGGCAAAATTCTGCTACTGGAAAAAAAAAAAGAAACAAACAGCAAACCAAAAGACATGTTAACTTTGGCTGAAAATTATTTAAAGTTTTATTCGTGAGATACATTTACTTTCACCATTTCTAAACACATTTTTGAGTCCATGACAGTGAAATCTATCATTCAAAATGTTCCCAGCAAGCTGTTCCAGTCTGAAACATCCTCCTGCAGCCCAGCAACACCCAGCAGTGAAGCTGTTAACCCAGCACTGCTGGCAAGTGGTATCTTTGCCCCTCACTGTTGTACAAAGTCTTTCTTGCAGAGTTAAGGAACTGAGGCTGATTACTTTCCCACTCAGGCTGGAGATTACAGCCGTTTTCCCATCTCTCCTGAAAGCTGTTTTCTCAGGCTGCTTTGGTCTATGAGCTCATTTTCATCTGGCACACAGAGCCAGATAGTATTACGCTCCAGGAACGGATATTATTTGCAATTCAGGGCATTAGGGACCACAGTAATTGCAGAGCAGGGTGACCCCTTGCTTACAATTCAGCAGCAATTTTGCCTGTCTTGCTTTTGTAATAGAATAAAGTCACATGCAGCCATTTATTATGAGTATATTTGCAGTTAGCCAAAACTGTGTTCAAAATTTGCCTTTTCCCTTTTTAGCATTTGCTGAATGAAAAAGGAAATAAAATGAAGAAAAGCCTTCAGAGAACTCAGCTATGGTTAAGCCTGTAAGTACCTATAAGCTAAGCCTATATGTACCAACCATACAATGAAGTGCAGAAACCAAGTGAGAACCCTACCCTTGACTCTGCCCACACCTAATCAAGCGCTGCAACATTATGTACTTTAAAAATGAGGAAATTTCATGTTTTTAAACCAAAATGACATAAAACCACTATAGGTTGGACCATTTCATAGAAGCTAGGGAGGTTTAGGGCTTAAATCCATGAGCAAATTGCCATGGCTTAACAAAACACCGTGTCCAAGTGGAGAGGAAGCAAAATGCTTCCTGCTGACAGGGCACGCAAGGGAAGAGTGCTTTGTTTTAGGCACAGAGGATAGGTACAAGCTCATCTGCTCAAAATTTGATGGGGGTTGGTGGTTGGACTTGAGCTTAATTGTTTGTTCCAACCCTAATTATTCCATGACTGTAAATCATGCTGGCCATGGACAGCTCAGAGTCATGCACACAGGAATGTGTACAGCTGTTTAGGTTCAGCTGGTGCCCAGCAATTTCACAAGACTGAATGGGTTCGGTTCTTTTGCCTAAAAATGGGCATTTAGTGCCATAAGAAGTGCCACTGGACAGCTGGGACAGCTATACCTTGGAAGCATTTCAGATTCTGAGCTATTTCCCTGCTTGCAAACCAAAGTTTCCCAGAAGAAATGCACATGGAACAGAGCTTGAAAATTTCATTTTTTCTTAATGAAGTGCAATAAAACACTTGAATACTAACTTGAATAATGTGAAAGCAAATAAACAAAGAAAGGATCCTCTGAGCAAGCAGCCACATAAAGCTCCTTCACATTCATGAGCCCTTTCCAGTATCTAAACTCCTGTGGACACTGCCCTAGTTGTGCTGCCTTCACTTTCCCAAACAAGATGGGACTGGCTTTATTCTCTGTAAGGACACACTGCTAGGCACAGCACCTATCTTTCTCAATTTTTTTTTTCCACCTTTTTATGTGTATTTCTTGGAAAGGAGGCATGTGCTGGTGTATTACAGCTCAGCCTAAGGCTACTTGTTCTCTGAGATCACATTTTACATCAGTTCTTTCCCCCTCAAGCAGCAGAAGCTGCCTGCACTTGACAAGCTTCCCATTCATTCCTGTCCCATGCCAGCTTAAAATTACAGCTTCCAAACTCAATTTGGAGACATGAGAAGAAGCGTGAGCTCCTGGGCTTTTTTATACTTAATGTTTCTCAGCAAGTCCATTAATCTTCTCTGTCAAACTGCATGTTTCAGCAGTCCACAGCCCCTGCCATTCTTGCACCTGAAAGGAAAGAATTAAACACCTGCTCACTTACAGGATCATAGAATTGTTTGAGTTGGAAGGGACCCTTAAAGGTCATATAGTCCAGCTCCCATGCAATGAAGAGGGATTCCAAGGTCTCAGAGCGTCCTCTTGTTCTAGGACACAGGGATGGAAGTGGTAGGAAGGGTTGCATATCTCACTTTCCTCTCTTATCCCCTTGAGAAGGACTGGGAAGTGATTCATTGAGAAACTAGTGACTGTGGTTCATCCTCAAATTCAATAGTCATAACTGGAGCAGATTTGACATGTCTTAGGTGAATGACCTGCACAATCCTTTCTCCCCAACCTCCTTGACAGGAACAGACAGGTGCTCTTGGCAATAGGTTGCCAGAGCTGTCTGAGAAGAGCCTCTTCTCCTCGTTTTCCTCTCCCAGATTTATTTCATGTTGCCTCTATGGTTGTACATGGAGACCAGAACATACACCTATTGTGTCCCAACTTCTGAAGAGAAGTTCTCATACAGCCATTCTCATCACCCTACATTTGCAGACCTGTTGTATCCATAAAGTTTCAGTGTAGACCTCCCTTTGACACAGGTATTGCCCACAGGGTATGGTCTATGTCCAATCATGTTCTCAGCAGAATTGCCACTGTTGGATGTGTTCTTGCATTGAGCCAAGCCATGGCCATGCTCAGTCCCACTAAGGATGCATGGATCTGTCCAACTAGCTCCTTTTCAGGTTAAGAAGTAGATCAGAAGATCAAATCTGGATTAGGAGTCACATTCTCCAGTGTTCTTGAGTTTTCTATGTCTGAGGACACTGCAAACAGGTTGCAACCAACAGATGTTAAGGTTCCATCACGTGAGGATTTGGTCCCCATTGGAACCAAATGAAACCCTGAATCCCAGCAACTTACATTAGGTTTGGTTGTTCATGTCCTACTTCTTTCAACGCTATCAAAAAAATCTACCATTCATCTGCCAAGTTTTATGGTAATCCGGGGCCACAGCTCTACTTTTGATGGAGAGAAGGGTGGAGGCACAAACCTCATCTCAGGGCAATGCATCACATTTTCCAGACTACAGAAAAAACTGCACACAAAGGGAGGAGAGTCAAGATCACAGATGAAAACGGAGAACAAAACCCAGTAAAAATGTATGGTTCAATGTTTTAATATCTCATATCTTCCACGTGCATTGTTTGGAGTACATGAACCAAATCAACCACTTCCAGCCTGTGACAGGTCACAAGCTAACTGGGGCATTTTCAACAAACAATGATCAAAACACATGTACATGCACTCTCATAACCTTTCTGCTTAGGATCAAGCTATTAAAGCAACTGTAGCATGGCTCTGGAGGCTGCCAAGGGGTTACGAAATATCTCCCCTCTGGACTATCTGTTCATCTCTGCTCATAACTGAGCTCCACGAGCATCTATCATCTACTTTATGCCCCATGTGGCTAAGGAATCACCTGTATACAGTGATGGAACAAGTAGGAATGGTTCTCCAATACCTGATAGGAATGCCACTGATTGGGGAAGAGAGCTCTCTCTCCTATTTCTGGACCCAGGTGGGTTGTGCAGCACCTTGCTGAGAAGAGCCAAAAGCATATGTCATGTTCATCAGTTGCCCTGCTTAATAAGTTTTCCTTTCAGTGCCCTTAGATCTGCCCTTTATAGATATGAAGGTCCCCAATCTTCCATACCAACAGTCCGATCTGGAGAGCATGTATCGCTTCAGCTCACACATAGAAGCCTTTGGGTACCACTGTTGATGTAGTGAACAAATAACACACCTTTGGGAACTGACATTCCCCTCTCTGGTATTCCACAGTACTGATCCAGCAAGCACTGACCACCAAGAAAGACCAAAGCAGACCAAAGAGACACATACGAAATATATAGAAATGGTTTCATTTATCTCTTGTGATGCTATGCAGACCTCCAGGCTGGCATATGGCTCACTCTGGAGGTACTGACATGCTAACTGGAAGTCACCAGGATAGTCTATAGCTCCTATTCCATAATGATCTTTCCTTCCCAACACCCTGAATTGCCCTTTCCATCCCAGTCTTGATGCCTCTACCACTGCTCTTCTCTTGCATTGTCACCTGGATCTAAAGGTGAATTTGCTTTCTCTGCTAAAGACATCTGTATAGACAACTTCACACATCTCATCTACTCCTTCCACTTTGTTGCTAAAGGGCCATGTATCAACTCTCAGTATCACAAACTTTCAAAACACTCCTACTGCAATTTTCCTATGGGAACAATGCCAACTCATCTGTACATCTATATCTTCGGGGTTTTGCCATCTTTTAGATAAAATTCCAAACCAAATTCCTACAGATTCCACAGAAATGAGCAGACAGCTAGAGTATGATAAATGTCTCATCCCAAACATCCCATCCACAGGAAAAACCTACATGTTGGTCTCAGAGAAACAAGACAGGAGGGATAACTCAACTGTGAAGGCAATACCGCTTGGGACATCATGCAAGGGAAATGTCCCTTATTAAATTAGGTGAATTAGGAACCATTTGATCACTTAAATCCCACAGTGCAGAAGGCACGTGGGAGAGAGAAAATACCCTGAGATTTAAAAAAAATCCTGTAAACAACATGTTACTAATAAATGAAATTAAGCCTGATCAGAAAGAATAAACACGTCCTTCATGCCTAAGCCTTAGAAATAACACAGAGCACATTTAACTGACCACAGCTGAATTCTCTGCAAGAGCCACAAGGAAATATCCTGCTGGGGTATATTACCTTGCCATCAAGATAACATGACAAGACGTGATTGGGAAAGCGGGGCTTGAGTGTCTGATGTATTGGTCCCATATCCCGTTTCAATTACTGGCACCATTTGGTAGTTCCATTCTCTGTCACAGCAGACAACTGGATGCATGGCAGATGTTACAAATTGGAAAGCTGGCAGAGCATAAGTCCCAAGACTACACAAGAACAGCTGTGCAAGGACCACAAGATGGTATTTCTTCATGCAATGGCAGAAATTGTGCTTGCTGGTGTTGTGTCCTCAGTTGGGGACACCTAATCTATTGTAGTTGTATGGTTATCCATACCTTTAGGATATGGTTATGGCATATACCCACTCTATTCAACCATTCACTAACAAGGCAACATGCACATACTCAGTAGAAGCAGAAGTAAGATCTTGTCTAATCCAGATACAAATGTTGGTCCCAGTCTTGCAAGACATTTTGTGTCTAGAGTGTAATTGCCTTTCATTTCTCAGTGGTCAATATTCAAGCTTGGTAGGTCTTGAAATGATAGTAAATGGCAGATTAGATGAGTAGTGGGTAAAATATGTAGTAGATCATGGACTGTCATGGAAGTACTTTCACAAATTCATTAAACACAAAGAAACAACTTCTATACATCTCCAGATAGACATGGACCAACTACCAGAACCACTGAGATTTGATTCCCACCAAATTTTAGTGAGAATTCTCAAGGCTTGACTTTGTCCTTCAAGATTTCAGAGTGAGTGGTAACTGAAGAAACTCCATCTTCATTATGAGTAGATTTTGGAATGAGTGAGAAATGCCTGATCACTCAAAAATGGACTTATCAGCATAGAGTTAACAGTCCAAGGCTGGAAGGTAGCACTGTCAAATTCCCTCAGGAACAAGATGTGTAACTTGATCATATTTTTAGTTATTTAGAGTTGACGATTAGAAAAAAAAAGTCTCAACTGAATTTCATTTTCAGCAGTTCAAGATATTCTGAGAAAAGATGTAGAATAAATGAGCATATTTTTTATTTTAGGGTGGAGGATCCCCACAGAACCCTTCACCCTTCAGTGGTACAGAAACAGGAGTCACTGGGATAAATACCATCCTGCAGATCAGTAATTAGCACCCTTCCAATTAGCATCCTTGGTCCTGCGGACAATACCCACTGAACTTAGTTCAGGAACAGATTTACCTGAAAAGCCCAAGCATGGGCTTTACCCTAACCACTGCCAACAGTCAGCATGGCCAACACATGTGACATAGTCACACCTCTGTCCAGTTGTCTTTTCCCTGCTCCCTTTGGGGTTTTAGTGATCATAAGCTTTATGTCACATTAGGAAGAACCATGCCCCTTCCACTAAAGGTAGCAACAGTGCATGATGGGCTATGCTGATGTAAACCACACAAGAACTGTCAGTATGGATTTCTGTTCAGAGATGGTCAGCCTGGTAGGAATGAGAAGAAAGCAAGATCAAATGCCATTCCTTTTGGGATATTGAGCAACATTACCAGTTCAACAGTTTAGTGATAATACCCTTCACAGGCTGAGAGTTAACAAGGGATTTTTTTTCCCACAGTGTAACAGTGGTTGATTTTGCATCTTCAACAGGAAGTTCCTTGCTCATGTTGTGGAAGTATTCAAAATTTGTGTCTGCAGGGTGATTTCCATGTGGGTCTGTGAGACTGGAAGCACAAACTAAATGTGGATTTGCAAACTTGAAGGCTAGGCCATATAGGCAAAGCATCAGCAGAGGTGTACAAGGGTCTTGCAGGACTTGTGGAAACACTGAAAGGAAACAGTAATCTCAAAGTGATTTATCTAGAGGTAGTTGCCATGGCAAGGAGGGCTAGAAGTCAGATATCAAGTGGGTTGACCAAAGTGGCACTCCTGTATGTAGGACTGAAGAGCTTGTCAGGATTCTGGCACGTTTACAGCTTCAAGTAAATAGATTATCATGGGCAAGAGGAATGGTGTGTTAGCATGGAGACTAATGAGGTCTGAGTGGACCTCAAAGCCCACCAACCAAACTGATGTTCCCTCAGATCAAATCTTACTTCATTCTGGATCACATTATCTGAACCAAAAAAAAGAGTAGTTCAAAGGGAAAGGAATCTTGTCTTCATTTCTTAAGCATTCCTGGGATCACCGTATGACTCCTCAGTACCAGGGAAAGAAGCCACTGTGTTTGCATTAAAGGAAATTAAATGGACAGTAGAGGTGAAATTAGGAAAAATAGCCATTTATGACATTAAACACTATCAGGCTGATGCTTGTTACTTTAGAAGAGAAAAAAAAAAAAGGGGACAGGATGACACTGGGTGCCACATACCCCAGTATTCACATTGTCAAGAGCCATTTGGCCACACAACCCACATGGCTGAAGGGTGGGAGATGATATCACCTCCCCAGGCTTCCTAGGATGGCACAGAGATTTAGGAATGCTGAATGGCTCCAGGGCTACCAGGGGCCCTTGCTTACTTGCTAGCCTCTGTGATATCATAGTCTTGATGACAATCACTCAACACAGATCTGGCACAGGATCTCAGCTGCAATTCTCATTTATACAGATGGAAATAGAAAGCAGTGATTATTAAAAATACTTAGAGCTACTCTTACACCTAAGATTTTAAGACTGCTTAAAACTGTATCTGCTCTGTAAATATTAAACCATAAGATTCAGCCTAATGCCGAGGGGCAACTGATCCCAAAAAGTGCATCATAACCTGCTCATACCTCCTGAATTCGAGTTTCCAAAGGTAGACCACAGATCTCCCCTCATTTTTGTCCTTTTCCAGACATGTTTTGCTAAAAGTAGGATTTTCCAAGGTCCAAATTCATTAGTGTCACAGTATAACACTCTAGTAAAATGACAATAGCAAGACACAGAACACCCCTCACTTTCCCCCCTTGCAATATTTTTTTGCAGTATTTGGAATCACAAAGAGAGTTACATTATCTCATATCCTCTCTTTATTATTCCAGTGAATATCTCCAGAGTGTTTGGACTGTGACTCATGGTGACTACAATGCATATTCCATTTTCACTTACCTTGTCAATAAGAGACAAAAGGAAAGGGGAACATCGGATGCACCTGGAATGCGTTTCAGACTGCTTCTTCCTCTGAAGCCTCACCAAAGACAAAGCCTGGATAGAGAAGATGAAAACTCCAGCCTCTCTGGAGGATACTGTGAAAATCCTGCAGAGCCTGGGAAAGCTAAGAGGGCTGTGTCAATCCTACTGGCTCTCATTCTGCCTGAGATCTGCAGCTGGTGCCAGTGAAATATTTAAGCAAAGACAGCAGATTTTGTGAGCAATGTATGGAGAAAGAGATGAGAGCAGCAGTACCAGGTTGGGACAACCAGTGCAGTGTATACTTTCTACAGTGACCAACGTCAGATGTCTAACAGGAGTGTAAGAACAGGACAAGCCCATGGAGACAGCTCCATCTTTCCAGACTCCAGTGACCTATAGCTTAGGGACTGTAAAGAATGATAGAATGATTTGAGTGGGAAGGGACATTTAAAGGTCATCTAAGAACAGGACAAGCCCATGGAGATCCCATGTAATGAACAGGGACACCTACTGCTTAATCAGGTTGCTCCCCCATCCAGCGACATTTAAAGGTCATCTAGTCCGAATGATTTGAGTGGGAAGGGAGCCTGACTTTGAATGTCTCCAGGATGTCTAGTCCAACTCCCATGTAATGAACCACCACCAGTGCAGTGTATACTTTCTACAGTAACCAACGTCAGATGTCTAACAGGCGTGTAAGAACAGGACAAGCCCATGGAGATCCCATGTAATGAACAGGGACACCTACTGCTTAATCAGGTTGCTCCCCCATCCAGCGACATTTAAAGGTCATCTAGTCCGAATGATTTGAGTGGGAAGGGAGCCTGACTTTGAATGTCTCCAGGATGTCTAGTCCAACTCCCATGTAATGAACCACCACCAGTGCAGTGTATACTTTCTACAGTAACCAACGTCAGATGTCTAACAGGCGTGTAAGAACAGGACAAGCCCATGGAGATCCCATGTAATGAACAGGGACACCTACTGCTTAATCAGGTTGCTCCCCCATCCAGCGACATTTAAAGGTCATCTAGTCCGAATGATTTGAGTGGGAAGGGAGCCTGACTTTGAATGTCTCCAGGATGTCTAGTCCAACTCCCATGTAATGAACCACCACCAGTGCAGTGTATACTTTCTACAGTAACCAACGTCAGATGTCTAACAGGCGTGTAAGAACAGGACAAGCCCATGGAGATCCCATGTAATGAACAGGGACACCTACTGCTTAATCAGGTTGCTCCCCCATCCAGCGACATTTAAAGGTCATCTAGTCCGAATGATTTGAGTGGGAAGGGAGCCTGACTTTGAATGTCTCCAGGATGTCTAGTCCAACTCCCATGTAATGAACCACCACCAGTGCAGTGTATACTTTCTACAGTAACCAACGTCAGATGTCTAACAGGCGTGTAAGAACAGGACAAGCCCATGGAGATCCCATGTAATGAACAGGGACACCTACTGCTTAATCAGGTTGCTCCCCCATCCAGCGACATTTAAAGGTCATCTAGTCCGAATGATTTGAGTGGGAAGGGAGCCTGACTTTGAATGTCTCCAGGATGTCTAGTCCAACTCCCATGTAATGAACCACCACCAGTGCAGTGTATACTTTCTACAGTAACCAACGTCAGATGTCTAACAGGCGTGTAAGAACAGGACAAGCCCATGGAGATCCCATGTAATGAACAGGGACACCTACTGCTTAATCAGGTTGCTCCCCCATCCAGCGACATTTAAAGGTCATCTAGTCCGAATGATTTGAGTGGGAAGGGAGCCTGACTTTGAATGTCTCCAGGATGTCTAGTCCAACTCCCATGTAATGAACCACCACCAGTGCAGTGTATACTTTCTACAGTAACCAACGTCAGATGTCTAACAGGCGTGTAAGAACAGGACAAGCCCATGGAGATCCCATGTAATGAACAGGGACACCTACTGCTTAATCAGGTTGCTCCCCCATCCAGCGACATTTAAAGGTCATCTAGTCCGAATGATTTGAGTGGGAAGGGAGCCTGACTTTGAATGTCTCCAGGATGTCTAGTCCAACTCCCATGTAATGAACCACCACCAGTGCAGTGTATACTTTCTACAGTAACCAACGTCAGATGTCTAACAGGCGTGTAAGAACAGGACAAGCCCATGGAGATCCCATGTAATGAACAGGGACACCTACTGCTTGATCAGGTTGCTCCCCCATCCAGCCTGACTTTGAATGTCTCCAGGATGTGGCATCCACCACCTCTCTGGGAAACCTGTTCCAGAGCCTCACTACTCTTATTGTAAAGAACTTTTTCCTTATATCCATTCTAAATCTTCCCTCTTTTAGTTTGAAACCATATGATAGACTGTACCCTGGAAATGCCTTTGCATTCAAAACCCTACGTGAACTTTCCTTCTATAGATTTACTTATTTTGGAAATTACTTAATTTTTTGTAGCATTCCCAATGATACAATGAATTCCACAGTTTTACTACATGCTGCATGAAAATGTTATGTCCTTTCATAAATTTTCAACCCACGTCTTGTTTGTTACATTTATTGCCATAAAATTATTGTATTAAAACAAGCAAGCAAGCAAACAAACAAGAAGTCTTTCGCTACCTGATTCTTCTGTATCACCACTACTATCTCTAAGGTTTAGGAAAATTGGTCTGTACATCAACAGAAAGACAAGAAATAACATTTAAGCATCAGTAGAGCAGACTGGATATTACTGAAGTGCCTGTGGTCATGAAGAGACTGAAGAAATCTGGAATCATAGAATCATTATGGTTGGAAAAGACTTCTAAGATCATCTGCCCAACTGTCCATTTCCCACCTACACTGCCCACTAAGCCATATGCACAAGCATCTCTTAACATAGAGCTCAAATGAACCCAGATCTTGGCTTAGCAACAGCTACAAATGTAACATTGCTCTGGTGGTAAATGTGAATATTCAGAGCTTCTAGAAATGCCTGATATCTGCTTGGTATCAGCCTCCTCTCGAAGAGGTTTTTGCAACTAAGCAAAGCCCACAAGAATCCAGATTGGTTGGTATCACAGAAGGGATGGGCTTTATCACATCTCATGTGAATCATAGAACCATAGAATATCCCAAGTTGGAAGGGACCCGCAAGGATCATTGAGTCCATCCCCTGGTTTCATTTGCTATAACTCCTTGAGCTTCACCCATCTCCATTTTTTGAGATTACTTTTGAGAGCAAAAATAATTGCTTACTCATCACATTATATATTTTCCTAGCTCTGTGCTGGACATTTTTTCCAGAAGGACAAGGGAAATACAGATCTGAGACGGTAGCTAGAGTCTGAGGCTCCAACTTCATGCCTGATTGGACTGGGCTCTGAGCAATTTGATCTAGCTGTAGGTATTCCCGTTCACTTTAGGTAAGTTGGACTAGATGACCTTTAAGGGTCCCTTCCAACTCAAATGATTTTATGATTCAATGATTTTGTGATTCTGTGTATGACTGGAGTGGAGACACCGTGCACCAACATTCCTGTTGTCTTTCAAACCATTCTTCCACTTCTCCACAGCTTTTCTCAAGGCAAACAGAGGTCACCCGGAATCCTTTCATCCTCACCAGCACAAAAAACAAACAAGCAAACAAAAAAAAAGCCCCCATAACTATTTCCAAATTATTCCAAAGAGTGGAAATCTAAAATTATCCAATTTGGTCGTAAATAAATAAAAAGGTACGGAAGGGCTGCTGTACTGCTTGCTGAAGGGTTAAATGTGGTGCTACCCAGAGACAGCTCCTTTCCCAGCTCATCTCCCAGCTCCTGGGCTGTTTAATGAAGATATATTACCTTCAGGAGGCCACCTCTGTCTGGACTGCCTGCAGCCCCTTTATGTTATCCCCACCCACATAAGTGAACTCAGGGCCCAGGCATGGAGAAATTCCAGGCAGCAGAGCAGCAAGTGAATAAATTGAGTCTGCACAGAAGAAATAGAGCCAGGTCTTCCCCAGCCCTTTCTCTCAAGGGTGGATTCTCTTGGGTCTAATAAAGGCTGAGACGCTGGCATTTTTTTGTCAATGGACACCCAGAGGATGTTTCATTTCTCTATCTTGACCTACATACATGAAACTTGCAGTAATCTCCTGCCTCCAAGGCCTCTTGTTTTTAGGTTATGATAGTATGGGGAAACTTGTGTCTTTGCTGCAACAACTTTGCTCAGCTATTACAGCTTGTTCATGCCTGCCTGCAGGAAGGCTAAACTGCAGTAACTCCTGATGAGAGGTCCCTGGACTGCAGGGCTTGTGCTTTTCAGCCTTATCATAAGACAGTGGGAGACACAAGGAGAACATGAGATTATTATGGTCAACTAAAGAAAGCCCTGAGGACACGCTTATGTTATCAAGAAAGTGAAGTAAGGGAATGTCTTGCAGCTCTGAGGCCAAAAAACACAATATAATTTCTGTACATAGGACTTGGTTATCTTAATCCCACCAATCCCAAATAGGAGTCATATTGGCATTGCCTAGTCTTTGGTCCATGCTAGGGTGTACACTACTTGGGAGCATGATAGTTCACTCTGACTGAAGGCATGACAAGGACTGTGCTACCTGAGGAACAAATTGTTCACCTATTAAGCTCGGAGCCCCAGTTCTGTTCACATGAGGAGAGTGAACAGAAGTCACAGGTGGAGCAATAAATAGAATCATAGAATCATTAAGGTTGGAAAGACCACTAAGATCAACATGTCTAACTGTCAACCCATCCCCACCATGCCCACTAACCCATGTCTCTAGAGAGGACCTAGGTACTATATCTATTCTCTGAATGCACTCCAGGAGACAGTAAAATCAGAGAAGGGGAAAGAAGACCAATACATGGGAATGGGAAGACAAGAATCAGACTTGGATGTATTTAACATGGGAAAAATTTAGGGTAGTAAAATGTTTCCCACTGCCCTGTTTAACCTCACATGAAGTCATGTCAGCTTGCTCAAGGAGTATTGTGGTGCCAAAGATCTTTGCTATATGACAAAACTTCTTCAGAATAGGTGGTAATTCCAACCTTCAAAACCTCACAAGTCCCACAGTACATTGGAAGGACAAATTGGTACCACAAGGTTGGGAAGAACTCTAATTCCCATAGTGTTGGAGGCAAAACAACAAAGGTACATTAGTAATGGACACGACACCTAGATAAAGACATTTTAGTGGTGATTTCTCTGGTTTTTATTGAAGAAAAAGTGAATTTGGGATAACGAGTTACAGCACATGGAATGAAAAATGCTGCGTTGAGGAAAAGAAGGTCTGACCAGTGGACTGCAATGCCACAGCTTGCATAACTCCCTAGTACCCCAAAAAGTATTCCCTTTTATTTCCCTGTCACCAAAGGCTTTTAAAGCAACAAGCTCTACCTGTGGTGAATGCATAGTTTAGATGTTTAATGATAATGATTCTCTGTTGCCTTGAGGGTAGAATGAATTAGTGCATTCATTCTTCATCCCAAGGCACAAGGGGAGCCAAACTCAGCCTTAAATCATACCAAAAAAATGAATTCTGTAGTTATCACTCATGGTCCCGTGCCTGCAACCCTTTATGAACACCCGGCCCTCTCGCTGCAGAAAGGGAGCAGCTGTGTGCAAGGAGAACCGTTGGCATGACTTAATGGAGAGGATAAGCTGAGCTCACTCAAGTGTTGCTTTCCAGGGGCAAGGTGTGTTCAAGCAGCTGGGGATCAGAACTGAGTGCTGGGAGGGAAGGCAGTTAAATGTGAGGCTCCACAGGGCAAGAAAACTTATCAGTGTTTTGATGCAGCTAATTCTGATTTACTTCCTAGGTAATGGTGAAAACCCATCTTTTTTCCCCACATCTTTGGATGTGTGGGGGTTATTTTAATTGAAAGGACACTTCTACGAGGTCCCACCAATGACCTCTGGAATGTCATGTTTACTCACCTCCAACACTGAGAGACATGTTCAGTGCAGGGAGATTCTCAAAACTGCTCCAGGTTGAAGTTCTTCCAGCTCATGTAACGAGATGTCATGTTAATGATTCTAAGGAATGAGGAGGAGGAAGGGGGAGAGATTCAAAAAAAAGAAGCTATTTCCAATTATCCCCCAGGCACCCTCCCCTCCCCAGATATGCCTGGAGTTTATAGCCTTCACCATTTTTGACAAGTAGAAACACACATAGGCAATTCCAGCACCACTACTGCTTGATCAAGTGGGTCTGCTTTGGAAATCACCCAAATAAAACTTGACAGGGAAAAAAAAAAAAAA
>VXAB01003950.1:0-31038 GCA_013399175.1 Odontophorus gujanensis
TCAGCAGTTCCCCTACACTCATCTAGCACACTTCAGGGAACACTTCACATGCTGTAGTTCTGTAATGATTTCTTAGTGGAGAATAGAGCAGTTGATGAACATGGTCATCTTCTCTAGACAGCATGGTCATAGCAGCTTTGCTATCCTGCAGTCTTCTTAGGTCCCTATTGAGACTTGAAAGAAAACCAAGAAAATGATGAGGCTTTAAAGAAATATTGAAATAATGGGTAATCTTAACAGATACCACAGACACAGTGAGAAGGACCTGATCCTCTACGTAAAAGGAGATGTCCATTGTCAGTCCCCTTATTTGCACTTTTCTTGCACTAACTGCCACTTATCTCAGAAGATGCTGCTTCAGCTTGCCAAACTGTGAACTAACTCAGAATAAACTATAGGAAAAGTTTTCTGTTGAGTTAGTAAGTGAATAGGCTTACTGAGAAGCAGGTGTGCTACAAGGCAGATGAAGAACCTGTATCATCAGAGTTGGAGAAAGAGATGAGAATCCCCATGGTGAGCTCTTAGGTCAGCTGAATTTTCTTGTCGAGCTCATTCTGTAATTTCTGCCAGCGTTGTAATGCTCTAAGTTTGTCTGAATTGCTTTGCTGTTTTAGAGGTGATCTTGTTTCAGTACAACTTGACTGAGGAAGAATTAAAACAAGTATCTCTGTGCTAATGTTCCTGCTTGTGATGTGAATGAAAGATTAACTTGCTATTTGAAATCTCTTTATCTTGCATTGTAATGTGGGGTACATTTTCTTTCAATAAATGAGAAGAAAAGTACTTTCTGCCTCATCTATGAACCTAGCCTCCTGTCAGGGATATTTGTGGAGTTGTTTGTTTTAAGACACAGTTTGAAGTAACAGTAAGCTTGAACAAAGGGAATACCTTGCCTGCTTACTTTGTGTTAGCTTTTCCTGAAGGGAAGGTGTATACACGATTAATTCTTTCTTTAATTCCTAGTCCACTCAATCACAGGATGAATTTAAGCTCGAGGATCTGAAGAAGTTGGAACCAAGTAAGTAATATCTTTGTATTTAAGTGACATTCATAATTGCAGTGAGAAATATGACAGCAGCATGAATACTGACTGATCACTGTGTGGTTTGACGGTATTATTATTTTTAGATCGTTCTTCCAACTATCTGTTACCACATGGACGAAAGTGGATATGTATTAAGGAATGTGATGTGGGTAGTCTCCAAGTGTAGAAGCCCTGCAGTTTCAGGTGTTTTGGGTAATGTTTTTGGTACTGCTGACTTTGCACAAAACTGAGGTTCCTCATGTCTGTACCAAAATAGGGAGTCCAAATGCTTTTGAACTGTTCCCTGAGTGTAGGAAGCAGAGGTATGTTACAGGATTGCTAGGTCTGCGAAGACATACTCTCAGGAAGGGCTTCAACTCTGTGTTAAAACTATTAGATCTTTCTCACTCTGCGTGCTGCATGTCTGGCCTCTGCATCCTCTGATTTGGAATTGCTTCATACTGATACTCCTGCTGTCTGCTTACCAAGTATTTAAAGTGTTGTAGTAGTTTAGTGATTGCAGATCTTAGACTCTGCTTGGTAAGGGCTGATGAGTGACTAGTTGATGGAAGTTTAATAGATTGCACTGTCCTGCAAGTGAAAGGAAGTGAATACTGAATGTTAAAGCTTCCCTTCAGGTGTCTGCTTTTCTTAAAAGCCAAAATTTCAATTGCACTGTTGTTGCTTATTTTACCCTTCCTCTGAGAATTGATTTCTAGCTGTCAAAACACTGTTCAACAGCATGAAGCCCATTCAACCCATGCTTCATACAAATGACTGTATTAAGGCTGAGGATGCGTGTGTGGCCATCAGTCTTCAAAGACACTGAGTTATTTTCCTTGCAGAAGCACCCATTCTCTCCCAACAACAATTGAATGTTGGTGTTCTCAATGTTGCTGTCCGATTCGGATTGTTCTGCTCTTTTTCTGTCAGAATTGTGTCTTTGTTGTGCTGTTGTAGTGTATCTTGAATAGGGTAAATCTTAATCAGGCCAACAGAAGCCATTTCATAAAATACACCATGAAGTGATTGAATTTCTGTTGTCAATTTTCTCTTACATTCCAGCAGAAGAGGCTAAAAAAACAGGCAGTGCAAAGAAGCTGTTCCCTTGTTTGGTCAAGTGGTGTTTTTAGGGTGGAATGAAAACAGCTAGTAACAAAATCTAGGTTGTTTTAATTCATTTTGCACCTGAAGTTGTCAAAATGGATGAGAAATTTTGTTTGGTTATTGTTGTCACCAACAAGAGCCCTTAGATTATGTCTCTTTTTTCTTTTTTCTTTTTTCCTGTGCTGTCAATTTTTCACTCTTCTTACTAGTCATGCTTGCATTTCACGAGAAAGCTGACTGGTTTTGTTTGTAGGATTTGTGACTGAATCTCTTGACCCTCTGGTAACATTATCCTAGCACCATACATACAGATGGTGATTTTGAGACTGTGCTGTGTGAAATCATTGCTCACACGCTGAAACTTGCAAATCCTTTTCTTGTGAGAGCTTATACCAGCGTTACAATATGTTGGGGAAGTGGGTGGGCTGTGTGAATGTGCTGGCGTTTGTGCATAGATGAGATGAAGTGGATCAGGAGATGTTCTACCTGAAAAACCAGCAGGTTTGGGTGGTTCAGTTTGGTGACCTCCTCAGATGTGAGAGTGGTCATTAAATCTGATATTGTAACTCTGATGTTTTATTTTTTTACTGTTGGTGATTAGGCAGAGTTGAATGTGTTTAAAAACGACTTGGTTTAAAAACTGCGCTGCTGTAAAAGCAAGAGGTTTTGGGTGATAGCTCCAGAAGCATTTCTGATAGAAGCACTCTGCATATCATTTTTGTTACTAACACTCCCAGGATTTTGGAGAGGAATGAGCTGTCGTAAGCAGGGCTGATAGCAATGTGTACGTGTGTAGATAGATGCAGCTCTGTGGCAGAAGTGTGTATCCTTGACTCTGCGTTCAGGCTGTGTCCTGGGTTCAGACGCTGGGAGGCTGCTCACCTTCTCACGGTGCTGGTATTGTTGGAGTACTTTGTGCCCTCTAGTGATAACTGAGGTTATTTGCAAGAAGGCTTTTTCAAGGGATGTTCATTCATGTTGGAGAAGAAACTGATTACCGAAAAGAGGGAGGAATCTTGTTCATACCAAACTTTAGAAGAAGGGAAGGGACAACTGCAATATTTTTGCTTCTGTTTAATGTGTGCACAATCAGTATGAGATTCTACTTTACTGAGGTTTTCCTGTGTGGGACAGTTTCGCTTTCTATCTCAGTATGATACATCTCTCCAAGAGTAGGAGAATTCTTTTCCTGAACCTCAGTTGTGCTGGAAAGCTACTCAGTCTAGGTTCCTCATTCCCTGTCCTTGAAAGTTTTCTTTTCTTTGTAGGCCTTTTGGCTACAAAGTTTTATATGCTTGTTCTTATGCTTCTGGAAATACCTGCATTTACTAGTTTAGGTACCATTACCCTGGGGCACTGTCACTTCCCCTCAGGATGCTTTTAATTGTTGCTGTGTTTATCACCCCCACCTATATAAATATGTGGTGATGAAGTACTGCAGTTGCAGTTAGCAGGTCTGAAAGTTGTGGTGATACACCTTTTGTTAGGACTGTATTCATGTTGAAAGTATGAGTATGGCAGGGGTTTTTTATTATTCTTTCTACTACAGTCTGCAAAGTGGTAGTTGCTTCTTTGTGAATATAGATTCTTACTTTTTTTTTTTTTCCCTTCTCTGCAGTCTTAAAGAATATCCTCACTTACAATAAGGAGTTCCCCTTTGATGTTCAGCCTGTCCCACTCAGGTAAGAGAGAACTGCATCACTGTATGGTGTTCATCTGAGATGTGAGAGCCACCTACTTGCTGCCTTGCTTTGGGTAAATGGGTTGAAAAAAGGAGCTGTGAAATCTAGCTTTCTAGTTGCCTCTAAAATTGAAGCCTTTGCTTTTGGTGAAGTCAGTAATTGGTCCCACATCTCTGTAGATCTCTTGGTTTTAGGCTCTGTGCTATGTGTAGTAGGAAGCTTTTTACACTTGTTGCTCCTGTTTTATACTTAGATGCTGCTGCGCAAGTTGAAAGTCAGGAAATGAATGATCTTTGGTCACAGTCATCTTTTTCATACTTACAGGAAGATATTAGCACCAGGAGAAGAGGAACACTTGGAGTTTGAGGAGGATGATGAGGAAGGAGGAGCTGGAGCCGGGTCTCCAGACTCTTTTCCTGCTAGAGTTCCAGGTAGGAAAGTCAACCTTCCATCACCTATCTGTATAGCACGTGTAAATTCTGTCTCTGAGAAGCAACAAGATGTATCAGAAACTCTAGTGTTGTACTGGAAAACCATGAAGGCTTTCAGAGGACTTTTTTCTGAGCAAACTGTATCCTGCTGCAAAGCAGTTGTACCCATAATCTGCAAGGTGGTGCTATCTGCCTCCAGTAATTTGCCTTTGTTCCTTCTTCAGACTCGGTATTCTCATTCCATGTGTTTTCTTAATGTTATTATGTGAAGAATTCCAAACATCTCTGGGTGTAACCTGTGGCAATGTTTGCTCCTTCAAGGAGTGTCACATCTTGCTAGACATGTGAGGAGCTATTGCTGGTTAGTTCTGTGTTGCATCATCTAATAAGACAATAGCTTGGACTGAAGCCAAGCTGAAGGAGGAGAAGAGGAGTAGCTTTGGCTGTACTAACTGAAGTCCTTGTCTGCATAAAGGCATTTTAGAAATGGATATAGCTGCAGATTCCAGAGGTCTTCCTTCACCTCAGCTTTTGAGTTTAGCATTAAAGGAATAAAATGTTCCAATGGGGAGGTTTTTCTCTTTTTCTCTTTTTTTTCTTTTTTTTCTTCCTGGTGTAGTTTCTTTGCAGAAGGACTAAGTTTGGGAGCAGACTGGCAAACTTCCTATTTCAAGAAGGAGCTAACAAATAGGGAAAGTAGAACTAGAATTAAAGATGAAAGAGCTGAGAAGTTTCATCGCTTAGGTGATAATAATTGCATGAATAATAACTTGCTATTATTTAAGGACAGAAACACATTTTCTTCCTGGGTTTTAGACCATGTGTACTACTGAATGTGGTCCCTGCAACCTGTACTGGTGTAGATATGCACTGTCTATAGCTGTTTATGCTAGGCATACAAACAGGCTGTAATACATAGAGTATTGTATTACTGATGTACTGCTATCTTGGATCTTTGCTATCCACTGTGATGAATGTGTTTATTGAGATGCATTCTGTCTCTTTGAAGTACAACATCTATCTGAGGGTTCATTTAAACTTTCTCTGGGTATGCGTGTATGGTACATATCAAACTCAGATTTCTTTTGGATTGTGTAAATGTACACAGTTCTACATTTTTGAGTGGTTCAAGTATTAAGTTGTGGTCTTTGACATCTCTGGGTAACTAGATAGATGTCAAGCTTAAGGAAGAGAGTGATGCGTACTTCTGGGTTTATTTTGTTTATACCTTTCAGCACACTGGTTATTCAAGATTTAAGCTGGGGGAAGAAGTGAGATACACTGGAGGAAGTAACTTTTGGTGTACCAATAAGGCCATGACTGTTATTGTAGTTCTCTGTGCAAGCCATTGAAGCTGTCTGCATACAGTGGACAGAGAGGCTGTTTATGTGCATATAAAATAATCTAAGCTGACTCTAAGAAGGTCGTGTTTACAGCTATGTTATTCACAGAGAATAATTCAGAAAGACTCAGAAGAGTGTGTGTATATACTTTCTTATGGAATTACTCTCAGGTAAAATGGTGCTTTTAGAGAAGTTGCTCACCCCTCCTCTTCTTACTGACATTTTCCATTGTCATCTGCTCCTTGATCTATCTGATTATTTGGAAACTTCTGCATTAAGTTAAACCTCCCTGCATGTTAATCTGAACCCCTAACATGGTCCTGTATGACTGGAGCACAGGTCTTGTTTTCCTGTGGAATTTGTGTGGTGTTTCTTACCTGTTTGGGTGTTAACTGGTTGCTCTCTTTGTGGTCACTAAGGCTTAAGAAAAAACAGTCGGCAGCCTTTTGAAGTGAGCTTTCTAAGTGGACTTTCCGTGTTCAGTTAAGAATACTTTGTGTCCAGTTCTGGGCTCCTCAGCTCGACAAAGGTGGGGAACTTCTACAGAGAGTCCAGCAGAGGGCAACGGAGATGATGAAAGCCTGGAGCATCTCCTGAATGAAGAAAGGCTGAGACCTGGGGTTGTTCCTCCTGGGGGAGGGGAGACTGAGGGGGGATTGCAGCAATGCTTATAAATATCTGATGGATGGGATTCAAATGGATGGGACCGGGCTCTTTCTGGTGGTGGTGCCCAGTGACAGATGAAGGGGTAATGGGCATAAGCTGGAACACGGGAAGTTCCATACAAACATGAGGAAAAGCTTCTCTAGTTTGGCTGACAGAGCCCTGAAACAGGCTTCTCAGGGTGGTTGTGGAGTCTCCTTCAGAGATACTTGCAACCTGCCTGGATGCAGGTTTCCTGTGCACAACCTTTCCTGTGCAGCCTGCTGCAGGCAACCTGCTTTAGCAGTGGGGTTGGCTCAGATGATCTCCAGAGGTCCCTTCCAACCACAACGGTTCTTTGATTCTGTAACTGTGTTGCACTCTGCTTCAGTATGCCTTTAATCCACAGTGCAAAACTGTATTGTCTAACTGTCTTGTCTTCTACATGCATGGCTTCATCGTTATCACATTGCACCATTCATCTAACCCAGGAGCCAATGAAGGTATGGTAACATTTTAGTACATTTCTCTGGTCATGATCATGTAACTGTGATGTTCAACATTCAGCTCTTAATTTCAAAGCTCGAAGGACAGTCTCAGGGTAACAGTCACATTACTAGGTGTCAATCTTCATTTCCCTTCAGTGCCAGAAAAAGAGTCCTCTTTGGCATACGTTGTGTGGCTCTCTAGCAGTTCTAATGTGCTAATAAAGATGTGCTGACTTGCATCCTAGCCAAAGGTAGGAGTAGCTAGATTTTCGTTCGTGGAATACACATTTGAAGGGAGATCTTATGCTAAAAGTGCTCAGTTATACTTCTAGGCTGTTTGAAGATGATCTGACTAATGACTTGCTGCCTCTTAACAGCAGAGGTTTCCTATCAGCCTTTCTCCTGGTTATACTACCTATATTAGAGTGCTGTGCTGGCAGCAGATCCTTCTGTGATCTGTTTCTGTTTGTGAATCCAACAGGAGACATGTCACCTTCTTTCTGAATTGAGAACTGGAGGTGGACAGACTGGGCACCCCCATCCTGGTGGCAGTGAGCCTGTGTTGCTTCCCTTCTGTATGTCTGACATGCAGCTGTGCAAGAACATTGAATATATTTGTAGATGCTCTCCTCCATCTCTCAGAATGACTCCCTTCAGTTGTGTTGGAAACAGCTGATACTTTCCTCATGAAAAGCCTCAGTATGAGCCTGATAAGGGTTCATAGGCCCAAGCTATAGCACTGCAACGGCCAGCCCTAGTAATGTTGTACCTTAAGCTACTGCCAGGTAATGGCCCCAGTGTGAAGGGACTGCAGTGAGAGACCTGCCTGGATGGTGGTGGCTTGTGTGGGACAGGTTGGTCAGCTGCTTTAGCCTGTCCCTGGTGTGGCTAGTCCTTCAGCTGAGGCAGTAGTGAGACCCTGTTCCTTAGGGACCACCTGTCTGCTGTCCTCTTATCTACTGGAAGTGAGCTCAACTTTCCTGTTTGTTGTAACTTGATTTCATGCATTCTGGAAGGCATCTCTCAAGAACAGAAAAACTTTTTTGAAGCTGGAATATACTAAGTACAGGAGTCTGATAGACCTCGTAGGTGGTTTTGGTGTGTGGGGTATCCTGTCATTTAGAGAGGGATGGGGAAAATGATGTTACAGCTGTTGGCTCTTGGAGGCATCCTGCTTTTAGGAGACAACTGGAAAATGGCGGACTTGAGTTTTGTGCCCAGAGAGGAAAGATTTTTATCTACATTCCTTTAGGTTGGATTAAAAACTGGCTTCAGACGTCGTTTCAGGAGGTGGCAGCAGGATGAACTAGAGTGTGCATGCTTCTTGATAGAAATGGATGCTCTTTAATAAATTCAATTTAAATGTTATTTATGTTATGACCAGAAGCCCATGCTGTTACTTCAGAAGTGTGGGTCAGGTACTGCCATGATACCTTGTCAAGTGTGCCATATGTCTGGGACATGGCTCTGCCAAGACAGGAACGTACAGATATGTACTGTCACACAGATGTGAATTCAGGCCTTGCTGATTTTTGCCCTGAAGGAGGGGCTGGGTGTGGGAATGCCTGTGAAGTCTTACCGTAGTTCTGCAGCAGAACATGCTGCCCACTCTTTTAAAGCTAGGCCCTCCAATATGACAAACACCTCAGTTCTCCCACTCTCCAAGCAGATGAAGGGAAAAAAAGGGATCGAGAGAAATGCAGATGGAACTCACCAAAGGAAACTATTTAAATCTCAAGTCTTGGAATAACATTATAAAAAAAAAAAAGGAAAACCAAACTTTACATTAAACTTGCTCATGAGTCTCAGCATTTTCTGTCTTCATGCTTCTTCATCCAGTACTGGAGGCAGACTCAAAGCCTGACAGTTTTCTTTAAAATCAGCACAAGAAACCTATCTTGCTGTTGGTTACAGAGTCTTACAGATTTTACCAAGTTTGGACACTTTGTGTTTCTTGTCGGATGCGTTGTCCTCCTCAGCTCTGCAGGGATTTACCTACACTGTGGTCAGTTACCTGCTCCTGGTGCAGAGCTAGGAACTCCTTCCTTAACACTTGCATTGAAGCACAGACCCATGGAGCTCATAAAATTAAGAATCTCTCTTCTGGTTCCTTTGCATCCAGTGGGATTTGCAACAATGCAGTTTTCCTCCTTGTTTTCCCAGCATAAGTGTTCAGCGTGAAGCCAAGTCATGTTCAGTGGGGTGGGTGCTCCTGATTAAGTGTCTGAGCTTCCTGCAGCTGCAGATTGAATCCAGCTTCCCAAATTTAATCCTTAAAAACTATATAAATGGAATTCCATGCATGAGTTACTCTGCATGAGAGCGAGAATGAACACTTTAAACAAAGCTCTTTTCTGTTCTTAGGACATCAGGCGCTCTTTAACGAATTCATTTGACTTGAAGCAATCCTGGATTTTTTGGTGTGGACTTTGAAACCTCTCAAATTATGTGTGGCTGTGCATGCATTCCTGTAGTGCTGTGTGCTGCTGGGATAAGGGCCTGTGGGTTTGGAGCTCCCATTGGAGAACATCTTCCTCCACGTGAAGCATTGGGATCAGCGTGGCCTCTGCTGTAAGATGACTCAAAGGTTTAACAATGTGCTTTACTCTTTGCAGGTACTTTATTACCCAGATTGCCATCTGAACCCGGGATGACACTACTCACCATCAACATAGAGAAAATAGGTCTGAAAGATGCTGGGCAGTGCATTGATCCTTACATCACAGTCAGTGTAAAGGGTAATGATTTCTGTTCCTGGCTCCACGTTTCCAGTTTGGAGAAAGCATGCATTTCCTGAAATTGTATGGATTTTCAATTTTATTTTCTGTCTGTGGGGAATAGCATTTATTCTTATGTGTATTTTCTGTGATGGCCTTAAGGCTTATTCAGGAGTGGGAAAAAATCTGTGTTTAGGAGGTACTAGGAGGCAAGTCACTGCATGAGAAAGGCCCCTCTGCACTGAGCTGCGAGCTGACTAACAGTGACTTGGCAGGCTGTTCTTATCTGTTTCAGCTTTAGAGGCTTGACTTTGAAGTGCAAGTGCTTGGATTCCTCGTGCTCCCCAATACTTAGTGGTCTCTGGGCTTCCTGGAGACAGCAAACCACAGCTCCACGGCTCCGTTCTTGCCCTATCATTCAACCAGTTATTTTTGTAAAACAAAGACCAAGGTTTAAGCTTTAGAGGAATGATTATGAAGTTGGGAAGAAAAGATTGAAAGTGAAACGAAACAAAATAGGATATGCATTTTAACCTGGGCACTCAAATATTTCAGCTGAAGTCTGGTGGGCTGACTGACCCCTCCTGGAGAGTTTGTGTGGGTCTGAAAGAGTCAGTGCCGCTGTCAGCTGCAGGTGTACGGTTTTAGATGACAACGTGGTTGATGGCTTATGCTTGAGAGTGAGATTTTTGGTATTCAAGCTTTCATTAGTGGGAGCATCTGCCTCTTCTCCCTTCCCATCCGATAACAGGCAGCCACTGTAGTCGGAATTGCTTTCCTTTAATCCACCCAGTTTGACTTCTGCTTGACTTTACAGTCATTGGAAGCAAATGATTTTTTCTTTATCAGATAAAAGCTGGTGGCTGAGCCAAAGGCCTCTGCTCAGTTGTGGTAGTGACCTTGTGTTTGTCCTTTAGATGCGCTATTAGGTTCCAGAGGTAGAGCTGAAATACTTGTTAGGTATGTCATCTCGTGGGTGAGCTGTTGGTAGGCACAAAGAGTGCAGTACTGAGGAGCAGTGGAATCCCAGGATGTTCTCAAAGCTGTCAAAACATACAGGGAGAAAGCTTTATCTAACCCTGCTTCATGTGATGATGTTTACAGTGGTGTAGCTGAAATGTGACTGCAAAGGAAGGCAGGAGTCTTAAAAACATACAGTACTTGTATTTACGGCATTGGGCTGCATTTCTCTAGTCATTTTGGATCTTCATTTACCTCCAGAATGTCAGAAAGCTGAGGGATGGGTGCCTGCAGTGGTGGAGCTAGCTGGATGGATGTGGTTTCATCAGACTTCATTCTTTCCTGCTGAGTTTCTCTTGGCCAACAGGAAAACACCAGTGCTAATAGGGCTCTCACATCAAGAGAATCCAGCAGGGATAACACACTGCATCTGGGCAGTGCCTCTCCCATTTTCATGCCGTTTCTTTCTTACAGATTTGAATGGAATAGATCTGACTCCTGTGCAAGATACTCCTGTGGCTTTGAGGAAAGAGGACATGTATGTCCATTTTAACGTGGACATTGAGATTCAGAAACACGTTGAAAAACTAACAAAAGGTATGTAGTAGCAGATAACAGAAACAGGGTTGGGGGGCTTGGGAAATGCAGACACTGGATTGCTCCTGATCTAATCAACAGGCTGAGCTTGAGCTGCTGCTGCAGGGCTGAAGTTCCAGATGAAGATTCCAAACCTTTGCATTGTGTCTTTTCCAAATCTGTCATTGTGGTGATTTGAAGGCAGGGGAGGAGTGAATGAAACCAAATGAAATGCAGCAGTCTGCTCTACTCCATGGGTATTGTGTTCCTTCACAACCTTCCCAGGATTGGACAGTTCCCTCAGTGTGAATCACTGAGTGAAGGGTACAAGCTCCTATGAGTGTGGGGAGCACTGTTAAGAATGTGGTGTCACTTCAAAGTAAATTACCAAAGCATTGGAGATGACTGTCCCATGTGTACAGAGCATCTTCCTAGCAGATCAGTTTTCTGGTGAGTGTTGGCCCTGTTTGCTAACATTTTTCTTATACCATTTTCCACTCTAGGTGCAGCTATTTTCTTTGAATTCAAACACTACAAGCCTAAGAAAAGGTTTACTAGCACCAAGTGCTTTGCTTTCATGGAGATGGATGAAATAAAACCTGGGGCAATTGTTATAGAACTGTAAGTTACTGACAGTTACAGGTGACAATGACAGAGGAAGTGAACTATGCTTCAGTTACAGCGTGTAGCTTGTTGTATCGTGGAAGGCTTAATGAACTCATTGCCATGAGTTACATAGGGATATTCTATTTTTAATGAGGAGAGGAAGGTAACGTGCCTTTAGACACATAAAATGGCTGGAGACCCCTCCAAAAACAAAGCTATTTCCAGTGGAAATGCTGGGGTTTGTAACTGAATTCTGTGTGAAGTTATCAAGATCTACAGGGAAGACTTTTCTTCCACCTTCAGTTTGAATGTCAGATCAGCACAGCTGTATTTAAACAAAGAATGTGACCTGGTACAGAACTCCTGAAAAGAGAAGCTGACTGACTTGAAATGTATTTTTATGAGCATTTCAAAGCTTTGTTAGGTGGTTGGTAGAGCTTTCTGTTTGTTTTCTGTGTCTGCTTTGAATAGATCAGCCTGTTACCCCGCAATGCTTTTGATGTGTGTTGTAACGCTGTTGTGTGGGTGAAGGTCTATTGAGTGAGGGATTTTGAGGTTTTCTTTCAGGAAGAAAGTGAACCTTGCAGTTCTCCACTCTTCTGTAGGAAGAGTGCTGAAGTGAATCTGTGCTAGCTGGAGCACTTTTTTGAGTTTCTTCCTGTAAATCCGTTCATTATTGTTCCCATCAATCTTATCTGTTGTATTTAAAAGATTATGGTAATAGGATCTGGACAGGACAGGCTTTCTAGCATGTTTTCATCTTCCTCACAGCCATTAGCACTGGCATTAACTCACTTTCTTGTGGTTACAGGTACAAAAAACCCACTGACTTTAAAAGGAAGAAATTGCAACTGTTGACCAAGAAACCACTTTACCTTCACCTCCATCAAACGTTGCACAAGGAATGACCCTACTTGTGAGACTTCTGTGAACTGAACCACGAGTCATGGTAGCTGTGTGTAGTAGCCTTAGGCTTCGAAGGGCAGGAAGATGACTGCATTCATGCCAGTAGGTCAAGTGGGACCATCACATACTGCTGCACAGCACTACTTCAGGGTCAGAGGCAAGCCTACCATCCAAGTGCTAAATTGTTCAGTACCTTCCAGATGCAGGTTGTTTTTCGGAGAGCCCTGAAATATTTTGACTGCTTTTTCTAATTTTGCTGTTCGTTACTTTTATCTTAACCAGTATTCCCCTTTTGCCTCACGCTCCGCCAAAGGTCGGAGGCCGCCCTTTCTCCAGACCCGTAGCAATAAAGATGTGGCAGGCCTACTAACCTGTTTACATCGCTGTGCTATTGTAGTTCCTCTCATCTGCAATTCAGAGTCCTCTGTTGTGGGCTGGGAGGCAGAAGAGCAGGAGGAAGAGAAGGTGGGTTGGGAAGGAGCATGAGCTGCTGCAAGTGATGGTGAAGTGAGCGGGAGGAGGATGGGTTAAGTGAGGTGACCATGGAAGTGCTCCTCGGCCAGCTGCTGTGCTTCGCTTGGGCCGGGAGGAGGACGACTGCAGATGAGAAAACTGAACTATGATTTTGACAGCTGAATCTTGGTTCTTAGCATTGCCTGATCCGCTCTTACCAAGTTTTGGGTGCAGTATGTATCACAGTCCTTTAAATCACAGTTACTCCCTAGAACTAATTTGCAAAGATGGGTGGGGAAGGAGAAGGGCTTTCTTGGAGGTTTCATCCTCACGGCAGTGGGTGTTCCTCCATTCCAGCAGTAGCAGCATGGGCCCCGCAGTGTTCAGTAGTCAATCTTGCAGAGCTTTTGTTGAAGTAGACCTGGCTAGTGGGGTGGAGCCCCTTTTACAAGAAACTGCTGTTCTCATGGAAACTGATAGCGTGCAGTTTTCTGCAAGTCTGGAAACTTATTCCAAAAGTTACCTTTTTTGTAAGTAGATAGGATTATCATTTATTTTCTATCTTTTTGATGTGGTGTGTGATAAGCTGCAGGACATTGGCTTATTATGACACACTTGCATTCACCTTTTGACCTGATGAAGGGATGGAAGTAGACCCCAGTCAAATCTTTCATATATTTAATATGATACTTTAATGTTTGATATACTTGTTACCTATCTAACTAGTGCCTAACTACTTTGCTATGCTAACAAAGGCCCAGCTCCCCAGCTAGTGCTGGGCACAGTGCTTATTTTGCAGTCTGGATGCCACTGTCTCAGTGTTTCTTTTTTCCGTGGTGCAGCCCCGAGATGTTGCAGTATGCTTTACAGGGACAGGATGTTACTCTTCATGGTTTGTCTGTAGGCAGCTCTTCAATGTATTATGAGGATAAGGAGCTGTTTTTGAATGTGCTGATTTTTTTTTCTCTGTTCTGGCTTAAGTAGGGGTAAATTTTCCTAAGCTTTTCTCACTGAATAACTGGTTAGGTGTTACTACAAAAGCCAGCAATTCAGTTTCTAGCGGTATTTGGAGGTGGTTGTTTCTTTTCTTAAAAAAGTGCAATTGAATTTTCCTGTTGATGGGTCTTCGCAATACCCCGATGGTGTTCTGCCATGATAACATCTGAGTATCGAGCCCTGGAAGAGATCTCCCTATGAGCTGCAGAATACCTTGAAATGAAGCATTCTAAATGCCACACGAAAGGAGGATGCCCAAGTTCTGTTGGTTTATTTTCCCTTTTTTAAATCCTTCAAATTCTGCTAAAAGATAGAGCGGAGGCATTAGTTTAACTTCTACGGCTGCAAATAAATCTGAGTTAGGGCAGTAGCTGGGCTAATTGCCCGCAGTCCTTGGCTGGCTCACGTCTCTTTCTGACCTAGGAAGCTGGAGTGTCCCTGCCATCCTCTCGCTGCTTCTGGCATCGCTCAGTGCCTGGTGAAAGCACTGAAGTGAGTTGTGTGTTTCTGCCTGTGGCTGACAACACGCTCACCCTCCTCCTGGCGCTCGCAGAGCATCATTCCTTCTGGCTTTAAGTTGTCCTAACGCTCACTGGGTGAGGGTGGGGAGAGACGTTAACCATTGCACAGCTTGGTGTGGGGAAGATCCTGACTGTTAAATATTCATCACATAGATGTCGTTGCCTGCTCTTCAGATCCAGTGTTCTCACTTTAAACTTCCAGGCCCGTTGTTTCAGCTGGTTACCTCGACTCCTCTCCAGCTTGTAGGTGTCTGTATTAACTCCAGTTACCTGAAATGTCAGCGTTGAAGTGTTCTTGTTAAATACACAAGTAGAGCTTTGTATTTAACTAATTGTGAATTAATGGCTGTAGAGTGTGAAATACCATTTTTGAAGTGTTTTTTTTTTCTCCTGTGAACTGTCTTTCACAGGAAGGACTACTGCTCCTCACACCATGAGCTCCTCCTCCTATTACTTTATGTTTTAGTGATGTTTTGCCTATCTCATCTTTCATCCTAAACCTGAAGCTTAATACTTGTACTGTAAGACTGTAACACCTACATGGCAACCTTAATGGCTGCTTGTACTCTGGTAGTAAAGCTGTGTCAGCCTTCATTAGATTTTTATGATTTCCAGTTTTCTCTCCCTTTTTTTGATGTTGCTAAGAAGTACTCCTGTACAGAGTGCTGTTAAAATGCAAGGAAGTGGCCCTGCTGTGCCACGTACTGCAGCATCCTTGTGTTGTTCACCTTTTACATTCATGGACCTCTTTGAACATCTGTAAGTGTAAGGTATGTTTTTAAAGCTGTCCAGTGTTCTCTGTGTATAAACTGATTTTAAAGCAATACAGTTGAATATGGTTTACATAAAACCACTTTGCTATAGTGAAAGGTGGGTTATTTCTTCTTATTATATAAATGAAATAGCTGGCAAAGTACAGACATAGTGGCAAGGAAGTTAAGTTACTCTTTCACACTGAGGTGCAGACTGACGTCCCTCCCCTTGCTTAGCATGCTACGAGTCAGTATGGGAAGCAGTTGTTTTGTTTCTTGAGTTCTGGAGTCCTAACCTTTATTTCTGCACTACCTGTGTGAGCAGGGAGCCCGAGAGCTCAGGGCACCCATGCATTTTCCAGCTCTCCAGTGTCCTCAGCACCATGAAGCACGTCAGTAATAACTTGCCAGATGAGGCCATCATAAGGTTCGTTCGATCCTAAACCTTGCAACATCTGCACTCACTCAGCTTTGACTCAGTTCTTCAACTTGGTCATAGCTGTAGCATTCTCTGGTTAAATTACTAAACCAGTGTTCTTTCTGAACAAAAAAATGGCACTGAAACAAAGCCTTCAGGGTTTAGCAAAAGGAATTTTGCTTTTTATTATAACTTTCCTTTGAATACAGTGTCATTTGTGCTTCTGATCTCTGACCAGACATTTAAAAAAAAAAAAAAAAGAAATGAAACCACACCTCACAGTCCTCATGTAAACTCCTGGCCTACAATAACTGCAGCTTAACGATGTGATGGAGAAGGCAGGTAAGATGGCATTTTACTTAAAAATTATTTCCACAGGAAATGATTTGATTTACATTTTTCAAGAAATTAATTCATTCACCGACTGGTAACAAAGGCTACATTTAATTAAAACTAGCCACACAGGTATTTCCGTCCTATTGCACGTTTAGAGTAGATTCAAGTCCATCACAAAGAGGTTCTTGCAGCCCAAGAGGAGGGATGAGTTTAAGGTGATCGTAAACGCACGCGAGATGTTTGCAGCGACTGGATAAAAATCAATCCTGAAAAAACTGAGAGATACTGAAATGAAACAAATGGCTTCAACTAGAGAACCACCGCGCCACATCCTGACGGCAGGGAGCGCGCTGGAGGCCGTTCCATTGAGCTGCTGAGCACCCGGAGGCTGCAGTCAGGGCTTCTGCACAGGAGGCTGTGCGTAGTCTTTTGAGGCCGCCGGCGGCGCAGGGCCTGCGGGGCAGTCCCTGGGTCCTGCTGGAGGCAAGTCTCTGTTCCGAGAAGGTGCGTAGTCCCTGGAGGCAGGTGGGGGGAGCGGAGGGCCCGGCGGGTAATCGCGTGGGCCAGGAGGACCTGGAGGGCGGAAATGGGGGGGCCCACGTCTGTAGCTTCTGGGATCGGGAAGGGGCGGCATTGGGCCGGGAGGCAGATCTCTCATTCCTAGGGGTGGGCCCGGTAAGAAATCTCTTGCAGCTGGTGGTGGTAAGGGAGCACCGCAAACTGGAAGGAAAGGAGAACGTGGCAGTTAAATTTTACTTGAGCCTAAGCTGTGAAGTTCCTGACTCGTTCTTCCTGTCTCAATTCATTGGAGCAGCTCTGCAGTAGTCACTACCACGTGTCTGACTTCAGCAGTCACTAGTTCTGCTCTCCTGCCTTTTGGCTGCTGGTTTCCCTTTTAGACTAATCAAGGAAGAGCACACCTTGGTGCTATGGAGGCTTTGGGAAAAAACCCACTCACTGAAACATTGAGAGCAAGATAGCTAAAAGCTCATGAAGAATGGGGAAGCTGCCTCTACCCTACGGTGTGTTTTCTTGCTACAGTACGCTCCTGAAAAGCTCAGTGGGAAAAGCTGGGTTTGAGCACAAGGCAATGCAACTGTACCTAGGGGCACAGGGAGAGGTCGAGGCCCATAGTGTCCAGGAAAAGGAGCTGGTGGCGGACCATAGTTAACAGGTGGTGGAGGTGGAGGTCCCATCACTGGAGAGCTCATGACAGGTGTCCCAGGGAAAGAAGGTGGGCCTTTGGGACCAACGTTAACCTGTGTGAGATGAGGTCAATATTCCAGCACGTTAATCACTGCATTGGAGAAACACCGACGCCGCTGAGTGCTGCAACCACTCACCACAGGACAAGCAATGGAGGGGGGGGGGGGGGAAAAGAAAAAAAGACACTCCAAAACTCATTAACCAAGCAGAAATTAAGGAGATGTGTTCCATCATCATCCCTTCAACCAGAACACTGTATGCTCTACCTGGGAGTCAACAGTTTGTGCATCTTCTCAGGTAACGAATTTCTCAAGTACAGCTTTAGCTAAAGAGATTGATCACCCTCTTCTGAAGCATCCTCAAGTGCGTGCCCCTTGGTGAAGGGCCTGGCACCCCATGCTACATATGGAATTGCACTTGAATACCACAGCTAAGTCCACTTATGATTGTTGTAGTTGCTCTGAAGTTCATTGTTTCCCTGCAGCCCTTAAAACAAAGGTCTAATTTCATTAATTGCATTTTAAAAAAATGATAGACAGGAGCTGTTCATCATTACAGAAACCTTTTGAGCCAGAAGTAGCAGCCTTTAGTTAGTTCTGCAGAGTGTTTTGTTACTGAGCAGTTCAGAACACCAAGCCCGTTACTCCTCCATGAAAGCAGTGCAACACCACGTTCAGCCTCTGAATACTCACTGTAGCTGGTTCAACAGATGAAGGTGAATCAGTAGCTACACGGGGGGCTTCGGGCTCTTTGGGAGAGGGCTGCTTTTTTTGGGGAAAGGGGCAGACATCAAACAAGGCAGTGACAGGATACAGACAAGACAGAACATGACACAGTTGAAGAAGCAGCGGGAAGTACAGTGAATTGTGTATTAGAAGTGTTCCCTGAAGGTTGTTTCTTTTTCAGCTTACCGCCCGATCCTTTGCTGAGGCAGGAGAGGAGGTTCTCGGTGCACTGCTGACCAGGGATGCTACAGCAGGTCCAAGATCTGTAGACAGCCACAAACGCAGGTCTTAGTCATGCTTTGGGAAAAGGAATGTGGTTCTTCAGGTTCCACTTCTAAAGTGAGTACACCGTGCGATTGGTTGCAGGCCACGTAACTTACCAGGAACAGACATCCTTCCTGGGAGCTCCGGTGGCCTTCGTGGAGCAGGGGGACCATCTACCACTGTACCTTCAGAGAAACACCGCCAGAGATTCTAATCAATGCAGGTCAGAGCTACTTTAAATTAAAACAAATCCACGTGTGTAATAATAAAGCACATATCAATACTTACACAGTCCCTAGAAGGGAAGTCAGACCTTAGCATTGGGTTTGGACCATGTAAGGTACATGTGAAGAAGGAACCACATCTGCTTACCAAATTCAGCTCTGGAGCCTTCCCTCTGAGGAGCAGAAAGGGGCCTGCTAGGAACTTCCATCATCTGTGTGGGTGATGGATTTCCTCCGCTCACAGGTGATGGACCAAAAGAACCATCTCTACTTAAGGGCACTACACCAAGAAAAATAAACAAAGTAATAAAACTAATGTGGCTTTTTTTTTTTTTTTTTAGAGTCAGTGTATTCTCAGGACCACAGCTTCAGGAGGAACAGGAGCACTGACCTCGTCGTGGTGGGACTTGGCGATCAGGTCTGCCTGGAGTTGGCTTTACAATTAGCGGTCTTTGAAGCATCATATTTTTTTGATTCACTTCTATTAATCTAAATTTAACAAATAAAACTTTTTTAGCTTAATATAATTGAGAGTTATATGTGTGTATATATATAAATGTATACAATATATAACATTCATGAGAGGTGTATTTGTTACTGAGTAACAGTATCAGAGAAACTACACTGTCAAATGTTTGAGCTTTTACCAGGAAGTCTTATTTTAACCACCAGAACAAGTTAGTAGCTTAAAGTTATTATTCATATATGTACTGCACACTGTACAGAAACAAGCTGACTGATCACCCTGCAGAATGTAAGTTCTTCCTCTCCTAAGAAACACCATGATCCCAGAGCAATAAAAGGAGCCTGTACCGTACTTACTTCTGTCTCAGGTTGGCTGCTTCTCTTTTCTCTTCAGCCAGAGCTCTCTCAGCAGAGCGGGCAATAAGCTGTAGGGAAAGTTTTGCCAACTGCATTAACTGCACCAACCCAAAGCCAAATATAAACTGTTCATATCAAAAAGGGAAGAACACTTACCCAGTTGTCATGTGCCTTCTTCTCATGAGCAGCAATCTTGAAAAGAAAAGTAAAATATGTTAGGTTTGGTTTTTTTCCAAAAACTTGATTTCTAAGAACTCATTACAGAGCACTAGAACAAGGCAGTAAGTGGTGGCACCACAACCAGCAGGCAGCTGATTTACCTGGTTTTTATAAGATCTCTCTGTTTTTTGCAATTCTTCTTCCATATCTTGAATCCTCTGCCTGAATAAGAAAAAGAGGGGGAAGAGAGAAGTTAAATGAGTTTTCTTCAGTAGCTGAAGTGAAGAAAAACAACAGCCTTCAGAAACCAAAGTTACTTGTAAACTTTCACTTCCTCAATAGCCAGCACTGCTTTTTCATCTGCAGCAGACAACTTCTGCTCCTTCTCCTGGCGTTCATATTCTTCTTGAGTTAGTTTTCTACATAGGGAAAAACAAACATTAGAAATACATATATTTTACCATCCTACATTTATTACATGATAATTTTTCAAACTCTTTTTAATTTCACTAAAAACATGGGTTTTGGCATTTCTCTGCCAGTACTGAGGAGGCTTCTAATGTCTTTCTCTCTTACAAGAGCTGTCCCACAAAACTGAAGCCACTGAACTATGAGCAAGTTTACTATTCCTAATATCCAGTTCAACTTACATGTGGGAATGGCTTCCCAGAAACAAAAATAATACAGGAAGCCCTGAACTCAAATTGATATATAGTGACAGGCAGTATAACCTCCTACAAGTTTTGGAAGGAGTAGAAATCCTTCAGTTACAGAGGTCAAGAGGAGCTTTTCTTGAAAGCTGGGATCTCCTTTTCCTCTCCAGTATATGCTTATTACAGATGGATCCCCAGGTTATGATATCAGTGATATCAGAAGTTTCACTACTGCAGATCTGCAGAACCAAAACTCTTCAGATTCTTCCAATGCTGTTTTCCCCAACCCCACACATTTGAGCCTTACATCTTTCAACTGCTTCACCATCAGAACTTCATTTGGCTGAAAACAACCCTGAATCTTATCTAATATTTTTGTTAAACTGAGACTGTATTACAGACATCTCAGTAAGTAATAAAGGAATATATGAATGATGAATGAATACAGACACACAAGAAGTTCTTCACTGCTAGTGATTCATCCACCTCACCTATCACCATGAACTCAAACTTAATTTAGTTATCTCGTGGAAGAGTAATTAAAGGCTTACTTCTGGAGTGCCATTTCTTTCTGCTGGTAAAGTTCACCGAGAATCTCCACTTTCTGCTGTAGTGTTTTACATTCGTTTTCCAGTCGAGCTTTGGCTGACTGCAGTGAACAGGAGTCGTGTTCTAATTTTTTTATTTGCTCTGTTGAGAAACAAAGGTAAGTGAGGAATTTGCAACTGAACTATTATGCAACTTAAGTGTTCTGTTTCTTTTTAAATCACAAACAGCAATTCTTTTATTAAGTCTACCCACCTTCCAGCTCATGTCTTGCTGCTACTTCATCACTCAGCTTGGACTGCAGAGAATTTCTGTCTTCTTCAACTAGGGTTAACATAGTTTTTACCTGAAAAAAAAAAAGCAAAAAAAAAAAAAAAAGCAAAGTTTACAATTTCAGGCATAGCAGTAACGCGACTGCATTTATTCATCATCTTACATAGCATACCCTGGAGGCATCCATCATCTGCTTGATCTGAGTCTTCATCTTCTCATTATCTGGAAGAGAAAAATATGTTTGTTTTCTTTATTTATTAACCCCAGTTCCCTGGGCTAACACTCCCCAGCACTGAACATGGGACAGGTCCAAAGGAAAAAAGGCAGGGAGTTGTGCAGGAAATGCAATGAAACAGAGTAGTAATTCACAGCCCAGCACCAAGAAACTGGGAGAATTACGCCAGAAGGCATTCCAGAAACTTGCTGCTTGCAGCTTTTCCTTCTGGCCACCACCATAATATCAATGTGAACAGTGTCTGTTACCAGATGCAGTTTATGAAAATCAAGAAGTGAGAATCTTCAGTTCAATTACACTGCACGATTAGAAAATCTCGGGGGCTGGAAGGAGGGAATCAGAGGCATAACAAAAGTGCCCCAGAGTCACAGACATAGCGAATGCGTCCAACATCAAGCAAGATAAACTTCCTAAAACAGTTCTGCCAACTTCTGTTTCAGTCTTTCAGATTAAAAGAGATTATATAAATCTTTCCTGAGCTAACCAGGATTCTTGATTAAAAACTTGTATTAAACATAAATGCAGCACAGCAGCAGGGCAGAGATTCTCAGCTTTCAGAACAGTCTTCAGTCACTAGCTTCTATACAGTTAAGCTTTAAAAATGCCATTACACCCACACCACAGTTCAACAGTAAACTAAAAATGATTATGGGCCTTCTAAGCATTTCTCCATTCAGTCAGGAGATACTTTGTGCTGTGTGAAGATTAACTCTTGGAGCACAAGCAGCTACGTGCATTATTCTCCTTGTTCTCCACGTGAGATGTACAAATCACCTGATAAGCTTTAGATGCTATGTGCATCAGCTAGCAGGTGGGACTACTGTACCTGGCAACTCTCCGTTGGCCAGATCGTCTCTCGTGCTCCATTCATGCCCTTCCCCATCCTTCTTGGCCTCAGATGCTGAATCTGTGTCAAGCTGCTTCAGCTGCATAATGCAGTTAGTTAAAACCTAGTACAAAAATTAAAGGATCAATGAAAGAGAATTGCTCCGCACCTTGTAAAGCATTCTAAAATATTTTACAGCACGTAACACTGAAAGCTTGTAACAAAGAACCTACTTCAATTTCATTTTCCTTGTAGACAAGCGCTTCTTCTGTGTCCTTCTGAGACTTCCGATACAGTTTGATCTGCTCCGTGAGCTCAGTGTGCCTCTCACTCCAACCTTCAGCTTCTTTTAGCAGCTGTATGAAACACCAAGAGAAGACAACTTTTGTTCTTTATTTTTAGTGCGTGCAACAGAAATCCGTTTTACTACCACCTCTGGCAATAACTGATCACCACAGGTCACGGGTGAAGTGCAGACCTGACACGACACACATCACTATTCTACTGGCAGAACTGGATGCCTGGAATCTTTCTGCAAGTCACATTATGAGGTGATTTTCCAAATTTGACGTTTTCTCATCTATTATTCCAACATCAGAAACAAACCACTCCTACACGTCAAAAGATTAGAAGTTAATTGCAGCTCAAAGATAACCACACTATGTTTCTTAAAACAGCATTTATACAGGCAAAGAAAACATCTTTTCAATTATCCACAGAAGTACTGTCATAATTTTTCAGGGCTAAAGGGGATCTCCATTAACTTCACCTCAGAATTGATTTTTGGCATCTCTGCTATAACATCCTTCAGCCCTGATCCCACATAGCAATTTCTTGATCACACAGTGACCACCACATCCATTCACTTGATTTTTGTCATTAACTTCACAGAAAGTTTGCACTGAACTGGCAAAGCCTGCATAATGGAGATGTGTGGCTTGCCTGCACAGCCCATGAGGCTTAAAGGGGCTAAATTTAATCTTAATATGGAATGTGAGATTCTGGAATGTTAAGAAAACAAAGACACTGTGAAGATATACTCAAGAAAACTAGGAATAAAGTGGCAGTATTTAATTTCAAAGAGAAACAACGTTGCCTCGCGTGGGCAGAACTTACTTGCTCTTTGCTCTTTTTCAGCCTAGCATTCTCTTCTTGCACGTGCTGAAGCTCTGCTTTCACCTTTTCTTCACTTAGTTTAGATTCGTTAAGGGCTATCTGCACCTACATATGAAACAAAAAGGAACAAAAAGAGACATAAAAACCAAACTCTAATGGAGTAAGAACTATGTATTACCTGCTAACAGAAAAGACATTCACGCACAAACAGCTGAAATCTGCCAAGCTAGTACTTTCTATCAGATTCTGAGTTTTCCTGGTACAGAACCAACACCTGTGACTCCTGTAAGGGTGTACGTAGGTAATGCTTTACCTCTGACAGCTCTGCAGAATGCATGCTGAAAGCCTCTTCAAGTTTCTCCAAGGACTTCTGGGTTTCAGAGAGCTGAGTGAGAAAAAGATGAACGGTGAGCGTGTATTGATGCGGTAGGTAGCTGAGCCTGAGTTTGTTCTCTCTGTAACCTATGCATTTTGGAAGCATAAATGGAAATTCAGAACACCAACACATTTCTGTTCAGGGCAGCCATTAGACAAGAAGCAATGCAGTGCTGCCTTAACAGTGAAGCAAGGATTAGAATCAACTTTCCCCTTTGACTCAGCGTGTGCATGGCAGGGAAAGCTCCTTTATACCTATACAGCCTAGAATGAAAGTACCACGTGCTGCTGTCATTAGCAACAACCTTTGATCAAAACACCAAAGAACTTGTTGGAACTTAGTATTATCACAGCCTATCAGGCATTAAGAAAGGGAAGAAAAAAATAAAGGTTTTTCTTTTTCTTTTTTTTAAAGTACCACTTCTGGATGCAAATTAGGGGCAGCTTAGAGACTCTCACATTCGTTACAGAACTAAATGTTTCCTCTAAGCACAAGAAAATCTGTCTTGCCAATCTAAAACCTTCAGTCCATATTGTTATGGCACTTCCTGGCTTTGGCTCAAAATCTGTTTGCGTGTGAAAGCACAAGTGCAGAGGCTGATAAAAATCCTAAGACGAAGTCAAGAGAATCTCCCCCCTTGAACTTGGAATGAACCCCATGTTTAATTTCAGGTCTTTTTGAGGAGGTTTATCTCATTTTCTCTACCTCTATCTGTTAACCAACAGACTGTGAGCAGTTTGTAGGGCACAGTTAAGGTAAGGACAATGCAATATGTAGGTGTGACTGCTCTTACTTTTTTCTGTTTCTTCGCGTTCTGTTTTCTCTCTGCGTCCAGCATTGTGCATAGACTTTTCATTTTGTCATCTAGCTGATGATTTGTTTCTTCTAGTCCTTTGACAGTGTCCTACAAAAAAAAGAGTGTAAGATCAACTAAAGCACGTTATTTTATTAACACCCTTGGTTTTAGTACAAAGACAATCACCTGTTCCTTACCTTAAGCCCTGCAATTTCATCTGAGAGAATGGTTTTTTGTTCCTGGGCCACTTCCACCGATTCCTTTGCATGCTTTATCTAAGCACAAAAACAACCAACTGAATTGAGGACATTTTCAACATAACATTCAGTAAGAATGGAAAATAAAAAGATACTAGCTGGTGCCCTGACTGTGCCATTAAACGAGTAACAAAACCAGCAAGCAAGGGACAAGAACCTAGAACAGTACCTTTTCATCACATTCTGACAACTTGTCTAACATTTCTGTTTTTTCCTGTAAAAGGTTTTGAATCTTCTCAGCCAGTTGCTTTTCAGTCACTAGGAAGAAAAAGAAAGCTTATAGTAAGTGTACTTCACATACTGGGAAAAAAATAAATTAAAAAAAAACACCAAACAACAAACCAACAAAAAAAACACCAGAGCTATCACTTCAGGGGACATTTGCAAGAAAGGACTACAGCACAGACCAGGACAGTTGTCCACATCCTGCCAATGAGCTCATTCTGCAGGACTCTGAGCACTTCCAGCTTTCATTTAAAGTTAGGATACAAAGCTAGACAGTAAAGCTTGTTAAACACTGATGCAAATCATTTAGCTCTTGCATCTGCTTTGTGGGAGCTGATCACAGGCAGCACAGCTGAGCAGAGTGAGGTGCTGGCTATACACAGAGAAGGTACATTCAAAAGAAGTGATAGAGTGCTGGAGAAGCTTTGATACTCAAGGAGATGCAACTGCCTTCCCTAAACAACAACCTCTTTCTGTAATATTGAAACTGAGTGTTTGGTCAGCAAAAGTCATGGGATAAAAGCTCTGAAAGAGCTTCAGTAAGCTCAAGGAGCTGTATGGCTTTCTAACAGACACTATTTCTGGACACCAAAAATGGCTGTGATCAAGTTACAATTGTTTAGACGTGTATTTTGTTTCTCTCCAACCAACCTTTAGGATACATTCTACATCACTGCAATAAATCAAACAAAGTGCAATAAATTAAAGAATCATCCAATTAGCGTTACTTCATCTGAATGCCCCAAGCCCCACCTGCTCTACAAACAACAAGAAGCACCGGTTGTTCCAACCACATCCTACAGTGTGGTGGCAACTGCTGCTCCTCCCTCCCCTCCTCTCCCACACGGGTGCTCCTGGCACAGAGGGTCCTGAGCCCTTCTGGTTGCAGGAGAGAAGGGCCAACAAGGGACTGCTGAGGTACAAAATACTTCCCAGCACTTTAACGGCAGGAATGCCCAACTAAATTGATCTGCCAGTTTCACTGCTGTGACAAATAATGAGTAATAGGTTACAAATGGAATCTGAAAATAAAATCTCTCCGTGCATTTTTGTCACTGCAAATGTTCTTCTATTTCATATAAAGATTTTCAGTAACATTAATTTCATCATGCTTGAAAAAACCATTTATTTGCTCTTAGCTTTAGTAGTTACTATATAGTATCACATAAGAAAATATTTTCTGAGGGGAAAAAAAAAAAAGAGACCTATGTTCTTCATTGTTTCAGAGAAGGCTGCTAAGTAGTTTCTGTACCAGCAATACACCAACGTTTTTCCCTCACCAAAAACATTTATTTTTCAGCATGGAAATCTCCTTACAGGCCTCAGACAGACCTTTTCATCTCACCAACCCGTGTGAACTGTATGAAAGAGAACTGCAGAGTGACTGAAATGAAACTACAGAGGAATGACAAGTAAGTAGTATGGTTTGTGGTGAGGAAACATGCAGAGTTCGTGTGAAGGCGGTTCTTTCGTATTTTCATTTTGTATTCAAATACAAATTGCAGCAATTGCCCTAATTTAAATTCTTTTTCTATTCAATACACTTCAATTTTACATACTTCAAGCTACATGTGTATTTAGATCTGCATTTAGGAGGTCCCTTCCCAATTGCATAGCAGCCAGTTTTGGGCTCCTTGCAACTCCAATAGAAGAAGCACCACACAGAAGTCAGAAAGCATCACTGCAAGTTAGAAAACCAAAGATCCTTCCCCACTGCCATCATACCAGCTAAGCCAGGAATCACATTTAGGTTGAACAACACTGAGCTTTTCCTCGCCCCTTCTTTAATCCTTAGACATGATCACATTGTTTCTCTTAACTCAAAGCATATTCAAAATCCTCAAATTAAGGTAAGCATCATCTCCCAGCCCAGCTGACACCATGACCCTGAACTCAGTGCTCTTCTTGAAAGGAACTGAAGATTAACACTCAGTCCTCTGAAACAACCTTCCCAACTTTTATGTGCCAAAGTATCAAGCACACCAAAAAGCACAGAGAACTTACCTTGATACATTCTACTCTTCACCTATAGAAGAAAAAAAAAATTGCCATAAGCACTGTGTGAAAAATACTATTTCCTATGGAAGCAAGTTATCATGTATACACAGATTAAAACAGCACATGGAAAGTACATCCCTCCCTGCCAAATGGAGTTGAATAACACTACAAACAAGCTTAAGCTGTTTTCTAATAAAAGCTTCCAGGCTAATGACCTGTCCTAGAGCCTAAGCAAGTATCTGTTTACTCAGACACTAAAAGGATAAGAGTAAGTGACCGCATCCCACAGGGAATAAAGAAAATTAAACTGCTTTGCAAAGAACAATCATGAATTTGCTAACATAAAAAAGCTTGCACCTCACTCAGATCCTCTGTTTTAAAGCAGTGTGTGTTTTCATGACAACTGACTCATTTCAAAACACCAATATAGGAACTCAGAAGCTCCCTTTTTTATACTGTTAATTAGCAACAGTACTCTGGAGTTGAGGTGATACAGATCTAGTCTATTAAATATCATAATTCAAGCAACAAGGAAAAAAAAAACAACTACCAGTGTTGTTTCAGATAATATTTGGTTTTAATTTATTTCTGTTAAGCTAAGAAGTATTTCACAGGTTTCCAATGCACATCACTGAAATGAACAGCTATAAAATAAACAGTCCCAAGCAATTTTCACCTGTCCATTCTCAAAGGGACACAGTGGTACACTTGAGAGCTACTGACAGTATTTTTCTTGTGCAGAAGGTTACCCACGTATAAAGGAGCAGTGTAATGCAAAGTGAGGAGCAGAGCACGAAAGGGGTTTTTGGTTTCTAAGCATGGTGCAGCTGGGCAATATGAAGGGGGATCAGCTGCTTGTTTTGGGAACTGCCAGCAACAGGCTCAAGCACATGGAAAGGCATCTCACACCAAAGCTATACTAACTCTTTCTTTCCTCAGCCTTAGGTTGTGCAGGTTTACACTGCACTTTGTTATTCCGATTTGGAATCCACCACCTACAAGGAACCCTTCAATTAATGGCATAAAAGGAACACCTTAGTTTAAAAAAAAAAAAACCCTACAAATTATTTTATCAACAAAGCCCAGCATTTAGCTGATACTAATAATAATACTGATACTAATACAATAAATGGGCCAAATGCATGGGACTACCTCTTGCTTTGATATCCCTGACATCAAAAACGATCTGCCCATATAAACAACATTCCCTGGACTATCAGCAGGCTCACGAGCACGAGGTGCACTCACCGAAAGGCAGGTTCTCCAGAAAACTATAGCCAGCGTGGCCATCCCCACTAAGGCGGTGACGATGACGGGCTCCCATGGAAGACCATGGAAATCAGGCCCAGGACGGATGTCCTCTGGCAGGGAGGCAGCCAGCTGAAAGCCAACAACACAGGCAGCGGTGAATACGTTCCCGTTAAGCTCTAAGGTGAAGTAAGCATGAAGTAAGGGCTGACAGGTAAAGCAAGCGCTCTGACAAACGCTCCTATGCCTCTCGCACCTACAGCTTCCCCACAGTTCTTCAGTCTGAAGCCGAAAACTGAGAAGGACCAAAACCAGAAAGGCATCTGAAAGGTGCCCAGCAACCCCCCCTGCACACCCACACACACAGCCTACGACACAGCCACCACCTGAGCCGTGTGCACACACACACAGCTGCGAGGACAGGAAAACACCGGGGAACAAAACCCNCCGCGCGCCGCCGGCCCCGCCACTCACCTGGCGCAGCGCGTCGCTCGCGGCTCCCCATGAGCCGCCGCCTCCTGGAGGAACGGCGCCGGGCTCTGCAGGGAGGGACGGCGGGACGCCCGGAGCCTGCTCTAAAATACCACACAAGAGCTGAGCGCTTAACGCCGCCCGCCATATCAACGTGCTAGGGATTTATATAGTCAGGCTACCCTCAGCAACCAAGCAGTTGCGGGGGGTGGCACGGTAGCTCACAGGGTACAAAGGCTAAGCAAGGAGTGCCTGCATTTTATCTCAGCAAAAGCTCAGAGCGTAATCAGAGGTGAATGCAGAACGGCTTAGCACAGCCCACACCACAGCAGAGCTAGAGAAGGTGGCAGCAGCAGGATCCCTCCTTGGCACGTGCTCCAGAAAGAGAAGGGCCAATTTCTCCCCCAAGGCAAAACAAAGTCAAATCTTTCTCCTGCTCCAACAAAATCTTAGCCAGAAGTTACTAGACTGCTTGAGTGAAGCTAGAGTCCCCCTGAAGAGTGCTTGTGGAAAAGGAATAGTCCAGAGGCATGGGTTTAAAAGAACAAGATGAGATCGTGATTCCGCAGCATACGGCTGGATCACCAATCCCTTCTGCAACTGAAGAAAACCTGGGCTGCCAGTCATCGCTGCTGCCACCCTGACAGAGCCCACCAGCCCCAGCACTGCGCTACAATTACGGTGCTCACAAGAGAACATTACTCTCGTTCTGTAGTGCAAAGAAACGGTAGAAAAATCTTTACCAAGACAAGCGGCAGTTACACAACAGTACCACTAGAGGGGGTGTCAGTGATTAGTAAACTGTCAGGATTACAGCAACGTTCAATGAGAACACGAGCGAAAACCCTCAGAATTTCCCTCAGAGAACTATTCAGCCATACTCCTCTATAAGAGCAAAACAAAGTCCAGAAGGTTACCTGGAGCGGTATCTTCCCCGGCACTCTCCCCTGAATCAGTCATCCCCAAGGAATCAGTCAGTGGCAATCCTCTTTCACTGCTGTACCCATCCTCAGCTTCTCTATCATCCAAGAAGGTGGCTTCCTCATCCTCAGGTGAAATATTAACAGCTGTCTCCTCCTCCTCCTTAGGAAGAAATGGCCTCTCGTCTTCAAGCTGATGAAACTTCTGATTGCTCTCATCGATGCCATTTAGGTTTGTGACAGGAGCTGTGTCATATTCAGCTTCTTTTGCAGCACCTGTGACAGAAAGACAAGAATTTAAGCATTGAAATGATGCATAGTTCTTGCTCGCGGCTGCCTCCAGTGAAATACTGCACTTGACAAAGCTTCCTTTATATTTTTTGACACTCTAACTTGAACCTATATGTGCATTTCAGTGGCATCTAATTAAATGTCCCTATGGAATTTATGCAGAGTATCAACCACTGACCACACGGCGAGGTATTTTTCCTGTTTTTGACAGGACTTTTATCAGAAATCACAAACTATGTATTTATTACTGTGAAAGGAGTCTTGCTAAGAATGTGTTACCACCTTACATATTAATTTGTAACAGGCTCAAGGGCTGGTTCTAACCCCATCAGAAAGATCAGTTTATTCAGTATTTAGGCTTACGAACACGTTTTTATGAATGTGGACAAAAATAAGGCGATAGGGACACCTGAGATTTTAGGTGCACAGATTTAGTGCCTGAAATTTGGATTAGTCATTGCATATCCCACAACATGGTAGCTAGTTCAGAAATAAGACTGCTCTAAGCATCCTGGCAAATTCAGCACATTACTGTATGTGAATTCACACTTCTTGAAAGGGAGCTGAATGTCTCCTCCAAGCCATATTCACCCTCAGATTCCCCTTTCTTACACAGAAGCTGGCCCATAAGAACAGGCACACTGAACACACTGTTTTCTCAGGATCTCCTACCCAGAACAGAAAAAATAATAGTAATAAAAAAACACAAGCAGATTCTGCAGGGCCTCTTCTAATTCTGCTCCCTCACCCTCTTAAAGCTTTTTCAGTATACATAGCATTGCTTGGGATATGGTTTGACTTCCAATTTATCCATTTAAACACCCAGCCAGTTAACAATGATTTATTGTGGGTTTTGTTTGGTCTGCTCACGCCGAACAGAAAGCTCCCTCAAACTGTCCACAGAACAGCCACCATACGTGCATTATGACATCCTACCTTGAGCATGTAGCTGATCTTCTTGTTCGAGAAGAGAAGCAAGTGGGACACTCTCACTAGCAGATGAATATTTACTTCTTAAAGAGTATATTAATTCTTGAATATCGTCCATCAGTGCACTCTCTTCATCATACAAATCCATTTCTTTCACCACCTCCTCTTGATTTTCTGCCACCCTGGAATCCAGGACCTTCCCTACAACATCCATAATGCTTGAGTCTGAAGACTTTAGTATCTGGTCCAAAGCTTTTTCTATATCTTCATTGTTCTGGCTTGCNAACACAGCCGACGACACAGCCCCCCCCTGAGCCGTGTGCACACACACACAGCGGCGAGGACAGGAAAACACCGGGGAACAAACCCCAACTTCGCAGCCGTTGTACCAAAGCGGTGCCAGCAGCTCGCTTTACCGCCGCTCACCCTTGTCACAGGGTCAGACGCCATCTATCTCGCGATACGCCTCTCTAGAGGCCGCCGCTCATCGCAGCTGAGGGGCAGCACCCCCCCGCCGCC
>VXAB01003950.1:31223-320812 GCA_013399175.1 Odontophorus gujanensis
CAGCATACAGCTGGATCACCAATCCCTTCTGCAACTGAAGAAAACCTGGGCTGCCAGTCATCGCTGCTGCCACCCTGACAGAGCCCACCAGCCCCAGCACTGCGCTACAATTACGGTGCTCACAAGAGAACATTACTCTCGTTCTGTAGTGCAAAGAAACGGTAGAAAAATCTTTACCAAGACAAGCGGCAGTTACACAACAGTACCACTAGAGGGGGTGTCAGTGATTAGTAAACTGTCAGGATTACAGCAACGTTCAATGAGAACACGAGCGAAAACCCTCAGAATTTCCCTCAGAGAACTATTCAGCCATACTCCTCTATAAGAGCAAAACAAAGTCCAGAAGGTTACCTGGAGCGGTATCTTCCCCGGCACTCTCCCCTGAATCAGTCATCCCCAAGGAATCAGTCAGTGGCAATCCTCTTTCACTGCTGTACCCATCCTCAGCTTCTCTATCATCCAAGAAGGTGGCTTCCTCATCCTCAGGTGAAATATTAACAGCTGTCTCCTCCTCCTCCTTAGGAAGAAATGGCCTCTCGTCTTCAAGCTGATGAAACTTCTGATTGCTCTCATCGATGCCATTTAGGTTTGTGACAGGAGCTGTGTCATATTCAGCTTCTTTTGCAGCACCTGTGACAGAAAGACAAGAATTTAAGCATTGAAATGATGCATAGTTCTTGCTCGCGGCTGCCTCCAGTGAAATACTGCACTTGACAAAGCTTCCTTTATATTTTTTGACACTCTAACTTGAACCTATATGTGCATTTCAGTGGCATCTAATTAAATGTCCCTATGGAATTTATGCAGAGTATCAACCACTGACCACACGGCGAGGTATTTTTCCTGTTTTTGACAGGACTTTTATCAGAAATCACAAACTATGTATTTATTACTGTGAAAGGAGTCTTGCTAAGAATGTGTTACCACCTTACATATTAATTTGTAACAGGCTCAAGGGCTGGTTCTAACCCCATCAGAAAGATCAGTTTATTCAGTATTTAGGCTTACGAACACGTTTTTATGAATGTGGACAAAAATAAGGCGATAGGGACACCTGAGATTTTAGGTGCACAGATTTAGTGCCTGAAATTTGGATTAGTCATTGCATATCCCACAACATGGTAGCTAGTTCAGAAATAAGACTGCTCTAAGCATCCTGGCAAATTCAGCACATTACTGTATGTGAATTCACACTTCTTGAAAGGGAGCTGAATGTCTCCTCCAAGCCATATTCACCCTCAGATTCCCCTTTCTTACACAGAAGCTGGCCCATAAGAACAGGCACACTGAACACACTGTTTTCTCAGGATCTCCTACCCAGAACAGAAAAAATAATAGTAATAAAAAAACACAAGCAGATTCTGCAGGGCCTCTTCTAATTCTGCTCCCTCACCCTCTTAAAGCTTTTTCAGTATACATAGCATTGCTTGGGATATCGTTTAACTTCCACTTTATCCATTTAAACACCCAGCCAGTTAACAATGATTTATTGTGGGTTTTGTTTGGTCTGCTCACGCCGAACAGAAAGCTCCCTCAAACTGTCCACAGAACAGCCACCATACGTGCATTATGACATCCTACCTTGAGCATGTAGCTGATCTTCTTGTTCGAGAAGAGAAGCAAGTGGGACACTCTCACTAGCAGATGAATATTTACTTCTTAAAGAGTATATTAATTCTTGAATATCGTCCATCAGTGCACTCTCTTCATCATACAAATCCATTTCTTTCACCACCTCCTCTTGATTTTCTGCCACCCTGGAATCCAGGACCTTCCCTACAACATCCATAATGCTTGAGTCTGAAGACTTTAGTATCTGGTCCAAAGCTTTTTCTATATCTTCATTGTTCTGGCTTGCCTTCCGAGCAAGCTCCATCTCTATCTTCATGTCATGAAACATGGCTTCGATCCTAATCACATTTTGAAGCCCAAGGTACTTTTGTAGGCGTATCACACGCTTTTCATCGAGGAAATCTCTCGTTATTGTGAGTCGCTTCACAGACTCGCTGTAGTCTGTTACAGTGTCATTTGTGGCTATTGACGTGTCAGCAGGGCTGGGGAAATGTGCAGAATGCTGGTGGGTATTCCTTGTATCCTCTGAATTTTGCATCTCTTTTGAGTCTCTCTGTGAAATGCCCTCCAGATGATGATCTTTCCTATGGTTAAAGTCATTGCTGTGAGGAGATTTGAAATTATATTCTTCCACAGCTAGTGGTTCCTCAGCTTCAGAAGACTCTTTGTCATCTTCCATGACGTGTTCAATCTCATCTACTTTGTTGTCTTCACTCACTGGTTCATCATCCTCTTTGTTTCCAGTCTCACGTGCATCCCACACCCTGCTTATTTTTTTAGCCTCAGAAAATGAGTTGGTTTCCTCTCCTGTATCATAAGTAGGATTTGCAGTTCCTGAAACAGCTTCACTCTGTACTTCTAATTCAGGGTTTGTACTTTTAATACTCTGAGCATTACTCTGTACATTTGCAAATCTTGCTTGCAACAGTTTTGCACTTGCTGCATTCTCATCTTCCAGTAGTTCTTCTTGCTTCAAGTCAGGGTCTTCTTCAGCATCTGGCTCTTCAGACTGCAATTCCAGTCTTTGGGTTTTTTCTCTAGCTGAATTTGCACCAAGATTTCTGTCTGAGTCTTCATTATCAGCATGACCAGTTCTTTGCTGAGCAGAATCCTCTGCATTAGTATTCTGTGTAGTGCTTTTTGGTTTTTCTTCAGGGGAACTTTCCTCAACACTTTCTTCAAATACTGTCATCTTGCCAAGATTTCTTGAAAGCTCTTCTTTCACATCTGCCTCTGAATACTCGGTTTCATTTTCCCACGGTCCAGGTTGTTCAGCAGTTCCTCTACGGTGTGGGTCTCCCTCATCTGCAGAGGTTTCTTTCATGTTTACCTTCTCTATTTCTGGTTCTTTCTTAACAGAGATGGCCTTTTGATTTTCATGATCAGCCTCCCCTGTTTGTTTCAGATCTTCTTCCTGTCTTAGGATTTCTTTTTCCACAGCGGGCATTCCTTGCTCCAGTTTGTCTTTTAGAAGCTCAGTGTCTCCTGTATCACTTTGAGATGCATTCTGTACCTCTTCCATGGGTTTTGCTGGAACATCATCAGAAGGCTCATACTTAACTTTTCCCTTCTCCTTCATTTTCTCCCATAACTTTCTGTGCTTCAAATTACTTTCTGAGCTCTGTTTTAAGGTTTCATCCTCAAACTTTTCCTCTTCTTTTTCTATTTCAGCAAGTGGCACTCCTCCTGGATTTTTGTTCGTATCACCAGCAGGTGGACTTAAAGCATCTTGCTTATTTTCAACAAGTGATTTGAACTTCAGACCATCTCCTGGACTAGGCAAAACATGAGGATCAGGAGCAGTTGTACTCTTCAGCTCTTTAGCATGCAACACTGTTTCATCACTCATGAGCTGCTCTTCAAACTGTTCAGTTTTGTTTGATTTTTCTTTTGAACCTGGATCACTTGCACCTACAGGTTCCCCTCTAATGAGCTCTTTGGAGAGATCATCAAGTTGAGCTGCTGTTGGTACTTCTCTCTTGCTAACTGGCATCACTTCATCGTGTTTCTCCTTTGTTTGTTCAGATTCAAACATGTCCATATTTACATTATCACTCAACTTCTTGTTCTCACTGAAGGCGTCCTTAGTAATTAATGCATCTGAATCATGTTCTTCCTCATTGTCTCTTTGGTTGTGTAGCACTGTAGCACCATTTGCATATTCATCAAGTTTATGATGTTTTGACTCAAAGCCACTGCTTTCATCAGCTTCTGAATCCACTGGGGACAGACTTTCTTCTTCTGTCATAAATGACAGCAAAGGAATTTCTTCAAACTGATCTACAAAGTCTGACTCCTCCTCTGCATCATAAGCATTAATGCTCAAATCTTCAGTAAAATCATTTTCCATCGATGTAACGAGGCGAGTCACCTCATCATCTGATACAACAGCATCAGCAGTTGAGCCAAATTTTGTTTTCAAGTTCATAGAGAGCTCTCTGTTTAAAAGTGTATAGGCATTGACTTCTTCACTCTCTTTGTCAAGTTGACTAGTTTCACCCTGAGGAATACTAGAGTTTTTGGTATTTTCACTTTCTAGCCCTTTTAGATTCTCATTTAACATTCCTTGTAAGTGCTCATGTGCAATTTGTTCTCCCTGAGAGATTTCTTCATGACTATTAACACTGGGGTTTATCCCAGTATTTTCAATTCCTTCTGTAAGAGAACTGTCTACCTCCTCTGTCATGGCAAGGGGTTCCTCGTCTTGCTTTGTAGTTAGTTTGAGACTGTCTGTCTCCAAAGCATCACGGAACTCTACTGTATCAACCTTTCCCTCCTCTCCATCCCTTTCAGTTCTTTCAGCTGTTTTTGTCCCTGGATCACTTGATTCAGTGTCCCTTCCATTTGCTATCGTCTCTTCTGATGATTTCAAAAGCTCATCCACGTTATAGTTATCAAAATCATCTCTTCCATCTTGAAAGCAAACAAAGTCTGTTTCCTGAAATGAAAAACAGTATGTACTCATAATTGATTATTTGTTTTACATATTACAATGATGAGACCCAACCCTCTTGTTCAGCAACAGAAATACAGAAATGCAGCAGTAATATTATAAATCATGCAGAATTCTTAACCAAAACTCTCTTTCAAATCAGTGGAACTTTTTCCAAAGAGCTCATAAAAACTTAAATAAAAAGTTAATGGTTTAATCTCTTCCAAGACCTTATAGTAAAAAACAGAAGAGAAGCCAACCATGGACTTGATAGTATTTTAATTTAATCATCACATACATCCTGAATTAAGAACAATTCTATTGCTGAATGCTACTAAGGAGAAGAAAGCAAATGTCACTTGTCCCAGTCTTTATAAGCTATTCTCTTCTCAACTGACCAAGCCGTCCAAGCAGGAGCTACCTGTCACACAGTTTCTGAAATAATAAACTGTAGCACAAGCCTCTGAATACAATTTAATCAGGTTCTGAAGCTGCATCCTTACAGTTCTGGAGTTACTAGCTATTAGTGCATGAGAGTTAGTGCATAATTCTGAATGCACGCCAAACAACTTACAAGTGAACCAGCTAGCAGTGTTTCTAGAACTCAATCAAGATACATATTACTTTTAACAAATCATCATCATTCAAGAAGTGAAGCATCAAAGCCCAGAATTTGGGCTGATGATTGCACATGCATATCTACACAAACACTTCACCTTCCAACACATACATGAACATATGCAGTGAGCTGCCTATTGAAAAAAGAGTAACTAAGGGCTGCTGACACTCCCCATTCTCCTCAGTGATTTTATTGATTGCTGACATAGGAAACAGTAAAAAGATTAATTAAAAATACAGTAACATATAAGACTTACCTCTGTTGGTAACTCTAGCTCCTCATTGGTATAATTATGATTTATTTCAAGTAAATCCTTTGGAAAATATCCAAAATCACTTCCAATCTGCCAGAAAACAAAAGCAAGCAAAGAGAAAGTGGTAAAAAAAGATTCTGAAATCATGTGACTGTTAAAATCCTAATCACTGACGCTATGACACTATTAACAAACACGTTAATCTCACACTTCGGTATTTCTAGGTGAAACTTAACACAGTGAATGGAAGAAAAAGATCAGCAATACCTTGTTTGCACAATAGTTTCTACTGATTTTATGCTTCCATTTCACCATGCTTTTGTGAACCTGCTAAGTTTTATGATTTGTGTTCTAAAGACCAATATAAAGAATTAGCTGAGATGGGAGAGAAAGCACTGTGGCTCACACATGCTGTAACTGCTATCGTACGCTCTCTCAACAGTGCTGTATTTGCATCAGGAATTTTCTCAGTAAGCAGAAGAGTACCTTTGTGCATGAATGCTAACCTCGTTAGTCAACATTTCATACCTGCAAATATATTTACTTTGTAGTTCAAGGCAAAAAGTGGATGTTAGGAAAGCTCAGCACTGCCTCTGAGCTAATAATGTAGCCTGTTTTAAAACCTGTATGGAAAACATGTCCCCCTCTGCAATGTCGTTCTTGATCTGCACTGACCAACGTGAGCAACAACTAGTTACAGATGGCTCTTATAAAGAGAGGCAACGTGCTACGCCAATGCAAACAGTGCAAGACATGAAACTCCCTTATCTCTAGCTGGATAAGATCTATACAGTACTGCTCACTCGAGAGCTCTGACAACAACTGTCAAGAAGCCAATATTAAAAGCACACTATCATTTCACAGATTAGATAATTTGGGCAATTAGAGCACAGTGGACACGCCCAGAAAGGAACAAGGCTCCTAAAGGACCCAAAATCCGGAAGAAAGAGAAGCGTTGGTCATTTGTTTTTTTTTGTTGTAGGAAGAAGACAACAATAACCAATTTTCACGACGTTTCTTTGGGAAGAGCAGACAGATAAAGATCAAATTAATAAGGAAACAGAAAAAGAAAACAATTATGTTCACATAGTTAGGAATATACAGACAAGTACTGCTACACTGATATTACTGAAACAGGTAAATTGGGATGAAATTTCTTCAACTGACAATGACATAGAGAAGAGAAAAAATGTTTTCAGTAGATAATTCTTACTAACTTTTTTTTTTTTAACTATGCAAGCAAGGTAAGTGTTGGTACATAGTAGGACTTCCTTTGATAACTATTTCTCACTCAAAACCTCCCATAGTTGAGACCTCTCAGTTAGAGAGGGAAAAAACAATCTATTCCATCCCCAAACACACACAGTTATTTTGTGAACACACTACAGAGACAATTAATTACTCTCTTACAGAAAAGACTTAGGCTTTTGTCCTTGTGCTGCATAGTACAGCTTTATTCTAAATTGACATACTTCTGTCCATGAACTCGTATTTCAGTTTTAAATGATCTTTCTTGAAAACAAAAGCTTCAAAGCAGCCTTCTTACAGACTAATCTCAATGACTACCATTATAATTAGACATCACAATTTGAAACTCATTTGGTGCAATCCTAGCTGCTGACCATACAACTCCTCTGCAGTGACCCAGTTTACCATTTATGTGGTTTATGAACCACACACAGGATCTGCATACCCAAAATTTTATCTGCTCCTCTCCCTACAAGTCCAGTCTTGTAGAGGAAAATAATGCTCCTTTGTGCAAGTGAAGAAAGCATTCCTCATTCTCTACAGACATTATAGAGAAAACACATTAAGAATGTCAAGTAAAGGAGGGAGATGCACCCTTCAGACCACTTCAGAAGACGGTTTCACTCCCTTCCCAGATAAAATGCCCTGGGGGGGACAAAACCAAACCATGCAGCAGTGTGTACAGCATCTGTCCTCTCCAGTGCCCAACACATGCGACACCAGCTGCAGCAGCCTCAGCAAACACTGCTGGCCAAAAAGCCTGCCCCTTCCACCACTTATCTCAGCAAGAGAACAGTTAGTTGGAAAAGTTGGGCATTTAAAGGCTTTTAAGTCTTAAAACCCTAAAACACTGACATCACGAGTACTCAGAACTGCCAAAAGAACAGAGGTGATTTGATCTGCCCATTCTGATTGCTTGCAACATTAAGAAAACACAGAAATGATGGGTATGAATTCCCTGATCCTCTGGGTCCTCCAGGCACGTGCCTTCCTGGCTTATTTGAAATTTAAATTGACCCCACCTCTATTCCATTCTATCACCCTATGCATGAGACTTGGGGGGGGGGGGGGGGGGANCACCACGGGGAGGGGGGGGGGGGGGGGGGGGGGGGGCATGATCCACAGCCATGTCTATTTCTTGTAAGGCCAGAAACAGTTTTCTCAACGTTGAAACAAAGCAAAAAAATCTTTGCCAAAACATGAAACAGCCTTTTGCAGCAAGAACTTAAAAGCACCTTTACTGTAATGCCTTGCTAAAAAGGATCAGTTTCAACTTGAATTATCTGCATTTTGGAGCTCTGGACCCTGCTAAAGATGAGGGCAGAGTGCGAGTGAACTGCGCAGGATTAAAATCTACATTGCAAAACATGACACTGTAAACAATGGGAGGTGAACACTAAATATGAGGACAGTTGTAGAGTAGGATGTGGCACCTGGGGCAGTGCCAGTGCCAGATATTCTCCACCTTCTACTTTTGGGAAAAACTCATGCCTTTTCTTAGAACAGAGTTATTCACAAAATTCGTCATGTAAAATCACAAATAAGTGATGTTTGTGGAATACTGCCCCAGCATTTGGCTGTGCTGTACTAATGCCAAAAACAGCCTGCCATGTCACGTGCATAGTATGTATTACAGTTGAGTTCCAGAAATTTTTCACATGCAAAATACCGAGCTCAGTGGAGATTCTGCAAGTAATAAAGCATACAAGGCTGGGATCATAAAATAAAGGCTCTGTTTTGTTACAATACAGCATGTTTGCCAGCACAGGGCAACAAAATCAACAACAGCTTGAAAAGGGTGGAATGAATTTTATAAGCAAAGGCAAATAAAATCCAACTGATACAGATTGCTCACCTTTAGCGAATCCTTTCTTAAAGGATCATCTCTCTTCCGCTCAGAAATGTGCTGTAATTCTCATGGCTCCTCAACATCAGCTTCAGGACTATAGCCTGTATTTTTAACTCATTTGAAACAAACCCCAGCTTGCAGTTATCCAAACTTCCCACACACATTCTCCTAACCTCTGCCCCTATCTGAAGGTCAGAAGGTGAGAGCTGTCCCTTGAATTCATAGTTTCTATTAGGCTCTAATAAATAATTTCCTCCAAAACTCCGGCAAAGGGAAGAAGTCAGTAGGGTAAACACATGCGATCAAATGACACAGGGTCACGGGACAAGATACTAAACAGGCTGCGGCAGAAGGAATTTGTTCAAACACAGAACCCGCTAGGTAGCCTGACTTTCATTAGCTAGCAAGAGCCTTCCCTAGCTCCAAAACCACACACAATAGGCATGGCTGGTCGCCATAAATCAAGCTGCCAAATCTGGCATAAGAAGTCATGGTGCACGAGAGAGACCGCAGCACAACCCACAAGTGCATGACTGCAGGGTCAGCAGCAAGGTCACATGTGCCAGTCCCCTACTGAATGAGCATGGGAAGGCACCTCTGGTCTCTGCGCAGCATTTGCAAACTAGTTGCACTATTCCCAGTCGAGCACAAGCAGGTGGTACAAGAGAAATGAGAAAATGAGACTGAATTGGCCCATGGTCATTACGAGAAACACAGAAAAACATGTAACACGATTAAAAACGACAGCAAACAACTGGGCTTTCACCATCCTTTTTGACATGGTAACTTAGCTTTTACTCGTTAAACTGAGAGCAAAAACCCTTTTAACTTGGAGACACACCTAAGTGCTGCATGAACTTCCAGTCAGTGAATAGAGGTGAAGTGCATATCAACACAGCAATTACCTTAAAGCTGCTGTTTGATCCTACAGTCTGGACTACACCTCGTCAGTAGGAGATGCTCAATCGGTCCCATGTTACTACTCCTCATCTCAAGAACTGGCAGCCCTGGAAACCTGCACCATCTAATTAACCAGATTATTTATGGCCCAGCACATGTCAGAAGGGAATTACCAGCACAATACAATTATGAATTCTTCTTTAACTGTGCGCTGCAGCTTTCTGTTCTCTTCTGTATTGTTCTAATTGGATTCAGCTCCTGCTGAGAGCTCGGCTGTCCACGCCCAGCCTGAGCAGGTCAGAGAAAGCCATACATCCTGCTCATCACCAAACCACTGGTCCCTCAGCACACAGCCAGGTGTGGCTTCCACCAGTCTGCACCACAGTGACAGGCAACCGCCTTCCCTGGGTAGTAGAGCAGAGCAAGGAGTGAAGCTGAAATAAACACTTCAGACATACACAGAAGGTGTGGAGGGAAGCAAGGGCAGGGGGCAACAGGGAGATGGACTAAACAACCTCCCAACCTTTCAGTGGAAGCCCACAAACAACAAAAGACAAACAACAGGCATACCATTAAATCCCAGAGGAGTTTTTCTTCTGTTGGTGGTGGTGTTTATTTTTTATTTTTTAATATAATTCTAAGCCCACATTTAGAGAAGGGCTTGCTGCAGGAATGCTCCTTTCCCATTACCACTACCTTCTCAGATTGCCTGAAGAAAATGACACCTCAGATACAGTCACTATTCTGCAAGGTGCCACAACGAGCTACTAAAGGTGAATGACTGACAGATCTTTTAAAATCCAATTTACATTAATTCTTTTCAGTTTTACTACTTTTTTTTCCCTTCAATTCTGCAGCAGCTTAGATTAAAAAAAGACAAGATGGCAGCTGAATATTAAGAGAAATGTAATTAAGACACATCTAAGGGCCAATCTTCAGCAAGATCATACTGAGGCAGAATGACACCACCTCATGGGTAAACACAAGCGCAGGTTTAAGTCTCACTAGATGAGATGAAAAGTTCAGCTTCTACGTAGCTCACAAGCCACCAGTTCCAGTACTGCAATGCCAGTCCTTCAACACAAAGGAAGCCTTCTAAAAGAAACAGTTTTTAATCCCATGTTAGCATGCCTCAAATTTGATGTGAATGCATCCCATTTCACATTGGCCTTGAGATCAAACGGCATTCATCACATTACGTTTCCAGGTGATAAAACTCAAGAGTTTTCTTGTACAAAGCAAAACAAACAAATTATTATGACAGGAAAATGCCAAGAGAAGCAAGGATCAAATGTTTTGCAGTACTTACACTTCCAGCCCAAAGTTCAGTTGACATTCCTATTAGTTTGTAATACACATATACTGTTTCTCCTTTCTTAAAATTTACAAAACGACAGTCCGGACCTTGAAAATCCTTCATGGCCTTCCCTCGGCACATTAGCTCTGTATAGAGAAAACAAAAAGAGCATTACNACGCCCAGCCTGAGCAGGTCAGAGAAAGCCATACATCCTGCTCATCACCAAACCACTGGTCCCTCAGCACACAGCCAGGTGTGGCTTCCACCAGTCTGCACCACAGTGACAGGCAACCGCCTTCCCTGGGTAGTAGAGCAGAGCAAGGAGTGAAGCTGAAATAAACACTTCAGACATACACAGAAGGTGTGGAGGGAAGCAAGGGCAGGGGGCAACAGGGAGATGGACTAAACAACCTCCCAACCTTTCAGTGGAAGCCCACAAACAACAAAAGACAAACAACAGGCATACCATTAAATCCCAGAGGAGTTTTTCTTCTGTTGGTGGTGGTGTTTATTTTTTATTTTTTAATATAATTCTAAGCCCACATTTAGAGAAGGGCTTGCTGCAGGAATGCTCCTTTCCCATTACCACTACCTTCTCAGATTGCCTGAAGAAAATGACACCTCAGATACAGTCACTATTCTGCAAGGTGCCACAACGAGCTACTAAAGGTGAATGACTGACAGATCTTTTAAAATCCAATTTACATTAATTCTTTTCAGTTTTACTACTTTTTTTTCCCTTCAATTCTGCAGCAGCTTAGATTAAAAAAAGACAAGATGGCAGCTGAATATTAAGAGAAATGTAATTAAGACACATCTAAGGGCCAATCTTCAGCAAGATCATACTGAGGCAGAATGACACCACCTCATGGGTAAACACAAGCGCAGGTTTAAGTCTCACTAGATGAGATGAAAAGTTCAGCTTCTACGTAGCTCACAAGCCACCAGTTCCAGTACTGCAATGCCAGTCCTTCAACACAAAGGAAGCCTTCTAAAAGAAACAGTTTTTAATCCCATGTTAGCATGCCTCAAATTTGATGTGAATGCATCCCATTTCACATTGGCCTTGAGATCAAACGGCATTCATCACATTACGTTTCCAGGTGATAAAACTCAAGAGTTTTCTTGTACAAAGCAAAACAAACAAATTATTATGACAGGAAAATGCCAAGAGAAGCAAGGATCAAATGTTTTGCAGTACTTACACTTCCAGCCCAAAGTTCAGTTGACATTCCTATTAGTTTGTAATACACATATACTGTTTCTCCTTTCTTAAAATTTACAAAACGACAGTCCGGACCTTGAAAATCCTTCATGGCCTTCCCTCGGCACATTAGCTCTGTATAGAGAAAACAAAAAGAGCATTACTTAAAATAACAACAATAAAAAGCAGTTTTACGACAGGAGCTTTCCCAACCGGCAGAAAAGATCTCGCTGCACTCACAGGGGTGAACCTCGGGTTGAGAGACGAAGATGTAACAGAAAATATAAGATCGGAGATAAGACATAAGCTCACCGATGGAGTGCTCGATAAAGCACTTGAGAATTACATCCGAGAAGCACAACGCGAGGCTAATTATTAATATTAAAGAAGACGAGCTGAAACTTGCCGCGTAGCGAATCAGCCTCACGTTATCCAAAGAGCAAAAAATACCCGGAGAGCACAGGAAAAAAGGAGTTGGTGTGCTCTGAAACTTGCTGCGAAGAACGAGCACGGCCAGCGCTGGCTGGGAACGCGTCCCACTCGGACCGGCTCTGCCCCATCCCCACGCCAACCACCGGCCCCGCGCGGGCCGGGAGAACGGAGATCCGCCCCCCGCCGGAACTCGACATTGGCACGCGTTCCCCTTCACGCCGTCCCGCCCGCACCGCACCGCGGGACCCTCCCAAAAGCAGCGACCATCCCGCGGGCGCGTTTTTCTGCCCAGCGCGACGGAAAAGAAGGGCCCCCCCCCCTCCGCCCGCACCGCACTCACTGCTGCACTCGGGGTCGGCGCAGCGCTTGCGCTCGGTGAAGCGGCGGCTCAGCTCGGGCCCGGCGGAACAGAGCGGGCCCGGCGGCGGCAGCAGCAGCAGCACGGCCAGGAGCAGCCGAGGGTCCGGCGGCGCCGCTGCGGCCATGTTGGCGGGCGCCGGCGGCGGGGAGGGAGCAGACACGTCAGCAGCGGCCGCGGGAGGGCGAGGTGGCGGGGGAGGGCCCCGCCGCGGGTGGAGGCGGCGGGAGGACCCTCCCCCCATCGCTGAAGGAGTGGAAAACGCAGAGCAGAAGGGGCCGGAGCTGTAACTGAGGTTGATCGATGCGTTGTCGGATGTCGGGGGAAGAAATAAAACGCTCTTTCCTATGGGCAAACGCTGAGGCTGCTCCAACACCGAGCAGGTACTTGGCAGAGCTGATGGCCGAGCTGTAGGGTTTCTGACTGCGTGTGAGTGCCGCAGGACAGCTCCGGGCAGCTACGTTCAGATGGTCTCCCTCGTTCTTCAGAGCACCCTTAACATTTGCTGTCTGGGCTCTGCCTTGCAATGGAAGCAGCTGCTCATACCGCTGCTCTTACTGCCAGTTTCCATCAGAGCAGTTACCAATCACTGCTGCTCATTGCATTACAGCTACTGCTTGTGTTCTCACTGTATCCTCATCATGATTGAGTTTTGCTATGTGCACATTCATTTCCACAACCCCTTCGTATGGGGTCTGTGTTAACGCTGCACCACCTCTGAGAAAGGTGTAAGCACTTCATCTTCACCCTCTGCCTGCACCAGTTTAGGATTTTAATCCCACTGTGAAAAACCATCAAGGCAGAAACACATCATCTCCCTTAGCTCTGCAGTGCTCAGCTCTGCCAAACTTACTTGAGAGAGACATCTTGCCCTTCCTTACAGCCAGGCCCAACCCGAGAATAAGGAAAAGAGACAAACACTACAGAAATACAGCAATTCAGAGAGACAGTGGCTGCAGATATTCTCTCAGGCCTAGTACAGTATCATGGATATAGCATGCAGTGCTGCTAATGGCCTCCCTGGGATTTAGTTGACTTTCTTTGTATTACATACTCTGTAAAAAGAGGTGGCACCTATTTCCCATTGCCAATACCGCCTGCTGAAAACTCTACGAGAGCCTGGTGTGTAAAACTTAGACATCAGGTGAATCAGTTTGCAAGCAGTTTGAGCTGTTAGTTGTGATTCTCCTGAGAAATATCTCATAAGAATACGTGTCTCCAACTGTAATCTTAAAAACACACAAATTGTACCAAAGAATAACAGCATACAAATGTGAGAAATTTAGAAGATTGTAAAGTGCTCCTGTATACGGAAGTACAATATATTCAAGTTATATTTTATGATGACTAAAGAACGAAAGACAAGTCAGTTTTCCTTTGACGTTAATTCCCTTAGGACTTAATTCCCAGCCTGGTCCCCAGCTCCACTTGCTTTGTGAAGGCAGAGATGTTTAACACTGTCAGTACAAGGTTATCAAGCTTATCTGCATTAAAAGACCAAGATAAAAGTCAGTGGTACCTATAATTGTAAAGACTAGGGCAAGAAAGGGAAATGTGAAGAAAAACATTGCATACTTCTTGCATAAGTCATTATTTTTATTGTGCAATAACGAGTAGCTTGCAGTCAATAGGTGTACATGACTTTCATCGCTACAACAATGTAGCATTCCCTGCAACTTCAATTACTTGATGATAACAATGTACCCACAGCTTCCTCCAGTGCAGGGCATAAAAAGAAATATTTCACTTCATTTTAGATAATTCAGGGAAGTTTTGCTTCAGCCTTCAACCCAAATCTTATAAATGCATGTATTCCAATAAGAGACTTCTGTTATGTGGAGAGAATGTAAAGTTTTCTGTGTTTATACACTTACAAAGCAGGTTTTTTCAGCACAAAGGTAGCAATCAAATTAATAATTAGTACCTATTAGCAAGATCAACCAGCATTGTTCACATAAGAATCAGCAAAGACTCATTCATGTATGACACAAGATAAAAGTACTTAAAAAGTAACAAGTCAAATGTGAATATGCTTCTAAGCAAATTTAGGACTTTAAGAAATAAACTGGGGCAAGCAGGATAGCAAAACTAGGGTACTGATGTAACAAGAACAGAAATGTTGTGGGATGTGACACCACGCTGTTAACAACCATGATCAGCAAGACACTCACAGGAGGGACAAATTGTGAAGGATAGACAAAGAAGATATAACCAATACATACCAAAGACAGTTTATAGTCACGCTAACTATCAGCAAATAATACCAAACTCTTATGAACTCAAATTCTTGACAAAAAATAGAACACAAGATTTAAAAATAAATAAATAAATAAATAAAATAAAAAAGCTGCAAAGGGACACTTATTTGATCAGCCCCCAGATCTATTAAATGCCATATTAAGGAATGATGCTGAAGGTGTTGAGATACTACAAACAGTTGCTCTGCCTGTGATATCTGTTATTGATCATGGATGAACCAGAACACTGGATGAGATGAACCTATAAATCAAGCCAGTTCAGTACTTACTCATCCCCTCATGTCTGAGTTTTTCTTGGAAAAACAAACAAACAAACAACAATGAAACCAACTTGCATTCTTGTGGTCAGTAGCTGAAAGAGGTTTAATGAAACAAGTTGTAGCACAAACGTCTACACAACACTGTGTGGTCGATACAGACAGATCCCTAAGATCCAGTACTTTGTGGAAGCACAGGCACTATTATTACTCTACAACACAGATTTGGATTTGCAGTTGTGGGTAGACTGTGATAACACAAGAGGGAATGGCTTTAAACTAAAAGAGAGGGGACTTACTCATAGAGAGGCGAGGCCCCAGCACTGCTGCCCAGAGAGCTGTGGTGCCCATCCCTGGAGGTGCTCCAGCCCAGGTTGGATGGGGCCCTGGGCAGCTGGGCTGGGGGTGCAGCCCTACCCACGGCGGTGGGTTGGGGCTGGAGAAGCTTTAAATTCCCCTCCAACCCAACCCATCACAGACTAATAAGGAACCAACAGTAACAGTGAAACAAGCGCCAAGAGGAACTAATCAGCCATTATTTTTCACCTTCGCACTAAGCGCAGCCCTCCACGCGCTCAGCAGGAGCACAGCAGAGCCGCCCCCCGCGCATGCCTCACGGGGACGGGGCGACACGGCGCGCTCAGCGCAGGCGCACGAGACGATCCGCTCCCAGCATGGCCGCCGCCCTGCGCCACGTCTGACAGAGCGCATGCGCGCTCTCGCGGCCTTCTCCACCCTAACTGGCCGCTGAAGCCCGTCCCTTTCCCGCCAGGCTCAAAGATGGTCGCCGCCCTCTGGCGCTCTGTGGTGCGGTCGTAGGGGGGATTTGTTGCCGCTCCTCGCGCGGCTATGGAGGGTTTCCGGGCGGGGCGCGCCCTGCAGCCGGCCCTGCACCTGCCTTTCCTGCCGCGGCACTTCTACCGAGCAGGTAAAGGCAACGGCTGCGCGGCGGGAGCCCCGCGCGGCCGGTCTGCCCGCCTCCCCACCCCGAGGCGAGCGGGGGTCTGGTGTGGCCTGGTGCTGTTCCCGCTTCTTGTTTTCAGTCTCTTTCACCCCTGCAGAAAATAGGTGTGCGTAGCTCCTAAACCAGCTAGCTTACCATCGCCTTCTGTAGCGGCTGAGAGAGCTCCTGTAAGAGGGATAACTGAAGTGGCAGGCAGGTTGTTATCTGGCAAATCTCTGGTCGTTGGGTTTATCTGACTTTGCGTTTTGCTTTGTTTAGTGTCTTCCAATGAGCACAGGTTAAACTTCTGGAAGAGCAAGGAGCTCTGTCTGAGTTACATTCAGGATGCGCTGTTACAGAAGCAGTGGAAGAGAGCTGCGGAGTTCCTGACCTCCTACATCGAGTCACTGGAGAAAGACTTCTCTACAGTGTTCATGGGCCCGTCAGAGGTAAGCCCGTGTCCCCTAGCACAGTTCTGCAGTTGAAAAAATGCTTGCAGGGAGCATCTGTAATACCTCAGGGCTGTTATTTTCTTTAACTGTTCATAAGCTTAATTAAAAAATGAAAGTGATGAAACTCAAACAGTTAGGAAACATTTGTCAGTTAAAATTAGCTAATTTAAAAAATAAATAAGTAATAGAGACATAAGAGCTTCTAAAAACAGCTAAGAAACCATTGGATGGTGGATGGCAGGAAGAGCACCAGACTTCATCACTGATGGTGCTGAAGGCAGCATGCTGTCCAGTTATTCATTAAATGTTTCTCAGGCTGCCTTTGCACGAATATGCCTTTGTGCTGGGAGTTTAACCTTACTGGAGCCTGGATTTTGCTGAGGTCTCCCTCTCAGAGGTACTGTGAATCTACAGTGCTCTATGATGTATCTATTCTGACTGCGCTCCTGTTAAGATCTGTAGATGTGTTATTTTGTTTTTTCTTTTTTTTTTTTTTGCTTGTTTGCTTTTAATTTACTTAGAGGTTAGTAGCAGAACAGATGAACACTTGTCTTAGGATAAGTTAATTCTATCAGTAGCATATCTGTGGAAATTATTCTTCATTTTTCCTTCTGAGATGGAAAAACAGTGACTATCCTTGCAACTGGCATGCCATCAAACAGAATCTGGAAGTTAATGGCTCACGGAGGTCTGTGCTAGCACTTCCAGTGCTTTCAGAACTCCTAAGCAGGTGCTGAGAGAGTAGCAGCAGGGAGGGAATCAAACAGTGTTTCCAAATAAACTGATTTTATTTGGTTTCCTTCTGCATGCAGGTCTTGAAAGCAGATTTAAGTAGATGGAAAGGCTACATCTGATTGCAAACTATCTTTATTGCTAAATCTAAAGAATTGTGTATGTTACATCACAGAGGGAACAAATAAAATGAAAGCAGAAGTTTTCAATGACTTTGAAACATATTGTTTTTAGTAAGATGAGAGTAAACAAAAGCAATTTTCATAAGCTTTGCTGAAGTGCTGCATTTAAAATGAGTGGTTGTGGAGCACCCATAGTGTGTCAGTTTAAAAAAGAAACAACAAAACGCTAGATTATGTATGTAACTATAGCAGTAGACAACACTTAATACTCATTTTTTTATTTGCAATGCAAGTGTACATTTTCTTCATGTGTTACAGTAGCTACAGGTTTGATAAGACTGTGTACGTGGTGACTACTCCCATTTTTGTACTAAGGTTTTTTGCATCTTTTTGTTCCCTCTTCAATAGATGATCTGGAGAATAGGAACAGAAATTCTCTGCAGTCATTCCCGCAGCAATATAAGAGAGTTCAACTCTTTTATAGAACAGATGAAAACTTTAGGCGTAAAAAGGTATTTGAAGGTGGGTGTACTTTAAGCAATCTTGGTGATTTTTCCACACGTTTACTTGAACATCTACTCGAGTGTTATTAGAACTTCTCTCTTGAAGTGTTACTGACAATAGTTTCAGTACAACTGAGTTACCAGTTGCATGTTGTTTCAAGGGCTCTTCTATACCTGACCACATTTCATTTGGTCAGTATGTTTTTGTCTGCCTTTAGTAATGCTTAGACTCTTTGATTACTGTTAACTTCAATGTTAAATTCATTTTCACACATGCCCCATTAACATCTAATAACATGTTAACACCTGCAAAGTCTTGTTTTCAGTCATTAATTGTGATCACTGTGCTCCTGATCAAACAGTTCTAGTTCAGCTTTACCATCAATATCTGCATACTTTTCAAGTAGTTAATTTGTACATAAAATAGTAAAGCTCATTCTGTGAAACCCTGTGTTGCTCAGAACCCAGTTCTTTTCCTACGATGACTTATTCATACTTATATTGTTCTGGTTTCCTTGACAGTTTCTGATGTTTCTATCTTTCAAGCTGTTGTTTGTTCAAGGTCTCCAACACTAGTTTCATATGCTAGTTTACTAACTGAAAGCTTAGACTGATCCAATGCCTAATCAATATGGTAGTGTGGTAGGACATTTCAGGTGTTCGTCAGCTGCATAGCAAATTGAGTGTACAATTCCAACTGGATTTCTTCAGGTTGTTTTCTTCTAAAATATCTTCTAAAATAGATACAGTACTTATTAATGACAAGCAAGGTTTTGAAAGCCAGGCACTTTCAGCTGCCTTGATAAGTACAGCTGAATGTTTTCTACCTGATTGATGACTTTCTCCCACACAAGTTTCAAGAACTTAAACCCTTTTCCTTCTCACATTTATCTTTGTGTGTCAGATGTGCCTTTGATTAATACTTTCTCTAGCATCTTCAAGCAGGAAAAAAATAATTTGGGTACTTGGTGCTCACCTCTGTCTCCAAGTGACACCTGCTAAAGTTCCCCAAGAGGATACTGTTTGAATAAAACAATGTGTAAAACCTGCTTCTAATAAAAATATTTTGCTGTTTGCATTTTTTTATTTGGATGCCAATAATGAGTATCTCTAATTCTCCCTTTCGCTTCCATGCCGAATTTTGCTGAATTATTGAGATTCTTTCTAGTTATGATGTAAAGCACTGTGGTATGGACTGCTTGAATTGCAGGTTTGTTTAGAGCATGCCTTTCATCTCCTTTGTAATGGACTCATAGATGAAGCCTACCAAAACCTGTCCCTGGCAGAGAGCTGGAGGTTTGGAGAACAAACAGTTCTTCAGGATAAAGAAATGAAGCTGATTCAGGCTTACAGGGGACTGCTGGACTACTATAGCTGGTCCAATCAGAAGAACATACTGTTAGAGTATGGTAAGTTCAGATATTGCTTTTGTATTGAGCTGTAAGCTTCTTATTCTTGCAGACATCACTGTTGCTGTGGTAGTATTTCCATATAGGCTGCTCTTCTGGTGTCTATATGAAGACACCAGAAGGAAGTACTAGCCTTCAAAAGCTGAGGTATTGATGGTATACAGATAATCCTGCAACAGTGGTGGTGCCAAAGCAGATTACTAATGTGCACTTTTCTAGCGTCCTGAAATACTGTTTTGAAACAAAGCTGTGTTTTCACCCTGAATCATAATTCTTATATCCAACCAGCAACACCTAAAACAACCATGAAAGGAATGTATTCAGCTATAGCAGTGACTTCCTTGTACTGCTGCTAGAATTGAGTGCTAACATAAGCCACCCAAACCTGAGTTTTCCTGTTTTTTTGTTGTGGTTTTTTTTTTGAAAGGTAAAGACACAGAGATTGCCACTTGGATGTGGTATTTAATTCTGTATACAGCTGCTGGCTGTGTGGTTGGATCTCTACTTGTTTATTTAAGAAGATAGACAGATTTTTTTTATACCGGTAGTCTCTTGGGACACTGCCCATTGTGAGTTTGGTTATAAGTTGGAATACAGAGCAATGAAAATCCCTTCTTCCAGTACTGGTGGATCTGATGCCTTTTTTCTAAAAGCTTTGACTGGAGCCCTTGCTTTGCAGAATGTGATCACCTTGTAGGTACACCTCTTCTTTAAGATATCTATATTTTTTAACTAGAAAAGCTAACTCTGGCATGCTTTCATAGGAAAGGATGGACTTGAAGACTTATCTGTTGAACAGGAGATGCGTGCTTGCTTTCGGAAGGCAGCAGTGAACTTAAAGGAGATCATTAAAATACCTGGAGTCTGGGATCTCTTTGTGAAATCCTATGTGGATGTAAGAGCATGTTTTACAGATCTCTTCCTTTTGTGTTTCGCTAATTTTCATTCATGGAAGTCTGCAGTTCAGTTATGTGTGTGAATGGCAAATAGTTTAAGAACAACATATGTAATGATATCTCACTGACTTTGATTTAGGCATGTTTGTAGGACCATAGAGCCTGCATAGTGTACAAAAAGGGCTTTGTCTGTGAACTGCCAAGAAAAAGAGACAACTGACTTGTACATTCTGTTTCTGTGGGGCTAGCAGAGGAACTGGAGCACAGCTGCTTTGTTTAAATTCCTGAAAGCAAATTCTCTTTCTGGCAGAGCAGTGTTTTTCTGGTGGTACTAAATCTTGGACACCAAACATGTAGTCACTTTGTGGGTTTTTTTTAAATATCTGCTTATGAATTTTAACTAAGAACTGAAACTAATCTTAAAATTGAAGGGATTGACTTTTTCTAAGTGCAGATAAGCTCTGACTCCCTTGAATGTTTCTTATGGAATTTTACTAGGTGCTGGCAGCTGCCAAGTTGTCTGAGTTCTCTTCAAAGACGTGGCAGCCTGCTTGTATTTCTTTTTCTGCTGAGGAATGATGGTCATTCTGTAATAAGCAAGGAAGTGCTAATGTAATTTTCTTCTGTAGCTGCTGCTATGAGTAAGTTTTTAGCTACCTATGTGAAGAGTAACCAGTAAAATTAAAGTACACCAATGTAACTCATATCCCATTTGCTACACTACTAGATACAAACTGCACAGTTGGGTAGTTCTGTAGCAGCCTAAAATGAACCATAAGAGTTTAATTGCTAATGTAAAGCAAACTAATGATGGGCTTAACTTCTTAGCTGTTGGAATTCTATGGAGACCACCAAGAAGCTCGTGAAGTATTAACAGATTATGCTTACAACTCCAAGTTTCCTGCTAATCCCAATGCTCATGTTTACTTCTATCAGTTCCTAAAGAGACATGGTGCACCAAAGAAATCACTCATATCTGCACTCAAGGTATGTCTAACATAGTCAGTACTGGCTGTGGCTGTTCATTTTGTGTAGCTACCTGATGAATCAGTTGTTTCCTGTTAGTTTATTTACCTTATTGTATTTTTTTTTTCTTGTGAGAAGCAAAGGGTTTGGAGGGTTCTTCAAATGGGTGGAGCAGATTGTATCCCTTACTGTGTTTGTTCTATGTAACTGATGCATCATAAGACTTAGGTCAGTAAAAAAACTCAGATCAATTTTTCCATGGCTCAGGAAATACATATAGATACAAATGCATTGATTTCCATTGTAGTTTGGTCTTTACAATATTGAATAAGTGATTAGGTGCTTGCTTTTTTTTCACATACCAATCCTGTCTAGCATTTGGTTTCATTGTTCTCAGTAAGTGGTTGACTTGAGCTTCACAAAATTTTACTTCCACTGGCTGTAGATAGGCAACGATGCAGCAGTGCCTCTTCCGTATAGTTTCTTTTAGATTCCCACTTTTGTTGTCCTTGCTCATTAATAATTTATTTCCAGCAATGTTTTTGAATCTTTTTACCACTTGATGGCACTAAAATGCTTTTGTTTGGGCAAAAGGTTTTAAAACAACTTCATTAAATTCAGACTTAAATTGGAACCTGTATATATAAAATTTCATCTTTGCAGCATTTTTTTTTTTTAGCATTAATTTTATAGACTGATTTCTTGTAAGATAGTGATGAATCTGAGAACTGGTCTGATACATCCTGCAAATGCACAGGGCAGTAGGTGGGAGCCTAGGAATGAGATAATGCTCCTTCCTAAAAAGGAGATGTTGCATATGGGCTGCTTTTGGAAATGGTGCATTTGTTTCAGAGTTTTTCAGTAGTCATGAGGGCATTTCATCTGTTGTGTCACAAAGTAGTATCACAGATGTGCAAAATAGCTCTTGATAGTTATTCTTTGTATCAAGACAGCTGAGTACCTGATTACATAATTTTCCTAAGGTGCAAAGTACTCTGAAAGCATTGCTTCTTTGCGTTCAGTAGAAGTCTTCAGGAGCTTTCACATTATTTCAGTGTATGTTTTGGGTGTTGTTTTTTTTTTCCTCCAGATACTGCATGATATTGTTCCCTCTCATGAACTAATGATAGATTTCAATACTATGCTTCAGAAATCAAGTAAGTCTTTATAAATATATTTGCTGTTTTCCCTTATGTGGATTTAGAATATTATGAAATTATTCTACAACCTTCTTTGTGCCTACTGAAGTAGTTGTGCTTATTAAAAGAAAAACCCCAACCTGACTTTCTGTTCACAAGAACTTTTAATGCAGATAAGTAGGTAGGTATTTACAGGCTTGTGTAGACAAATACCTGTCTATGTTTGAAGGCTGACCAAGCAGTAGGTTTAATGTGTGGTCTGCCTATTTTTTTTGAGGTGCACTAGTCTGAATGCTTGACTCACTGTTTCCAAGATAAACTGTTCTAAATGCTGTTCTCAGTAGTTTCATTATGGGGCTTCTTTTCTCTTCTGGCGGAGTTGAGATGGCTTCATGTATTAGTTTATTTATTGAAGAACAGTGTCTTCAAATGAGTTTTATCTTCGAGTTGGTAGAAAAATCTTTTAATTTGGAAACTGCTTTCCTATGCTGATCAATTGCTTTCCAAAATGGGCATCTTCTTGCAAGCTGGTATGTTCCAGCAAGTAAGCAGATGAGTGGAATGTCTTGGAATCAGAATTGTTCTCTTCTGTTGTTACTTTTTGTGGGGGGGGGAAAAAAAAGGGTTTTTCCCTTTTGGCTTAAATCTCCCTTTTTTCTGTTCATATGTGACACAGTTGTTAAGTTCTTGTAGCTCTTGATGGCAGTTTGATTTTTGAAGAAGTAATTTATACTAGTAAATATTTCCAGCATTTATCTACTGTGGTTGGTCATTTTTAAGAACACCTTTGGTATATTAGCTGCTGTTGTGAAATGCCTGTTTTATTCATATCAGTCCAATTTCTTTGTTTTGATATCTCAGGGCTTGAAATGTTCCAGGCCACTGTGTTCTTTTCCCATAGTAAGAACATGTTGAACAACAGCACTGACTGGGAGCACTGATTACAGCAGCAGCAACTGTTATAAGCAAAGCAGTGTGGGATAAGAGTGGTCTTGTGTGCCTCTTTGAGTCAGCAGCATTTAAGGAGGGTCTTTGCTGGAAATTGCGCTCTAGACCCTTGAAGACTTCCTTAACTTATGCTCTTGGAAGAGGCCGAAAGCAGTGGGTGCATGCCCTCAGTAATAGGGAAAGCAGCAACACATGGGAAGGCAGTTTGGAGAAGGATGTATTGCTTGTTAGCGAGCTCAGATTAATCCTACTAATTCATTAATCAGCCTAATCTCTTCCCAGAGAAACGAAAAAGACGTCGACTGGGGTTGGAAGTTATTTTTGCAGTCTTGGATTACTCTGGCTGGAAGGAAAATGTAAAAGCATGGAGTTGTTTGGCAAGACAGGTGAAACAAATTGTAATGTAAGTGTAACTCTGATATGAGGTGCTAAAAAAGGAATTTGTGTCTCAAGTCTCCACTTCTGGGCAACTGACAAAGTGACTCTTCTGGGGCCTTTGTCTCTCGTGCTGGAATTGTGGGCTGGCCTGTGCTGAGTTCTGTGGCTGTGCTTGGCTGCAGTGTGCTTCCAGTGGCAGGAAAGAAGAAATTATTACCGAGAGAAATTCCTACATTTCCAGTATTATCATTAGCTGAAAAAGGTTTTTAGCAGGTTATGTTTATGCAGAAAATTTGTTCAAATGTTTGGTTAACATTTACTGCCTGTTGCTCTTTTCCTTCCAGGAGAAAAGAGTAATGTGTTTGGTCTTCTGCTGTTAAACATACATCGATTAGAGCATGTTTGGGCGTCAGTGGGCTGCAAAAGTGACATGGTGTATTGTGTTCTCCTTTGTTAGTTATTTTGATGGTGACTGTTTCAGAATGTGTTTTTAAAAGCCAAGTCAGTGTGCCTGGGGATTGATGAGTACTTGCCTGTGTACAAGGACAAGGACTCAAGGATTTCAGAAGGAGACATCTCCAGGCAACCCATTCCCAGAAAGTCTCTAATGTCTGTTCTTTTTCCCCCAAAGTAGGGGGTTTAATTTTTTTTAAGCTTTATATGTTTACGGTGAATAAATTCAGTACTGTTTTACCCATTTTGCTGTTCTGTTGCTGCCCCTGCCTATGCAGAACGCCCAGAAGTTAATGGATTAAAACTGGGAATGTTGTTGCATACAATTAGGAAAAATGGCATAGTACTTGAACTTTGCCTGCAGTTTTGTTTTTGAAGACAAGTTGAGTATCTTGAAATATACAGGGCATCTTGGTCATTTCATAAGAATATCACTTCCCTGTTGTATAGGTAGTATTTCAGAAGTGAAAACAGTAAGGTCCTCATTGCTGAAGTTAATGAAATAAAGTAAGTATTTGAAATATGTTAATCTGTGCATAATCAAGCACTAACACAAAAGTTTTTAAAAAAGACTATTGCTGCTTAAATTAATACTTCAGTCTGGAGTGTAGTGTCAAAGTCTGCTAACATATCAAGCTGATTATAAAGCTCGTTGCCTCCTCCCTCTTTACTGTTTCATCTCAATTTTTCATGTTTTACCTTTTTGCAGTTCTGAGAAGCATCTTGACTGGATTAAGCAGCAGTGGAACTCCAGAAAGGACTGGTGGCCAGCCTTCCATTTTAGCCGCTACTTAGCAAAGAGGAATTGGCAGGAAGATAAAAGCCTTTCATATGAAAAAGCTCTGGTGGCTGGAATCCTCCTAGGAAAGGGTAATACTAAATGTTCTTTCTCACTACATATGCTAGAAATAACAACTAGTTCTAGCGCTAATGAGATTGAGCTGGTCTGCTCCCTGGAAGAAATGCTGCTGCTTTCTTCTAGGAAGGATTGTGGTCTTTGAAGTTAAACAGGAGAAAAACATTTTAAATGGTTTGATATTCCTCACTGAGAGACATACTTCGCATAACTTACCTTATCCTGGTTTTGAGTTCAATTTGATTTGGCCTCGTCGAGCAGTCACAATACTACTTACTCTGTTTATAACCTTGAAACCACAATTTCAAAAATAAACAGCAGGCTCCTGAATGAACGTTGTGAGAATTGTGGAAAGTTTGCTTGCTGAGCTACAGTCGAAGTGGTATCGTAGCAAATACTGAGGACCAGGTGATCCTTAAGGACTTGTGAGTGATAGCGCATAGAAAAGAGGAGGAAGGAGGTCTTCAGTGAAAGTAGTCACAGTTCAATAAAAAGATGAAGATCAGGACTTGTTTGGTAGTATTCATTGAAACATTGCTCAAAATAAGTGGAATATCTGACTGAGAAGTGGTGACAAAGCTGAGAATGAGATTGTGGTGTGGAGAGCATAACATATCTATTAATTTTTAATTATTCTTTGTCAGTTCCCCTATAACTTCCAGACTCTGTAGAACAGTTTCTAGAATTGAAAGCCCTTTTTACTTTCAGTAATTTGATGCTGCAATTGTGTTGGTAATGTGCATGTCCTGGGTTATTTTATTGCATTTGTAATGGAGAACTTGCATGCTTGCATGTTACTTAGAAAGTAGAAGCATTTTGTTTGCTTGTATTGTGGTAAAGCTGACATTGCTTTTTCTTCTCTTAGATTGCAAGTACTTTAAGTACGTATCACACCAAGGCTGCAAAGCTCGGGTGAAAAGGTTTCGGACACTCAAGAAGTTTGTGAATAAGCACAGTCCTGCATATCTGAGAATATCTGGTCTTTGAGATTCCTCTGTAAAAGGTGTCCTCGAGGACTTTAGTGCATTTTTTTCCCCTTTGTGAAACTGGCTTTTGTGTTGGCATTGATCTAAAATCTGCTCTAAAGAGACAAACTCTGTTAACTCTAGTAGATTTTTTAATATATTCCTGTTAGAAGTACTTGGCTTATATTTATTTTATAATAAAATAATGTAAATCAACAGTTGATAATTAAGAATTTATTGAATATCAGTTCTAGATTTCTCTGAAATACAAACATCGGTGATTTCAAATATACCTTGAGAACTACTTGGTAATTATGGTATAGAACTTCTCCATTGTTGATACTACAGAGTGGATCTTATGTTCAGTTGTATAGGTGTTGGTTTTAATGGCTGCTGGAATGTGGTTCAAGATCTACTCAGGGCTAGTTGTGCCAATTGTGTAAGTGGGATGTCTTAACCTAGAAACAGTATGTGGTGCAGCTTGAAAACAAGTTTCTTGCTATAGATGTTCCATAACTTGCTGTTTATGACCCATTTCCTGAAATGTATGGAAATATGGCCTGCACTTCATTCTTCGCATTCTATATTGATGTGTAGGTCATGAAGGTACACGGCAACCTGCTCACGTAGCTGAGGCACTTCAGCATACCCCAAATCAGTTGCCCCACGTTGTATTTGTGAGTTGTTTGCAGTTCAGGGAATGCCTTCACACTGTAAGTAAAAGCTGAGGGTAGGGTTGCTGCTGTGGTGGTTACAGGGAAAAACTGGTGTTGCAGTGCTTCAGAGAGAGAAGGCACAGAACTGTTGAAAACTTTACTACCTGCGAAGAGGCTTGCTAGGACGTTTTGCCAATGAGTTGAAATACACACTGTTGCTGTGTTTGGAAAGCAAATGTTAATGTGTTGTCACAAACTAGCATTCCAGTTCATTAAAAGCAACAACAAAAATGTTTCCAAGCACTACTGTTTTAATGGCAGGTCTGTAGAACTCTGTTGGATGGCCTGCTTGAGCTGCCACTGCGAATGAATAAAGATGTCTTTTACAGTGTGGTAGTATATGGATAAGTTCAACTGTGCTTTTAATAGATGAGTGTTTATCTGGGAGTTTAGTCTAGGTTAGTGTTGGGTCTTGTGATGTGCTCTTAGTATTTAAACAGTGCAAGCTACTTTCTATAACTGCTTCTTTATTTCTGGCTTTGTAAGAAGGCTGCTGCCTTGTTTTGTGATCATCTACTGTTTTAAGTCTTAAGCTGAATTTTGACTGTTCTGACTGCCATTTCAAAATGCTCTGTCTCTACTAAGTATCCTATACCCCCAGGAAGCAGTTCCCTTTAGTCCAAAGGGTGATTCAGGGAGCTGTGTGCAATGATCCATCTTGATGGGTTTTGTGCATCAACAGTGGGGGCTTAAGTCTCACCTGGGACAGCCCTGGGAGGCAACCAGACAGGGTGTCCCTTCCTTGGGGTCCTTAATTTGGGTTCCCACCTTCCACTGTGCTCTAGGCTTCAAAGCTGGGCTTTTGTTAGTTCAGATAACTCCCCTGAGATGGACCTGGAGTCTGATGGTTGTCTTCTGTGCCTCTTTCCCTCCTTATCTCTGTGCTGGTGTACGGGTGAATTTATATCATATAACTTAACACAGAAGAGTAACTGAACTGGGTGTTAATAATTCCCCTTCTGTCCCCTCATCTGCCTGCGGGAAACACATGCATCTCTCAATAAAGAGGGGGAAAAAATGTGAGAAAGAAGCAGAGATCGGTGGGGCACTAGAGATTGTGAGAACAAGAGGAAGCTTGACGTCTTTGAAAAATCTGTTAATCCACTGTGCTCACAGCTTTCTCCTGTGACCCACTCTGGAAACAGGGTTGCTGCCAGGGATCATCCTCTAGTGACAGGAGGGAACTGTGGAGCTGCAGTCAGCAAGTGGAGGGAGAGTGAGTGCAGTACTAGTTTGCACGCGACAGTCTTGAGAATTACTTCCGTGTTGTATAGGAAATTGCAAGTTTCTTTACATGTAGTACTTGCACCTGGAAAAAAACAACCTGTAGATCTCAAGTCCTGAGTGGAATTTCCTGTTCATGCTATCGAATGCATAGTATGTTTTCAAGCCTGCGCATCGTACTTTGAATACGTTAACTCCTAGTGGGTTGGAATATTCTGCCTTGGCTCTGAATTCTGTGGTCTGGGTTTGGTTTTCTTCTGAATTAACTCCTCATCCTGCATGCAAAACTTCTGTGAAGTGTTTGTTTCCCTCCCGTGAAGCAAATAGCATATCTTTCCTTTACTCATTTATGCTGGGTTAAGGAACTCGCAAGGGAATCCAGATCTCACACCCAGTGTGAGTTGTCCTTCTGTTATTCCATCTCTTGTTCAGTTTGAATATCACAAACTCCAGAACATGACTTCACAAAAACAATTCACTTCAGCTCTGCCCTCACTTTCCGTGTTGTTATGTGATGCTTCTGCTTTTCTGTTTTAAGAATATTTTCACTGAATGTCAAGAAAGGCAGAATGATGAAATGCCGTCTGCTTTTAAAGCACGTTGACCTGCTGTGTTCTGAGGTCCCCCTCTGCTCTTGCCCACCAGGTTTTGTGCTGTGTGCAGCTGACTGGTACCAGAAACTTATGAAGGACTTGGATTTGCATTTGGAGCGGTGTAAGCAGGTTTACATGTTGCCTTTGGAGTAGTCCCTGCAAAATCAGTGTTGGTGTGCTTCATCCTGCTTTGAATTTAGAGTTCTTGGGACTCATAGTTGATCTTGACTGTGAAGGTAAATGGAAAGTTCTGCTCAGACACATCTTGTTGGGTTTAGAGTGACTTGAGATGGTATGTTAGCTGAAGCAAAAAGGTAACCCACTGCAAAGAGTGCTTGGGTAAAGTGAGCAGTAGGCTCTGTGGGACATCGTGTTCTGTCCTTGTGTAAAAGCAAGTAAAACTGCTGAGGCTTTCTCACCTCTTCACAGGAGCAGAGAGCTGTGCTCTTGCCACTGCTGCTGTGCAGTAACTTGGAAGTGCAGTTCTCTGCATGTGTAAATATTCTGGGCTGCTTTGTCTGCAGATGGCATGTCTGTGGGACAGGAAGAGGGAGGTTTAAGTTCTCCTAACAAGAAAGGTTTGAACTGGTGGACAAGTTCGGTTCAGTGCAGAGGGAATGAAAAGCAGAGTGAGGCAAGTACATCCTCTGAGCACTGGGCTGAGGGCAGTGTGTGTGAACACAGCGCACCTGTGTGTGTGGCACATGCTGTATTTCATCTTCCAACTGCAGGAGGCACTGCACATCCTTCACAAGAGGTGAAAGTGGACAAAAATTTAACGTGATAAGCTGTTTTCAAGGCGCATTGCTAAAGTCAATGAGCTGAAGTACAGGGATGCCATGTAATATTGCACTCAATTTCAGGATCTGGTAACTTAGATGTGTTTTCTCCTTCACTTTCTGAATATCTTTTCATGTTAATTCCCACCTAGACCTGTGGGTAACAGCAATCCCTCTGAAAATGGTTTTTGTCCTGGGATGACTTCTACATATGGTCAGCTACTGCCTCAGCTTGATTCCAAATTATTACTTACTCCTGTTCAGACTTCATGAAACCAGACCCAAGTAAAGAGAGAGATAGTAACTGGAAATTATTCATCTTCTGTTTTGTAAATGGAGAGAGATATTCTATTCTCTGTATAGCAATTGTATGGTATACTTTTATGTTCATATTTTTGGGGGAGCGATTTCTCAGTCAGTTTTCCTAAGCTGTAGGGATTTGATTTGTGAGCCCTTCTAGGGACATGAGAAATGTCCAGGGGGAGGGTTCAGCCATGTGACGTGTGAAATACCAAAGGGGCAGGCTGAAAGGTTTCTCTCCAGCCAAATAGTAAACTTCAGAGAAAAAGGGAGGGAGAATGTAAGCAAACCTGAGCGAGTGAGTATTGAGCTCTGTGGCTGGCAATTAATAAAGCAGAGAGCATGAATGAACCAGAGGTTCAAGATTTCTATGCATCTGACCTCAAGAAACCTATGCTGAAGAAAGTGAATGTTTGGTCAGGCTCTGGCAAGAGAAGCAGCAGCTCTAGAGCTTCCTTTTCTTGCCCATGTGTCTTTTTTTGCCTCTCCTTGTTCTGCTGGGTTGGCAATCTTCTGGGGCATCCTCAGTGTCTGGATTATGGGCCGCCTTTCCAGCCTCCTTCCCCTCTGGAGTTCTGCTCTGCCTACGAAAACTTTGGCTGCTGTGACCGAGAGAGAGACAATAGCATTGCAGCAAAATACCACGAGATCCTGGGTTATATTGGCCCTCAGGGGCGTAAGCTGTGTGGAACGTATATCAAAGATATTCTCTGTCAGGTAGGGTGGAAAATCAGCTTTGTCCTGTGCTTTGTGCTTTCTTGGGTGTTAGTTGTCATTCTGATAGTCTCTCATGGGTGTCCCGCTGGAAAAAGAGGTGTTGGAGTGGGAGAGAAGTAGGCAGATGCAGTAATGGCATCAAATCTTCACTGTGCATTTAGCAAAGTGCTTTGGCAAGATATAGTGACATTTGATAGCAATAATGGTTTATGAAAATATTACTTGATTCAGATGATAATGGAAATCCTGCTGCTCCCCTAGTTTTCCTATAACAAAGGGGAAGTTATAGATCAGTATTTTATTTTCTGCTTGTAGTTAGGTTCTGGATTACAAATTCTACAGGATGAAGTGATACCTGAATTATCAGGCAAAGCACTTAGATCTCTTGATCATGAGAAAGAGACATCTTGATTGTGATCCTGCAGAGGGTGCTTCAGATGTTGTGGTGATTAGAAGTATGGCAGTTTATTAGGAAGTGGTTTTGTGCAGCTGCTACAAAGTCCTGAGTCTTCAGCTGCTGTGTTTTTATTGGTGCTGTCTGCAGTGTCCACCTGCCCCACAGAAACAGGCATTGTGTCAATGACAAAAGACCACAGACACTGCTCTGTTCCTCTTGAACTCTCCCTCTCTGTCCTCCTAATTTAAGAGTGGATCTGAGCTCCTTTTTAACAACTCTCAGTCATGCAGAGTAGTGCTTATTGTGTGCCAAAGCACCAAGCAGCCAAAAGCCACACTTGTTCTTACTAAGAACGTATAAAACTATTCTAGTTAAAATTTCCTTTGCCATAAAACATTTTCCATGTACCAAAATGTCACCATCCTTTCAGATGCTGTTGGGGTGTTGGCATCTGCATGGGGAATGAGAACCCTTTCAGCACTAAGGCTGAGCAGAGTAACGTCAGGGTTCTGTTTGTCACTTTAAAGTCAGTAAACCAGCAAGCAGTGCGTTGCAGGTTCTGGCAGGACAACTGGTGTTGGTGTTACGGATGTTTTCTGCATGATCCAAGTAGAAAAACACTAAAAATTCTGTTTCCTCTGTAGACTTAGGTTGCCTATTCTGTAGGGCATAGTTTTGTATTGCTATAAACATATTTTGTAGCAACAGACCTTCCCCTCAATTGATACAAATACTTCCCAAAATAATAAAATATGATTTTCCTTATTCTAGAATTTGATTGTTATTCATTATTTATAGGGACGAACCTGGGTAGGTATTACCTCTTGCTGTTCCCATTGAGTTTGTTCCTGTTCATGTTGGTGACAGCCATGGGAATAAAGTTGGGTTGTTTGGCTGTTGAAATAGTGGAGAAGCAAAGATCTGCAGAGTGCTTTCACTTAAGTGATGTTATCTTGCTGGATTGAATTGTTCCAGATGATCTCATCTGAAGGGGATAGAAAATAGTCTTCATTCTACCACCTCCACAGTGTCACAGTAATTAGTAGTTGCTGCAGCAATCTCAGTGGTCCTGCAGAGCACAACATTGCCACAGAGTGCACTTTACCACTGCAATGAGCTGTGTGTTTCTTTGCAGACAGAAGAGGATTCATTGAGGATGTGCTCAGGATCATGGATTTCCTGCTGTAACTCTGAACTTTATCTATTTCTCTTGATAACTGACTCAAGGAGGTTTCCAAGCAGCCTATAAAGCCATCTGTCTTTGCTGGTACAGTTTCTTTGTTTTGTGGTAGTTCTGCTAGCTAAGCATGCTGTAAGCATTGGTAGCTTTCGAGTCTGACACTCAGCTGAGCAGTTTGAGAATCTAGCCCAAAAATGGAAAATGTAACTCTGAAAACTGCCTGTAATGTTCTCAAGAAGGTGTTGTTCAAGTTGCAAGGCTGTGAAATCTCCCTGGATGCAAACCCTGCTCCATGTGCTAGAACAACTGTTTGGCTGCTGGCTGAAGGGATGTTTTTCTGCTCAGGAAGCTGCTAAAGCAGAGGATGAAAAAAGCAAAACCAAAAAATAAAATAAACCAAAGGCCAAATAAGCCTTTTTAAAGCTGATTGAAAGCTGTGAAGGTGGAATAAGAAAGCACAGCATGGGATAGGAAGTGCAGGCAATTGGTCTTCTAAAGGGAGTTTTAAATCTCAGGCCTAAGCTTGCTGAGTGCACTCTCTTTTTGCAGATGAGTTGTTAATTTTATCCCAGCAGCTACTGCTGCTTATGCTCTGTAGTGTAGCTGGATAAATTAATTGTGTTGCTTCATACACACTTGAGCAAAATGAAAGCAGACTTGCAGTAACTACTGCAAGGCTGCCTAATCCATGGAGTTTCTGTGGAGCCTAAGGAATGTTGAGTTTTGTTCAAGCAGATTTATTTAATACGGAAGTAAAACTGCTAGTATAGAAATTCTTCTTTCTTGGGCTTGTCTGCCTAGCTGCCTTCCAACGTAAGGTCTGCAGTACAAGTGTTACGGGGAGCAGTGGAGGGAACTGGGGTTGCTTATCCTGGAGAAGAGAAGGCTCAGGGGACAACTTATCACTCTCTGCAGCTCCTGAAAGGAGGTTTTGGTGAGGTGGGGGTTGGCCTCTCCTCCCGGTTAACAGTGACGGAATAAGAGATAGTGGCTTTAAATTGTGCTGGGGAGATAGAGGTTGGGTGTTACAAAAAAAAATCTTGTCTCAGAAAGAGTGGTGATGCAGTGACACAAGCTGCTCAGGGAGGTAGTGGCCATCCCTGGGGGTGTTCAAGAACTGTGTGAGTATGTCACCAAGGGACATGGTTAGTGGGCATGGTGGAGATGGGCTGCATGAATTGCATAGGATTAGATTTATTTTTTCAAAATAGTTTTAAATCTCAACTACAGTTGGCTTTTATGTGTGTGAGAATGTTACTGAAGTTATACAGCACCAGACTAATGTAACCCAGTGTCCTACCCCAAAGTAGCTGAAAGCTGCTGCGGGAGCATTAACAGGAAGGAGGGTGAATGCACAGGATGTGCTCCCAGCTTCCTGTTGTTTTCAGCTCAGGCACTTCTGAAATGACGCATGATTTCTTTTGCACTCAATAATCATAAATGGTTTTCTCTTCAGTCATTCAGTCTCTCTGTGAACCAATGTACATCTCTAATAACTGCACTTTCCTCTGGCAAAGTGTTTTCTTTCCTTTTCTAACTTGTCTCCTGCTAACCTTTTTGATGCTCCCTCATTTTTCTTATGGGGGGAAAAGGGTGAACAAGCAATCCCCGTTTATCTTTTCAAAGTGACTTAATGAAGTAAAATCTTAACTGCCTCTTAAAGATATTTGTGCTGGCTGACTGGAAGGATATGTCCAAATTTGGGACTGCTGGTCTGGGGAAGTCTCAAGTATGAAGGCTAATGTTATTTGTAGTGCAGAAGATCCCTACAGAAGGGAGCAGATGTAACCTGCTTTTAATAGGCAGAGAACAAAATGCCTGGCTTAAAATCTAGCAGAGGAAACAAAGGGAGATTTCTGTAAGCAAAGGTTAGAGTAGATTGAAAGAAAAGTCTCCCTGTTCTGTAGAAACCTCTGCTAATGGAGATTTCACAGCGTTCATAAATGTCCTTCTTTTGGGAATAATTTAGGCATAGCTGATAATGCTTTTTTTTTTAAAGGAAACTGCTATTGAGCTCCAAGTTCCTTTTTGCCATATTTTGAGTGACTTTCTATTACTCCAAAGATGACTCACTGTGGTCTCTACCTTATTTTTCATTTAACTGCTTTGCTTCTACAAAGAAGAAACTTGGCTTTTCCTTTATGTGCCCAGCTGCATTCTTTTACTTTCTAGGAGTGTTCTCCATATGCTGCACATCTCTATGATGCTGAAAACCCACAGACACCTCTCAGAAACCTTCCAGGACTTTGTTTGGATTATTGCTCTGAGTTTCATTTCAATTGCCACTCTGCTGTCAGCTTGCTCACTAGTGATAAGCACATTCAAGAATGCTGTGAGGCGAATAAGACCCGCTTCTGCAACCTCCTTCACCTGCATGACGAGGACTACTGCTTCCCCAACGTGCTGAGGAGCACAGCCCTCAACCACAACCTGGGCTCAGTGGTAGAGGACCGCAGAGGCTGCCTCCAGCTCTGTCTTACTGAGGTTGCCAATGGCCTGAGGAACCCGGTCCTCATGCTGCATGCCAACGACCATACCCACCGTATGTTTGTAGCTGAGCAGGTGGGGGTCGTCTGGGTCTACCTACCTGATGGCAGCCGCCTGGAGGAGCCGTTTCTGGATATTAAGAGAATCGTGCTGGCAACGCCATGGATAGGGGATGAGAGAGGCTTTTTGGGGATGGCTTTCCACCCCAACTACAAGAATAATGGGAAATTTTATATTTATTACTCATGTATGGATAAGAGACAAGTGGAGAAGATCAGAATCAGTGAATTGAAGGTTTTGGCCTCTGATGCCAACAAAGCAGATCCACACTCAGAAAGGTAAGGTTTATGTTGAATGCTACTGAGTGCCATGATTGTGCCTCTGTCCTTGGTTTTCTCCCTTACACTTTCCTAGTCACCTTTACCTAGGATCTTTGAGTGGTTCAGTTAAAAAAAACTACTGGGGCAGGTTGACTGAAGTCTGCACAGCAAACTAAAAAGACGTGAAAATAGAACCCAGGATCCAGACTTTTGAGTCATCTTCTCTTCCTGTCTTGTACTCTCACCTTTTTAAAGAGCAGTGATAACTTTAAGCCTTGAAGCTTGTAACGCACAACATTCCTTGAAAGTTTTTTGTGCTCTGGGAGAATAGGGATGTTTAAGTTACAGTACTGAATGTGCATTTGCTCTGACATTTCCCCGCCCCTCTACCAACGCTAATTCTCTGCTATGGAGAACTTATTAATACAGACTTAATTTTCTTTCAGGTTTCGTAGTCACTGGAGCATAACTCAATCCTTGCACTGTATCTGAAGTGTCTGCACAGCAGGGAAATTTTGCTTACTCCCACAGTAGGGATGCACTACTTCTATGGCTTGCCTGACTGGTCAGTTCTTTCCAGTAACTACATCTGGATTTCATTTGCTTTGTTTCCTTTTAGGAATCTTTTGGAACTTGAAGAACCAGCTGCAAATCATAATGGTGGGCAACTGCTCTTTGGTGTGGATGGCTATCTGTATCTATTCACAGGGGATGGAGGGAAAGCTGGAGATCCTTTTGGGAAATTTGGGAATGCTCAGAACAAGTAAGTAGGAGCACAGACAAAAACCTTGAGCTTGACCACCAAGTTGCAGGGCTTGGAGATGAGTGGAAGTGTGGAAGAGTAAAGGAAGAGTGCTTCTGTGAAGTGCTTGTTCTTCATTTCAAAATTTAGTTAAAATTTTGTGTTTTGAAAATTGAGGGGACCCAATTCACTGAGAAGAGTGGAAGAGTCTTCTGTGACTTAGTTGCAAAACATAGCAGCTGTTGTTTTACTTCTTATGAACAGGTAATTTCCCCTTTGGAAAGAGGAAAGAGTGAGCTAACTGACCGTGTTCTCACTTGTTTCTCACACTCATGTTTGTAAACCTGTCTTTATCTGTTGCTCTCTTTAGGAGTGTTTTGCTGGGAAAAGTCTTGAGGATTGATGTGGATGGTAGAAGTCCTGATGGAAAGCCTTATCGCATCCCTCCTGATAACCCATTTGTGTCCGATCCCAAGGCTCGCCCTGAGGTTTATGCTTATGGGGTCAGGAATATGTGGCGCTGTGCGGTTGACCGGGGTGATCCTGCCACAAAAAAGGGAAGAGGGAGGATATTCTGTGGGGATGTTGGACAGAACAGGTTTGAAGAAATCGATATCATTGTTAAAGGAGGAAACTATGGCTGGAGAGCAAAAGAGGGATTTGAATGCTATGACACGAAGCTTTGCCATAATTCCTCCTTGGGTAAGGAAGAAGCTTCTCACAGAAGCTTACTTTATTTATACTACTTGTATTTAGTTGGCTATAGTGTCCCTTCTCCATGTAGCTAAAACAACCCAGTGTTGTGTGTTAAATGAAGTTTCCTTACGAGCAGAAATCTCTTCTCCCCAGCCCTGAAATGTTGATATGAAATGCTGCCCTCCTTCTTCAGGGAGAGAATTCCTTGTCCTGCAAAGCCTGTGGCTTCTTCAGACTGTTTTCCTGAGGAAGTGAGGAAGGGTTTCCGTACAAAACTGATTCTGTTTCCTTCAGAGCTTTCTTCAGAAGCTCTGAGCCATGGCTATGGCAAAGGCTGGACAACTCAGCTGATGCTGAGACCATGAAACACATCTTACAGAAGAGCCAGGGAATCCTGGTGCTGCAGCAGAACATGTGCTCTGGATCTGAATGTGGGTCTGTCCAGACACAAGCCAGCTCACTTGGCTTGCATTAACAGAGCAGATACTGGTGGTCTGTGGAAAGCATGGTAGTAGGACTAAGTATTGTGTCATATAATGTTTTTTCAGTCTTTGGAGGAAAACATCTGGTTACAAGCTTGTGTGGTTGTTTCTGAAACATTTGCATGTGCAAACTTGCATTTACAGGTATAGAGTATGTCATCAACAGCTCTCCTATGCTAGTACACATATGGCTCTTTTTAAAATAAACCAATTAAAAAAACAAACAAAAAAATCTGTTTTTAACAATAACCCAAGCCATAACTGACAATACACCTGCTTTAGATTTTGCCTTCAATTTTTAGTGAGCTACATTTTCAATCTTTATCCTCATTAAGATCAGAGATGAGATATGTGGTCTGGGGGAAAAAGTGAAGAAAAGACTATAATTGTGGGATCTGATTCTGGGCTTCCAGAAAGTGTTGAATTCAGTGCTAATGTTGCCAGAAACAAAGTATGTATCTTGAGAAATCTTATGACAAAAATTGTTTGTAGGTTGCATATTTATGCATGTTGTGTTCTGAAAATGGCAGCAAGCCAATGAAGATGCTGAGCTGACTTGCAATTGTTTGACTGCATCCCCTTCAGCAGAAGTACAGGAATTTGCAAAGGCAGTCTGTTAAAATGGTGGTACAATGACAGGTCTGTATGATATTTCTGCCTGCAGGTTGATACCTTTCTGCAGAGAGCTCTCTAAAGCCCCTGGGTCAGTTCTGTCCTGGAGTGAATTACTGAATCCCCATTGAAGTTTAACTATTTATTCAACTGTACTACTTCTTCCCATCACTTTGTGCTCATCGATGTTACTGAACAACTGCTTTTTGATCCTCTCTGGTTATAAATCTTGTCTCTTTTCATGTTTCTGTGTTTAACAGATGACATTCTTCCAATATTTGCTTACGGCCGCAACGTGGGAAAGTCGGTCACTGGAGGTTATGTATACAGAGGATGTGAATCGCCCAATTTGAACGGTCTCTACATCTTTGGTGATTTCATGAATGGGTGAGATGAGTCATTTTCTCTACATCTCCTGTCCTGCATATGTACGCATTTTAATAATGTCAGAGCATCCTGAGACCTTTTGAGCTGGAGTAAATGAGAACTCAAGGTGCTCATGTATTTGATTAAGAGCTCTAAGCATTATTAACAGCATTTTGATCAGGATCTAAACTTCCTCCAAGTTAGGTCCTTAGGATGGGTTTGTTTTTGTTCAGGCTTTATTTTTTTCAGAAAGACGTGATCAAAACTAGTAATCAGGCGGGGTTTAACTGACACTTTAATGTCAGTTATGCATGATGTTGGCAGAAACAAATCTCGATAACCAAAATATAGAAGTTTTATTTTTTGTCTAGTCGACTTATGGCTTTACGGGAAGATGAGAAGACAAATAAGTGGAAGAAGCAAGATATCTGCATTGGTAGCACAAAAGCTTGTGCTTTCCCTGGGATGATCAAATCTTATAGTAAATTTATCATCTCATTTGCTGAGGATGAAGCAGGTAGAGTATCTTGCCAGTCCTACCTTTATTGGAAATGGGTACTGCTTTTTGTGCCAGTTTTGTGTTCTGTGGCAAATGTTGAAATTATGTTGCTTCTCACAAATGTTGCTAAAGAACAAGGGCTGCAAGATGGGTTTGTAGCAATTTCAGCATGACAAGTATGGGAGTTCAGAGGTGCTTTGTGCCCTGAGAGGCTATTGCAGGCTGGCTTCAGGAAGAGCTCAGGAATGAAATCCTCAAGTGAACTTCACTTGGAATACTGCAGGTTCCCTACAGAGTTTGAATTGCTGTTGCTTTGAGAATTCGCCCTCTTTTTTGTTATTTTATTAATGGAAAGGCTACATCAAGACAGTTTCTTTTATTGTAACAGTTCATTTAGAATACTGTGACCAGTTCTGCACTTCCCAGTTCAATCATTGACAGGGATCTTCTAGAAGGTGTCCAATGGAGGCCCACAAATCTAATAAAGGGCCTGGAGCATCTCTGTATGAGGAGAGGCTGAGAGACCTTGGTCTGTTCAGCCTGGGGAAAAGACAACTGAGAAGGGGTCTGGAAAATGTTTATAGATGTCTAAAGGGAGGTGGGAGGCAAATAGATGAGGCCAGGCTTTTCTCTGTTACATGTAGTGATAGGACAAAGAGCTTAAAACTTGAAGTAGTAGGAAGTTCCATACTAATGTGGGAGAATATCTTTATGGTAAGGAGATTGCTTGTTTTTGGAAGCAAGCCACAGCTGAGAGAGTGCCCAAAGGACTTTTCTGACCACATTAGCTAGTGAAGAGACAGAGAAAAGTAGAACTGGGTTTTAGTTTGGGCACTTGATTCAGAAACTGCTTTTCTTTCTTCACTCCCATTTAGGCGAGCTGTATTTTATGTCTACTTCTTATCCCAGTGCCTATGCACCACATGGATCTCTTTACAAATTTGTTGATCCTGCAAGGTTAGTAACAAAATATGTTTTCAATGTCAGATTCTTCTTTAATCGCCACACATTCTCCAACTATCATGGGAGACAGAATTCAAAGTACTTGTAAAGCATAATCTCACTAACTTCTACCTCCAGACCTTGATTTCTGTTGACCCACTGTACATCTGGTGCAACCTTTCAGTTTCAGTGAACTTGTTCCTCACTTATCATATCTGTGTACCCAGAAGCAGTCCAAGTTTTGATGATTTTAAGGCCTGGAACTTGAGGGTCAAAATCACGTCTCCTTGTTTGCACCTCCAAAGTATAGCACAGTGATACTTAAAAATCCATGTTCTTCAAGGTTATGAAAGGCAACATACTGTTGGCACTTGAACCAGTGCAAACAAGAAGAATTAAAGAAAATTAATTTGATAACAGCAAGGAGGCTTTTCTTTTTTGATTTTACTTTGTGCTGACTACCATGTTTCTTTCCATCATTAAATGGAATTTAGAAAATGAGCTGGTAAGCCATGAAGTAGTAAAACACAGTGGAAGGCTGATATGTGGCAACATGAAAGCAAATAGTTATGGTCTTCAAGGCCTTGGCCCATCGCATAAATTCAAAGCTAGCCTATGCTGTGAAGAGTTGAATGTATTTCCATTTACTAGCAAATTAAAGGTGCAAATCAGTTGTCTTACCAAGCATCTTACCAAGGCTTGTTTTCTCTAATCTGCCTGGCACAGTACATCTGGGAGGGCAAGAAAGACACTGCCAAACCTCATAGACCCAATTTCTCTGTGCGAAACACTTTGATATCTTGCATGGTCACAACAGTGGTGACTGTTCCCTGCTGCTAAAGCAGTCTAAATGGAAAACAGATGATGAATGCTTTTCTGAGGCCAAGGCTCCTGTGAACTTTTCTGTTACATGTTGAGGCTGATGCAGTTTGACAAGATCAGCTATGAACCTTCCTTAGGATGTTTAACAGTGACCTTTTGCTGATTATGTAATAATTGAGAAGTACTGGTAGTTTGATTCTTTGGTGTGTTACTGCCATTTTTGACTTGGCAGAAGGACTGCAGGGATGTCTGTCCCTGATTTCATGCAAGGAAAACCAGCTTGCATGAATCAACCTCGTGTATCCTTAAGAACTACCATGTGGAAGGCAGATAAATAATTTTGAATCTTTAATTTTCCATGTGATAATCTTCTCCACCTGAACTGGAGAAATAGAAGAGCTGATGAGGCAAAGGGGGAAACAGGTTGCAAGATCATTTCTTACAGGTTAAGCACCCAGTTCTTCCTGAAATCAGCAGGGATTAGTTGCCAAGTGGAAAAATCCCCAAAATGTATACTAGCACTTACAGAAACCAGAAGTGACAGCAGATATGTGATATACTCTGGGTTTTAAAACTAAATAAAAATTCAGTCCAAGGTTTAGCTGCAGTTTCTCTTAACAAAGAAAAGTGAAATCACAGAGTTGTTGGGGTTGGAAGGAACCTCTAGAGATTGAATCCAACCCCCCTGCCCAAGCAGGCTCCCTAGACCAGGTTGCACAGGTAGGCATCAAATCTGGCAATTCATGCAGCGTTCAAACTATTAGAGTGTGAACTTGAATTTTCCAAGCAAAATGTTTTTTTCCACATTCAGTAATTGTCCCTGCAGAAGACTTTCTACAGTGAGCATGCTTATGCAACTCTTTCCAGAGTTCTGGGATTAAGAAATTATATTGTGAACGACCATAATCATGGACCATTTGAATATGCTTTCTTTGATAATTCTTCAATAAAAACCTTGCATTGCCTATACCCTGAAGACTGTGATAAGTCCTCTTCTTTCCCTGCTATAAGGGGAGAAGTGCAGCCTTCTATTTCCCTGCAGGAGCCTCTCCAGGAGGCCTCCTGCCCAGGAATTGCTGTGTGGTAATGTACTGCATTAGGATGGTTCCATGCAAGCAGTGAGCCCCTGCCAGGAGCGTGATGCTTTCACTGTTCTGAAAGGCTTTCTGGAAACAAGCCAGCTGTGTCCTTTGCTTTTGGAGGATCTTATCCATCATTTCTAGGTGGATCTGTGGAATGTAATTCTTGTATTTTCTGGCTCCTTTCAGCTTTGCCCTTGCCTGTTGGGTTAAGCACTTGGCAAGTTTGTCTAGGATGTGCTAAGCTTGGCCCTGGAGTAGAGTGCTGATACCTCCAGATCCTGGGCTGCACTCTGTCCTTCTCCTGGTCGTACCACAAGCAGAGATTTTTTCCATTCTCCTTTGCAATTTCATGCTCTTTATGGGATTTTTCTATTTCCACCCCATATGGCTGGTATGCTTCTGCCTGGATTGGCACCAAACGCCTCAGTCAGGAGTGGAGGGGGAAGAGTAGATTGTTTCTGTTTTTCTTTTTAACTGAAGTGGTGTGGAGGAAGCACTCACTTGGCTGTTGCCCATGTCTGAGGGAGAATGCTAATCACAAGAAAATGCTCTGCCTGAGGTCATACTCTGATTTGTTCTGTGCTTAAAAGCACGCCAAATTGGAAAAGCTTGTTCTTATTTGTTGCACAGCCCTTCTCTTGGCAGAGATCAGAGAGCATAAGCAAATGTAGGTCTGTTGCTCTTCTCAGTCCCTTTGGTTATGTCCAAAGCAGCACTCTTTGAATGTCACACTGAATTATATGGGGCTGGCTGGAACTCCTTATGCCATGCTGTCTGGGCAAGAAGTGCTCTGTCATTAGTGATTAGCAGCCCTGCCTATAGCAGGGGGTTGGAACTAGGTGATCTTAGAAACTTCCTGACTGTTTCTCAGATATCTTTACATCTTTCTGTTTTTGTTTGTTTTCCTCAAGGAGAGCTCCACCAGGGAAATGTAAATACAAGCCTGTAACAGTGAAAATAAAGAGCAAACGGACAGCATTTGTTCCACGTGCAAGTAAGTTGGGCTTTAATTTCTCCAAGAAACTGAGCTGTAAAAGTCTTGCATCTGTAAGATTGATGTAGCTAGTGAACTTAAGAGCCAAAATGCTGAGCAGGACCTATCTTGAAGTCAGGTAATCACATTTACTGTGTGCTTCTCTTGACTGCTAGATGCAACGACTTTTCTTAATCTTTGTCTTGGAACTTTCTTACGTGTTGTCGAGTAACAGCATGCACACAGATATCCCAAGGGAATTGATGGCTCTGCCTAGGCATTTGGATTTGGTCTGAGAAATTGAGTGCCTGTCCTTGCTTTGTGAAAAACTCCTTGGGTCAAATAACATCATTCTTCCCCGTACATCTAGGGGTGTCATCTTTCCTTTCTTCTGTTTATTTATTTTCTTTCCTGTCATAGGTTCTATTAGACCAGAGCAGAGGTTACATTGTGTTACTGAGTAGAAACAACATTTAGCAAGCTGAAGCTTCCTGATCTGAGGTTTTCAGATACTGGTGTGATGTGAAAAATTTCAAGTTTTAAATTGTCCAGAGAGAAAAGTGTGCAAAGCTTTCTTATATTCTTTCAGGACTTGTCTTCCTAAATAGACATTCATAATTTCTAAGGTTAAACAGATTTTATTTTCAAGAATCCCAAGAATCTTTTGATAGAAGAAAAGATGTTTATGCAGTTTATGTTACTTTTTAGGATGTCAGGTATTTTTCTAAGCTGTACTTCTAACAAGAGTTTGTGTCAGTATTTTTTTAAACTAGTCCTTTGCCTTAAAGGAGTGATAATGAAACATCTCAATTTCTCTTCTCAGAGACCGTCCTTGAGTTGCTTAACAAACTTCCACCAACCAAGCCTCCAAAAAAGTCCTCCACCCCCTCAGGAGCTGTCCCGACAGCTTTTTCTAAGAAATCAAAAAAGATGGCACCCTTCAAAATTAAAACATCAACAGTGAATCCAGCTCTGTCCAATAAAAAGACACCAAAAACCAAGGTTGGTGGTGAACACCACAAGCCAAAGCAGAAACAGAAGGTTGCAGGGGAGGTCTCCAGAACGACACCAGCATCATCTTTCCCAAAAAAGAACTCCCAACCAGCTGGGGCTGAGAAGCTTCTCCCAAAGAAAGCTGCACAAGCTAAGGGAACAAAGGGAAGGAGGAAGGAGAATAGATGAAACAGCAGCTTTTGAGCCTCACAGCCATCCCTCAAACAAGCCAGTCACTGATGAAGTGTTGGGACAAATGTTCTGAACTGATTCTTTCCTTTGTTTGCTCATTGTCGCTCTTGGCTGCTCCTCCATTTCTGTCAGCGTTATCGGTCTGTACGTGTTCTATTAAACCTTAATGGCACCAACTGCATTTAACGATATCTTAAGCAGTTTTTATTCAAGTTATGATCTATGTGTGGGTTCCCGAGGGTCGGGCATGGGCTGGGGACCTCTGAGGAGAAGCTGCTGTGTTCTGTAACCGCAGCGTTGTTGCTTTTTTTCCCAGAGCGGTGTATTTCCCGGTGGCGCGGGGCCGTGCTGCGGCTGAGGCTGTGCCCGCACCGCTTTCCCTCCCCTGGGCGGAGGTTGCGGTTGGCGCCGCAGCGCGTGGCACCATTTTGCAGGCCGGGCTTCAGCCGGCGCTGCTTCCCGCTGCTGCCACCTGCTGGCCGGCTGTGGGCTCAGGCGGTGTGCGCTAAAACAGCACCCGGCGGCGCACCTTCCCCGCGGACGCGCGTTTTTTTTTTTCCCAGTGGAATGAGGGAGGCGGATTCGGCACGGAGCGATTCGATTGGAAACAGAATTAAAAAAATAAAAGTCAACAGGCCCCAGCGAGGATCGAACTCGCGACCCCTGGTTTACAAGACCAGTGCTCTAACCACTGAGCTATGGAGCCACCTATCAGTTCCAGCCGTACCGATGCCTGCTGTCCCAGACACGCCGTGCCCTGCAGCGCAGCTCCGCGCTTGGCCGCCCCCTCGGCTGCCTCCGCGGCTCGGAGCCGCGCCTTGCCTCCTGCTTCTGGCACCGACGAGAACCGCTTGGCCTCCGCGGCCCCGCTCAGCCCCGCCGTGGTGTATCTCCTCAGCCGTTTCTTTTGGCGGTAAGAGCTAACGGAAGGCGAACCCAAAAGTTGAGCGCTGTCCTCTGTGGGCGGCGGGTCGGCCTCACCGGCTGTACCCACAGGGCAGCGAGTGCGGTTGTGGAAACGTGGAATAAAGCAGCGTTTAGGCGGGATAAGCTATTTCAGCAAGGTTTCTGTGACAAAGCGGAGGCACAGTGTTTTGTGCAAAGTGAAAGCTTCCCTCCCAGAAAAACACCCCCAAACCCAACCTCCACCAGCAAAACCGAGAGGTTACCGTCAGCTTGGTGTTGTAAACGTTTAACAACGGGGAACGCGGTCCCCTTCTCTTTGCATACAAGAGCCAACCCTCTTCACGCGACCAAAAGCAAAACTCCTTGAAATAAAAATGGACAGAGAAAGCTGCTTGAAGGCATTAAACACTGCTCATCCATTCCTCAGGTCGTGAAATCGTGTTTTTAAATACACTTTTTTAAATGGATGCGACCTCTGTGGACAAACTAAACAAGCTCCAGTGAACTCTGTCTTCTTTAGGTAAGACACTGAAATTACTTCAGCATATCTTATCAAAATGCTTTTGACCTCTGGAGTGGCAGCTGATGTATTTATGAATTATCACATCTATTGTTTTCTTTGTTTTCCCCTCCCTTTGAAGGCTGTGAATCCAGAGGTGCTGAAGCTCTTCTAAAGGAGGGCTGAAATGGCTACGGTGAGTGCTCAATGTGGAACTGAGACATAAGCAGCACCTCTGCTGGAACTTTTCTTTAAACCAGGCAGGAGCTGTCTTACATTTTTCCTACAATACCGAGAACCAACTTCAGGCAGTTTAATACCGAACAGCAGGGTGAGATGTATTCCGAATATGGAATAGTATTGAAGTTTTCTGTGTTGGTACAGCTACTTGTTGCTGTTGTTTTCTAAGTGCAAAGTGCTGTAATTCTGCTTCCAGACTCCCTTTCCTGTCTTCTTAGAGCTCATTGGGAGATGAGAACAAGTGCTGTGCAGCACAGCTTTTGTTAGGCAACCTGGGTGGGATTCAAGATGTGATGCAGATATCATCATATCAATAAGCTCTTTAAAGTGTCTTTATAATGGAAATAAGGAAGTGAGACGTAATTAGTCTCACCTGAAGGTAAGGCTCTAAAATAGGTGTCTGAATCTCAGTCTAGTAACTTGTTAGCTAGGTTCTTAGCTAGTAACTAGTAGCTTGTTTCTCACTTGATTCTGAAAGAATTCTGAGCTGAAAAAGTCTACTGTTTTCAGGCTGAATATTAGGAAAAATTTCTGCTCAGAAAGAGTGGTGATACATTGTCACAGTCTGCCCAGAGAAGTGATGTCCATGGAAGTGTTCAAAAATTGTGGAGATGTGGCACTGAGGGCATAGTTAGTGGGCATGGTGGGGATGGGTTGGACTAGAGAATCTTTGATGTCTTTTCCATCCTTAATGATATGATTCTATGAAATGAGACAGATCTTAACTGGTCGTGGCAGATTTGTTACCAGCCAGGTTCTGCTAATGTCCAGACACTACCCTGCTGATACATGGCTGAAGTTAGATGCAGGAACTGCTTTATTTAATAGATGTCAGCACTGTCCAGCTTCTGTCTGCAAGCTGCTCATGCTCTTAACTAGCCCATCATCACAGTCATGTTCGCACAGGAATATGCTTTAGTTATGATATAAGACCCTTTTAGGACTGGAGAACATCTCTGAAGAAAGGTTGAGGGAGCTGTGGTTGTTCAGGTTGGAGAAGAAAAGGCTCAGAGGAGATCTCATTGTGGCCGTGCACATCAGGGGGCATTGAGGCCCTGGCACAGCCGCCCAGAGAGTTGTGGTGCCCCATCCCTGAAGGTACTCCAGGCCAGGTTGGATGGGGTCCTGGGCAGCCTGAGCTGGGGGGGGCAGCCCTGCCTATGACTGGGGATTGGGGCTGGGTGGGCTTTAGGGTCCCTTCCTTTCCAATCTAAGCCCTTCTTCGATTATTTCAGTTCAGATATTTAAAACAGAGTAACGTAGCTGGAGAATTCCTGTCAGTGGGACAAGAGAACTTTTAGGGAGGAGGAAAGATAAATTGCATGTCTAAGGAAGAGTAAGATCAGTTCTCCAAGTAAACGCGCATTTTCAAAATTAAGCATTTAGGCAATAAAATGTTTATCCGTCTGATGTTATTGCTGTTGAAAACCACTAGGTGGAGCCTAAGTACTGTGTGAAAGGATGGGGGTGTCAGTTTTAACGGAGTCCAAATGCTGAAAAGTGTGTTTTTCTAGTACACATTAAAAACAAACAAACAAAAAAAAAAAACAAATCTGTAGAACGGCTTACCTTTAAAGATGTACCAAACATGAAAGATCTTTGATTATATATGGTCTGTAAAATTTCTGTGATTTTGCAAGAAGATTAAACTCATGAGTTCCCCTTGCTTTATGAGGCCTTTAACAAGCAGTAGTTCTATTCATTTCAGTGCATTACAGCTGGTAGAAATGAAGGGCTGATAGCAGTTGTTCAGTGTGGAAGCAAGCAGGCAGGCCCTATGCAAACTGCCTAGCCAGCATAACCCTTTAGTTTTTTCCTTTTGTACAGAGCAGTTTTGTAACAGAGTCACTCCAAAGGTAAGGAGGAATGCTGAAGGTCATTGAGAGCAGCACACAGAAAAGTGTCTCTTCCTGAGGAAAGTTTTTAAAAAGGGGCCGTATTTGAAAGACTCCACCTAGACCTTCTTGACTCCAGAGATAGGCACTGAGCTTGAAAGTAAGGTGGCCAGTGTACAAACAGACATAGTCTTACTCTCAGTTTGGACCAAGGCCATCATCAATAAAATGAATTACTTGTTCCTGATCAACTGCCTCAATGTCCTTAACAGCCCCACTGAGCAAATATGTGTTTAACCGTGTGTAAAGCTGATGTCAGTCTGCAGATGTCAACCATGTTGCTGTGAATTTACATCCATCTCACTGTTAAGAGCAGTGAGCCAATCTCATGCTTATTCCGTATCTTGTTGCCATATCTTGCATTCAGCTGCTACCAGGAGAGGCAAAACAAAGGAATGACTCTTCACACAGCTGGCTGATGAATTATCCCTAGAAATTCTTACACTGTGGTATTTTCTTTTCTAAAATCCTTTTCCTGGCTATCCATCCAGCTCATCTCCCTTCTGAACTCAGTTTTGCTGGTATTTTGCAGGGTTCTTTCCTTTGTTGCGCAGACAGCTTTGGGCTGCTTTGATCTGAGATAAATAGCAGTGACAGTTTCCTCTGCAGATGTGGCGTGCCTCCTAACAGGTTGCCATGGCTTGCCTACCTTTGTCCTCTTCACATCTGATGCTCTGTGTCCCAGGGGCAGCTGGGTGCACCAGCAATTATTGCTGCAGAGGTATAGATCAGTGAAACTTGCGTGCTTGCCTTTTCACACCAACCTCTGTGAGAAAGGACTTGCAGCACTGCCCCAGTCTTCTTGTGAAACGAAATGTCCTGGGCCTTTTTGTTTTGACAGATTCAGTGCTGTCAGTTTTGCTTTTTAAAGAAACTCTGTAGCAACCTGAAGTTGCTTAATGTGTTCCTTTTAATTGGCGAGTAGTGATAGATTACTTTGTTTAATTAATAAAATGTAGTTGAAATAAGGGGAGTGCTTCCACCTGAGTTTGGGTGGCCTTGAAGCTGGTTGTTGGGCTATTTTAGGTGTTGGAGGATCTCAGCTTTTTGTTGAGTCCTGCCTTCTCTTCTGCATGTGAAGCATTAAGTGCTGGTTGATTGAGAAATGCCTGAAATGTCCTGTTGTTCTGCAGTTTTGCCCTGATCAATTCTTTTAGAAGACATTTTTTATTAAATTACACCGGAATTATCCACTTGTATGTGAATCAAAAAGTATAGGAAAAAACAACAACAACAACAACAAAAGAAACAACAAAAAACCCACTGCCAAGATATCCTTCAGCAAATCATCACAAGCTAAAGCTAGTTAAAAGTCAGCAAAACTAATCTGCTATGATTTTTCCATTGCAAATGGTAACAGCCAACAGAGGCCTCTAAGGCAGTGTCCCTGTTTGAACATGTGCACTGCTTCCACTCATATTCCAGCCCAGCGTGAGATACAGGTTTGCACTCCTAACCTTCCCTGGTACTCTGCTTTCTGTATGAATGTAGTTCAAACATGCAATGAATATGGTGACCTTTCAGAATTGCTTTGTAGTCTCAATAGTCTTCTTCTGGACAAGCATCCATTATCACATGCAAGAACTCTTTTGCCTTTTAAGCAGCTGTTTGAGCAGCTCTGGAGGAGAGTTAGGGACTGAATATTGATGAAAATTCATTTATCTTTTGTTTTCTTCAGGAAGGTAGCATAGATTGTAAGGAAAACTTAATGACAATTGTATTCCATGTATCCCTATTTGCTCATAGGCCAGCACATCTGATGGGTGTTTTGGTGCTCATCACTCGTATTTGAGCATCACTGGTTTTCTGTGGAGAAGCTACCACTATTCTCAAGTCATACTGCAGAGTAAAAGTTCTGTTTCTGACTCACTGTGAACTCTTGTTGTGCATGCAGTATTTTTTTTTTTTTGAGGCTAATATGTATCTTACAAGTATTTTGAGGCTAAAATGTATCTTACCTTAATGTTAGGGATCGAGGCAGAATAGGTGTTGTCTGATCTAATTCTTTATGCTGCAAAGTTATTTCTCCCAATCAGATTTGAAGGTTCTTGTTAAAATATAGTGTTTCTGATTGTGATATATCTGGTGATGTTTAAGATCTTTGAAGAATCAGGATGTTACCTGCTCAAAACTGGACAGGGTACAAGGGAAAGACGCTTTCATGACAGTTATGTACCTTCAGAAGGAGCTAGAATATTTCTACTCCACAGCTCTGGATTAAAAACAAGTTGTGTTTGTTTACACTGTTATTACAAATAGCTACTTCTTGTAGAAAACGTTCAGGAGTCATGCATCTTAGCTAAAGCCAAAGTGTTCATAATGCAATTGGCTATGCCTGCCTTTGCTTTGGAAACAGACATTCCTGGAAACCCAATGGGAGGGACAGAGAGAGATCCTCACCTGTTTGGGAGAGCAAGATGGCTTCTCTGGAGCCAGCGGAAGGGTGGGCTGTGTTTGGGCAAGTGGGTGAAGGAAGTGCAGCAACATCTGTACCTCACTGAGTGTGCTTTTTTTTCCCTCCCTGAATCTTGCTGAACCTACCCAGAGCTCTCTGCAGATTATGCAGGGCTGCACAGTACCTCTCAGCCCTGGCATGTGTGTCAGCTATACAGGCTGCCCCAAAAAGACAGCACACTGAATGCTGTGTGCTACTCTTAACTGTGTACCCTGTTTCCATAGCTGTCCAGCATTTCCCTCTGACTTCACAAAGGGATGGCAGAAGTGTTTATTTGTAGCACGCCCTAAAAATGTGAGGTATTGTTATTACCACTGTAAAAATAGACTTGGACGGTGTCAAGTGGGCTGTGATGGAATCAAAATGTAGCAACAGGATGGCCCCAAACTGCCCATCTCTGGAAAAAAGAAAAAGGTTCATTTTGCTGTGGCTGTTTTTAGACACAAGGAACATTACTTCTTCATAGGCATTAGAAGTCTTGTTTAAAACATTTTATAGTAGTTTCTTTCTAGAAACTGTATAGCTATAGGTACTAAGATCCTTTTGAACTTCTGTGGGAAATAGGGAATGAGAATGCGTCGCAACACTACTGGAGATTGGAGCCTGTTGCCTTAGTCGTGTTTTTTTTGCAAGAGTTTGAATATTTGGCTTAATGGAAGATGCTGAGCAGGAAACAAATGTGGGTCTGCTCTGAGTTTCAATTACTGGAAAGGTGAAAAAAAATAACAAATCCTGTCACAATTATCAGCCACTTTTCACAAGTGCTCACATTCCCTTTTCTGTGAAATACACTGGAGTCTCTCAGGCAGACAGCATCTATGCTAATCAAGAAAAAAAAGATGGAGGAAAAATGCATGTATAATAAATAATACATAAACTGTGAAAAACTAACTGTTGCTTAAGTCTGGACACAATAAGGAGAGCTAAGTGATTTGTTTTTTATTCTGGGAAAAGCAAATGAACTGAAAATAATGTTTTGTTCCCAGCTCTGTTTCTGGTTTTGCCATATGTTTGCGGCTAGAGACAACAGTTTGAGAGTCAGTCACAAAAGTGGCTGCATGTTATTCTGTTATGCATTTAGTTCAGAATATTCTGGCCCTGTTTTCTTGTGTGCCTGGAGGTATTCCTGCTCAATGTCCCTGGCATTCTGAGACCTGCCATCACCCCCTGGGCATTTGTGCTGAAGCAGAAACATGCTCTGGAGGAGTGACTGGAACAAGGTCTTTTGGCACCGAGGGGCTACAAAGGAGTTGACCTTAATTATTATGACCTCCGTTATTTGGGTTAGTCAGCAGGGTGAGGAAGGTGATTGTTTCCCTCTGCTCTGCTCTTGTGAGGACCATGGAGGTAATCAGAGGGCTGGTACACATCTCCTGTGGAGACAGGCTGAAGGAGCTTGGGTTGTTCAGCCTGGTGGTGAGAAGGCTGTGGGGAGACCTCATAGCAACCTACTAGTATACCGACAGGGGGCCTACAGGAAAGCTGAGGAGGCACTCTTTATCTAGTAGTGTAGTGATGAGGCAAGGAGTAACAGTATTAAACTAAAAAAAGTATAGATTTAGATTACATATAAGGAAGAAATTCTTCACTGTGATGGTGGTGAGGTACTGGAAAAGGCTGCCCTGGGAAGTTGTGGCTGCCCCATTCCCTGGAAGTGTTCAAGGCCAGGCTGGATGGGGCCCTGGGCAGCCTGATTTTGTGGGAAGATGTTGGAACTGGCTTCATCTTTAAGGTTCCTTCCTTAACACAAATCATTCTATGATCTTGAAGAGAGTGAGATATGTATCACAGGTTTTTCTTTGACAGATGAAAGCTGAATCAGATTGAGAATAAATTTGAAACTGTGTCTGTCAGCTGGATAATGAGGGCATCAGGATGACGAGTTCTGCTACAAGTGCCAGTGAGAAGTTCATTCCTTTTCTGATTCTGGGGTTAAGGTGGATAGATATACTTGCATGTTCCTATGTACACACAGACCTATCAGTTGTTTTGTAGACAAAACACGTAATTCAGCAGCTATTCTTTCCTGGAAGAATACATTCATCCCCCCAGATACTGAACTGGTCTAACATATGTCAAAGAACAAACGAAAATGAATGGTGGGCAAGAGGTTTCAGTGTATTTCCCTCCTCATATCGTATTGAAACCTCTCTTGGCAATCCAGTCCCTTGGTTCCCATTGCTGGTTCCCATTTTGAATAAAGATTATACAGGCAGCTACAGTTCTGTTTTCTCTTTTCTTGTTTTCAGCTGCAAACTGCCAAGGGTCGTACATACACTCTGACCGAACGATGAGTATCTGTATTTTATGAGGTGAACAAGTACAGCAATAGTATTTAGGTACACTGCAGCCTCACAAAATAAAACCTAATGCCTTTTTTTAGGTAAGAAAACCGTAAGAGTAGCCATTCCTCAGCTCTGGTTTATGTTAGAAACAAGCTAGAAGAGAATCAGAGAAGTGAACAGTCCTGAATGCTGGGAATCTGTGATTCTCCCTCAAATCTTATGTTACTAAATGCTATTACCCCTTTCTACCAAATTTGCTTCTGGAAAACTTTCCTGAACCATATGCTTGGAAGATTTGAAGGTCAACTTTTGAACGATCCGCTCCTCTTCTGATCCTGTTACCATAAACCTGCTAACTGAGCACTGAAAATCTGACCACATGCTACTGCTTCAGAATTTGCTTTTGCTGACAAATTTCAGGCTTTCTAGGTGGTGAGTAATTGGTTGTTTTCAAATCCCTTCTTTGCTTCTGAAGGACCAAACTGTTCACCAAACCTTGAACTTCCTTTCTTTTGAGTAAACTTGGAATCACAGTTTGGCTTTGTACTTGGTTTTGTCTCCTTTGCCATTTCTCCTGCTCTTGCTTGGAAATACTGATAGTAGTCTTCTGCAGGGAAGCAGCTGTTTTCTTTGGCTATCTAAACATAATGCATCATGCAGAGCTGAAAATCAATGGAGAAAGAACTAATGGAATGTTTTGAATTCTGAAGATTTGGTTTAAGCTTTTTGTTTGAGGCTCTTGTCATTTAGATTAGCTCACTCTGTAACAGTGCAGATATATCTATCGTTGAAGCCCCGGCTAGCTAATGAAGGCTGAGGCAGGTGATACAACATCCTTCAGACACTTGCTATGGTCTCAGCTTTAATGGCTTTGACAAATCCCCTCAAGCAGAATTGTCATGCTGACTCTGTGATCAAATGTGCCCAAAAGCTCTAAAAACACCACTCAGAATGTCAAATGAGACTGATGAAGTTAGATCACATCTGTGTGAGGGGATAAATTGTGCTTGAGTGTAATTCACAATCTGAACATTTGACTGTTGCAATCAAAGTCCAAGTGAGCCTCTGTAAGGCATAAATATCAGCAGCTGCTCTTCATATACTACAGATCCTTTTCAAAGCCAATACATGCATATTAATTATTTTCCTAACTGTAATTTCTTTAAAGGATGCCTCAACCTGCAAAGATATCTCAGCATCTTAATTTACTTAGATAACTGATGTTTTAAGGCTTTTATTTTGTTTGGAAATGCTCTTTTCAATTTACTTAGCTATTATGTGAGTAAATTTAGAAGCGACTCACTTGTAACCTCCAATCAGGATTGGTTGAAGGGCAGTGGATTTATCAAGCTCATGATTTTTGCAGTATTAAATAGAACAGAATCAACACCTGTGGAAAGGCTGGTTCAAACGTGTGTGTAGTTGGAGATGGGAAGTGATCAGGGTCAGGATACAGAGGTACTTATGCCCAGTAAACGTGAATCAGATCAGTCTACAGGTTATATTGGTAAACGCAGGTCTTAATTTCCTGTGGGATTGAATGGAGGTGATCTGGAGTTTGTATATATGAATCTGAACCTGTCTAGACTGTAAATATTGAGGATGTGTCACTGTCTGTGGTATTCAGAAGAGTGCTGAAATGCCTGGATAGTAACAGTCCGTAGGCCTTTTCTCTGCCTACTAGTGTGCCTTCGTTTGACACATCTAGTTGCAGAATGGCTTGGGTTGAAAGGGACCTTAATGGTTCCAACTTCCCTACTGTGAGCAAGGTTATCTATCACCCACCAGATCAGGCTGCCCAGGGCCACATCCAACCTGGCCTTCAATGCCTCCAGAAATATCATTCCAACTACACAATCAAAAAAAAAAAAAGTAAAAGAAATACATGTGTTTGTAACACCAGCATGTGTCCAGAAGAGTTTAATAATATCGTGTCACCTTTCATGGAAAAAATTATTTCAAAACTGGTAGTCAGGAAGCAGAAGTCAAACTATATGGAAACTGTCCATTACTGGTATCCTGGAAGTGGTAAGTGCTGTCCCTTCAAGCAATGTGTGAGAGAGTGTGCAGATCAACTTTAGCTATTTTTGAGATCTCTGCAAATACTGAGTCAATGTGGAAAAATGCAGGCATGTGTCCACTTCCTCTTAAGGAGTTAGCCTCTGTTCTTCAAAACAAAATCACTGTACTGCATTGAAATACTGTCCTACCTCAAAGGGCACTACATTGCAGGTAGTGATTTCAGTTACTGCTTTGTCAGTAAGATTTCCTGCTTTCCAAAATGCACTGCAGTCTCTCCTGCACTCTGTGAATTTCACTTTGCTGAGACCTGAAGTTCCACTGGGGGCTGGAGTGCATGGCTGTGCTGAACATGGCCTGGCCTCAGGGACACCCATTTGCTGCCATCGCTGGGCCAGACCCAGTGCCAGTGCCCAGAGGGGGCCCAGCCTCAGGGGAAACCACAGGCCACTGCACACAGCCACAGACTGCGTGCAGGAGAATGTAAGTTACGCAGAGCATCCTTCGCCTTGTATTTCCTAGGAGTTTTATAGTTTTGGGGCTATCAAATACATCTTACCTGGCAAAGTAGGGAATAATTTAGCAGTTTATCTACAAAGTATTCTCAGTCTTCCAGTTAAGACATAGGGTTTTCTGGGTGTGCATTCTTGTTTTCCTGCTAGCATTTCCTCTGCGTGGTGGGAAAGCTTGGTATTAATGTTCCAGAAAAATCACAAAGAAAAGACAAGATGTTCCTTACATACAGAGGACCAAGTTCTGGTGACCTTTCCACCAGTGCAAGCATAGACAAAGGCTTACTGAACATTACGCTTAGCTGTTGTTTAATTGGCTGTTCTTCTGATGGAAGCAATTCTGGCAGTATGATAAATCTACTGGCCAGTGGTGGATTGCTGTTTTCCTGTCAGCTTTATAACTAACTTTTCATTCAGTTCTACAACTGAAGCAGGATTACTTCAAGGTCAAAGGCACTAATACCTGTTAATATAGAACAAGTGATTACCTCTGAGGAATTTTTCTGGGGAAGAAATGGTCATACCTTCAAGTAAATGAAAATCGGCCCATCCCCATTTCTGATAAAGAAATAATTATTATGTGGAGGAAACAGTACTAAAAGAGAAATGCTTTTCAAGATTGATTCAGTTATTGTGATTTTTATACGATGAATGACTGCAGCTTGTTTGGCTTCTTCCCAAAACACATATACATGTTTTTGAAATCTCTGAAGAAAACAAAGAAACTGCAGCAGTAATACAAAAGTGCCAGTTTAATCTCTAGTCCACCAGATACTTTTTTGTTAGTGTGGAGAGAACATGGGCACTCCTCAACCATTCTTATGCCTATAATCACACCTATACATGTTTAATCTTTGGAGTCTTCAAACATGTCTGTGAAGCAAGTGTAGGCAGACCCAAGTTGTTCTTTTAGTGCATTCAGCTAAGAAAAAAAGGCGAAGAAAGAAGCATAGAATCCTTGGGACCAATCCTCCTAGACATATCCTTGGACTGAGAGCTCTCTGTAAGGAGGATTCTTGGTATATATTGTGGGAAGACTGGAAAACAGTAATAAATACATCATTTTATATGGATGGTGGATAATTCAGTGCCTAAGAATGTGAACTGGAGAATAAATTAATCCAAAGAGACACAGTATTCTTTGGTGTTAATCTCTCCATTTTCTTTCCCCAGTGAATATTCCTCATCAGTCCCAGCAAGGGGATATTTTTACAAATGCTCTGCTGAAAATCTCGTATCATATTGGCTCATGAGAATTCAGAACTGCAGGCTGGAAGGTGGTTCATTGCAGCTTATGTTTGAAGCAGTTAAGTAGGAAGTCAATGTAATTTCAAGACTCAGCTGTTGTTTTAAATTGAGCTAATGGTCATTTGTTCTAAATCACTCTGGATTGCATAGTGAGAAGACACGGCACACTGCTGTCCCCCCCGAATTCTCAAATTTGCAGTAGTAATTGTACCACACCAATCTGGGTTTAATGTAATCTCCAGTTACCTCTTCTGTGTCCATCTTAGGACTGTTTGCTCCCAGTGACCCCCTTCAGATTGCTAGCTGTGTAAATCCTTGTTGCAGAGGGTTGTCAGGTTTGAAGAAAAGGAGAAAAGATTGTGAATAAAAAGAAACTGAATATCCTTTCTCCACTAGATAGTCTACAGGAAGGGAATATGACTGCTCTGGTCTGATTCAGATAATGCAGATTCTACTGCTAAATGAATGAATTTAATGCAATCTAGTAGGAGTTTGTTAATTAGTTTGTTTACAAAGGCACTTATAGAAACAATATGTTTCAGCAAGAGCAGGTCAGTCATGCTTTAGCTGAAGAAACCCCAGGAGAGCCCCTTTCCACCTGACCTGCTAGAAGGCAGGTTAGAAAATATCAATAACACCAGCTATTGGCTGCTGCAGTATGCTTTTAGTGTCCTCTGTGTGCATTTGGAGGAAGCAGGGAGAGATTGTTTTTTCCACCTCGGTTAAAGTATTCATCCTTTTACAAGTACAGCTTTGCCAAGAGAAAAATACTGAAAACTTGCCAGTCTAATAAATGTGAAGATTATGTAGATGAAAATCCCAAAGCCCTTAGGCCCTGACCACAGTGTTGTTTAGATGTATTGGCAGAGGCCTGAAAACCTTTATCTCATTTCTCTGACCTACAGTTATTCCCTTAAATGCCTTCTCCAGGCTCATTCTCCCAGCTCCCATTTTAGCATTTCTCTTCTGTGAAGCAATGCAAAGGAGCTCTAAGCTCATATTCACTTTAAATGTTACTTGGAAAAGGATCATCACTGAGACTGATGTTCTTTCAATGGATCAGCGTGCTTGTGTCCCAGCTTGTATTGATGTTTACATGCTCTGCTGGTCTGTGGGAGACAAAGGCAGCCTCAGAGGCTGGAACAGCATTTGTGAGAGTGCACGTCCATCTCCTATTGGTTTTAGGTGCTGTTACCATGAGCTTTACTCACACTGGTGCACGGAATCACACATTCATGGTATCCATCCTCACCAGTGGAAGTGGCAAAGCTTTGTCCTTGACAAAGCATCTTCATTAAGTGCTCCTTATGCTTGAGTGAAGCTGCCAAACTTTAGATGATCACCTTATCTGACAGCAGCTGCTTCATAGATCCCTGTGGGTGTATCCTAGATTCTGGGGTCCTGCCAAGCACTTCTCCTCTGTTAGCCCCAGGTGAAGGCACTTTGTGCTTAGCAGCATGAGTTATGCTACATTCTAAATGTGGAATTTCAGAGTTAACATGACAGGTTGAGCTTCTCAAAGCTCTTTGGGCTGATCACAAGTTCAAGCTTGGAACTACTCCCCGCATTAGAGCTATGGTACATCCAGGTGATGTACTTTAAGAGGTGCAGTTTACATAAGTCAGATAACACGTCAAAGGTAGAAGTACATAGAAAGGTAGAAGGACAGAGTTTCTTTCTTCTTGGAGAGAATTTGAGGCTCTCATGTACCATCTTCATGCTGTGAAGAACAGATCCTGCCTTATACTGTGCTGCTCTAATCTATGCTAGATGACAGTCTGAGTTCATGACAATAAGCCTGTAATACTAAATGAGTTTTAGCTGTGTGAGTCAGGGTCTGGACATTGTTTTGAGGTGCTTACATTTTAAGCTACATTGCTTATGTTTAACATCCTCTTTGACCCTTGTGACCGCTGCATGATGGAAAAATCATTTGACTTGTGGGATGCTATTTAATAACAATAATTCTTTACCTCTGAATTTATAAACTGTGATCTGTAGCAATAGAGAAAACTGTAGGTGATCCCATCAGCAAAATCTCCATCAGGTGCTCTCCTCTGGTTTTCATTTTCATCTCAGATGTGGGGAGAAGAAACCGAGACCTTTTCAGAGCTGCAATCTGCAATTGTCCAGTGAAATTATGAGATTTGAATTACACACCTTGCTGTGCAGGGAAGGACATCATCTGGAACTGTTGGAGTTGGAGTACATAAAACTGCACTTATGATGATTTGTCTAAAGTTGTTATCAAAAAGAAAATAAGGGAGATGTCAGTGTCAGCCAAAATGTTGCACCTTGCAGGCTTACAGCTGTGAAGTGATTTGCTGACTTCCACCCTACTCATAGGACCAAAGAAGTCTTCTCCCAATGCAATCTCACCTGTCTTTCTCTGTCACTCCAGCCAGGGCTATGCAGCTGGTAACTTAGAGTGTTGCTAAGGGGACCTTATCTGAGAATCACAAGTTATGCTGCCTAATAAATACGTCCTTGTGCTAAAACAGGCTGTTTTATCAAAGCAAGTGTAGACAAGAATTTCTACAGAAGGTGTTTATTCCATGAGTTTGGAGAGAGAGGGAGTACTGCAGGTTGAGAGAGGACTGGGAACTCTGCAGGTTTTTTGTTAGAGGTTATAGGTGGGATGAGATCATGGAGCACGGGGGTCTTGTGAGCAGTATGTGAGACAGGTTGTGAGAGAAGATCCCAAAGATATGTTAGAGAAACTGGAAAAATTTTTTCAGTCTCTGTTAAGCTTTGTGCATCTGCCCATGTAACACTAAAATAAGTTCTGGTATCTGTTAAACTTACTTGCAAATGATCTGCATGGAAACAATAAATTTAACACTCTTGGTCATTTCAAATGCATGGAGTCACTCGGGCATGTGTAGGGCCATACCAGGTCACTTCTCACCCCTGTGAACCTCCCAACCTCATACCACAAAGCTGCAGAGAGAAACGTGGGACTGTGCTGTGGCAGGTACAGTGACATTTCTGCTGATATGACTCCTGCAATTCCTGTCTGTTACTGCATCTACCAGCTTGAACAAAGAGTGATGGTGAATTTGTGATGCAAAAACTGGAAGGGAGCTCACACTTTATCCAGTCTTTCTATGACACAACTTGGAAGTCATCTTGAGTTAGTGAGGTTTCCAGCTAGCGACTGATTCACGAATGCTCATGTGGAATGTAACCCAAGGAGGCATGCAGCCTTCCCAGTAAGAGCTCCTGTGTTCAGTGGCAAATCTGACACCTCAAATGCGGGCAGTTTTGTCTTACTCTCTTAGCACTTAAAGAGAGATTTAAAACATGTATTTCAGGTTGCAAAGCATATATGCATGTTAATTTTAAAATTTTGATCTGCCACAGCTCCCTGGATTTAAAAGTTGCGAGATACTCGAGGTTTGCATTTTCAAGCTTGGTTATACTCTTTTCCTAAAGGCACACTTACTGACCCTAAGTTCTGTTCTGGGACACTAGGTAGATGGGGTCTTTCACTCTGAAATCCTGCTACAGCCTGTCTGCTCTTGTACTCTGGTGTCAGATGTCTCGCTCTCTTCTTACAAGCACGATTTCCATTCATTACACATAACGAAATGCATAGGATGAGGTTTTTACTTGCTCTGAGGCTTACCGTGTGGTGCAGTACCCAGCCATTTAACTAGTAATGCCTGAGTCAGGAATCTTGCACAATGGGAGAAGATACTTTGTATATGCCTTGTTGTATCACAGAAGAAAACTTGGAGTAGAAAAGAAACAAAACACCCAGCAGTTTGGTGGTGCGGAGACTGAAGCTAATGTGTCAGGCCCTGATTTATCCAGCTGAGCACAGGCAAGGAATACAGTTCCCACCTGCACAATTACTTTTCCCAGCTGTTTGGCTGTTGAGAAGTGCTAGGTGTGATACCAGTGGTTGCCACACAACAGACTCTTGAGCTGCTGGATCAAAACAGAATGTTACCTGCTGGGAAGCTCATGCTGAAGAGGAAGATAAGTGGGCTGTTAGGTCAGCGTGACGGGTAAGAAGAAAGTCACATGCATGTCTTATACACAGATGAATTCTATTTGAAGTGGCAATGCCAGAATCACTTCCAGCCCTTCACTCCCACATCTGCCTCTCTGATCATGCTATCACTCCTGCCACAAGAATTCAAAAACCAGCATAGCTTGATGCAGCTCCCAGTTCCTGTGGAAATGCGAAGGAGTGACAGGAGGGTCCTTTCTGGCTTCAGCTGTTGGTTATGTTGCCTTAAAGTAGTCACGGAGCTGTAGCTCATAACTTCAGTTACTCATAGGTTGTAGTAGCATCCATGTAATCATATAAACTGTGGATTTTGTTTATTTGTTGTTTTTTTTTTGTTGTTGTTGTTTTTTTTTTCCCTGCATCTAGAACACTTAGATTTCTTTTAATTAAATATCCTTGGTTTTCAATTGTTTTGGAGAAATATGCAACATGTGTCATGTCTAGTGTATCTTGAGTTATTCGTAAGCACTCTCTAACACTTCCTCTGTTTCTATTTGGGATCACCTTATGCACTAAGTCTCTCTTTTCACTCCAGAATAGAAAGATCATAAATGTGAGTGGTGTGAGACAGGGGATGGATACCCCTGCTCTTAGTATCAGCACACCCTTGTTGGTGTGATGGCTGACAAAGGGTAGTTAGGTTTGTGTATTGGTGTGGTCCTGTTTCCAGTTGCTCTCTCCTGAGCTGCCGTTTTGAAGCGAGAATCCTGAGCTTGTCCCTTCCAGCAGGATCTGTCTGTCCCGCCTGACATCAAGAGCAAATAGTCTTCCTAAGCTTAGAAAATCATTGGGCTTTTGGAGCTACTCACTTAGGCTGATGATGGTACAGATGGAAAGCAAACGAAGGCAGAAGAGGGTCAGTAATGAGAAAAAAAGAAGGCAGTCCTATGTTGTTTTTTCAACATTTTCTGGATGCAGAACAATATAGGAAAACTGAGGCAAGCTGCTTTCTACAGAGTGGTAATAGCTGCAAGTCTTTGAGGAGTGGAGAAAGAATTAGTGTTGCTTGGATGAAAAGCACTACACACACAAAGTGTTTGCCACTGAGTAACTGATCCTATTTTATCCTATGTTTATCAACTGTTTATCTTCTGTTCCTTTGCTGTCTTGCCTTATACAGGGATGAGGAGGCATTAGCGAGGGGTTCTGTTTGCTTTCCTTAACGTCTGATTCCTATGCTGTTGGCATGCTTGTTCAAAAGGAGGCTGTGCAGATTTGTTTTTGAAAGCTTTACAGAAATCTGTGGACAAATTGACTGAGCCCAGGGCATTTCCAGATTGCATATCCTTAATTGTATTAAACACTTCAGAGCCATCTGACGGTTTGTCTCACAGTTCAACCATCTGGTCTGGAAATTAAGGCAAGCTTTATGGAGAAACTCAGAATCTGTCATACTGAAGTTTTGTTAGATAGCCTCTGGGCTGCTTTTTGATGAAGAAAGGCAAGTACAGTGTCACTGCTGATAGTACGCTGATTGAGGGAAACAAGGTTTTAGGGGCTCATTAGTTCTGATTAATCAGGCTAAAAAATCCATCTTTCTTGCCTTTCTTGTTCTTGCAAGAAGACTAGTTACTCCCCACAGCCCAAATCCAAACCATAAACAGTTGGCATTGTTATTTTAGTTGCTTTGTTATTGTAAATCTACAAAATCCACTCTGCTTTTAAAACAAATCCACATTGTTTTTAGATAGTTAAGATTAGATTAGCATAGTGCTTACAAGCTTGTGATGCCCATGTGAGGAAGGGATGTACGATTATGTCACAGTAGCTATGGGAGGATGTACAGAGAAATGAAGTCATGTTGGAGAAGGTGACTTGCCTCTTCAGTGCTGGCTTCATTCGTTCTGGTTCCTGTGCTCACTCTCTTTCTCTGAGATGGAAAAATTATGTAAGTAAAGTTCTAAGATTATTTTGTGGGAGAGATTGGATGTCATGAGGCTGCCCTTGTTCCCAGGCCAGGTGAACATGTGGTATGTGAGGGCTCAAGAAAATTAAGAAAATTCCTCTTTCCACTGGGGAGATGATTAAGGCCCTCTCCTAATGTGTTCTGTGTGCCTTTTCTGGTCAGCCCAAAGGCAGTCAGGGTAATGGCTTCCCATGCAGTAAAAGCTCAGCACGAGATTTTCATTCTCTTTTGTGTTGATCTGTACTCGGTGCCAGCAAGGGGAGGCAGGGTAACTGATAAAGGAAGGAAAGAGCAACAGTCAGAGAATGCTTTCAATTATATGCTGAAGACACTGCAGATTCAGTTTTCACAATTTTTGCCAATAAAGCAAGTATTCCTATTCAAAATCGTTTGGAGACTAGAAATCTATCTGTGTGGGGGAATCTGGCAATTTATTTATTTATTATAATTTACTGATTTAGGCCTAAGAACACACAGTATTTCCCAGAAATGCTGTGGACTGCAGAAGGTTCAACAAGCCTGATTCTCCAGAGTCACTTTTAGATTTACAAGAGAACCCTAAAATTGATTTGGTTTGAAATTAAATCCTGAACAATCCATGTCCTAAAAAGCTAAGTTTTATCAGGTGACATATCTGGAGGCCATCCCATTCCTCCCAGTTCTGGGGTTTGCAGTCAGCGAGTCAAAATGAGAAATGAATTCTGCTGAGCTAGAACTCTCACTCCATTGTCAGATATACTGTAATAGTTCCATGGCAATAGTACCAGGAGAGGGTGCCATGGGATGAAAATTCAACATTTGTTTAGTTCTGTAAGCTGAGAGTGGCTTGGCCTGTAGCTAAGACCTTGCTGTGTGATTCCATGCAGCAGTGCCAGTAGCGAAGGGAGGAAACCATGGGCACAGTGCTGAGTTGTTCACTCTGCTCACCTTCCTGTGGGTGGGTGAGCTGCAGAGCAAAGAGTTGATTCAGAGCTTTTCAGAAAAGGCACCATAAGGTGGTGTTCACGTGAACCGCTTCCTTCAAAAGCTTAGCATTTTGGTTTGTTAAGAGTTTGGCTACCAATAATTCTTCTGAGGCATTTTGACGGAAAATATGGCATTTTGATTATTAAAAAAAAAACAAAATGAAAAGAAAACAAACAAACAAAAAGTCCCAACCCTCTGATTACAAAGAAAGAACGAAACATTCAACCCAGCCCTTATGATTGTCTTGCTATTTGGGTGAACCATTTACAGCAGAGTTGAAGTCTGTTCACTGAAGCTGTATAGTTTGTGCAGTAAAAGGAATTTCCCATTATAGGCATATGTAACAGTGTTTTGTGCTTAATATTTATGCAGTGCGGTGTGGGTCTCTGACTAAAACATCCTGTCTGAACATGAAGTATCAGCAGTGAACCAGTTAGGCAGTACACTGAACCCTCTCAAGTAGACATAATATATGTTTAGTTGTCTGATGCATGTCACAGACATAACGGAGTGGAAACTAATTTGTTACAATCCCTCAGTTGAGGGTGTAATGTAAAGGCACCTCAGCATCACTGTGGGTTTCCTGGTGGATTACAAGAGCAGCGTGCAGGATGGGTTGATGCTCCTGAGAAAAGATGAGTTGATGCTACAGGCGTAACATTTAGTTTTAGCCTTATTGCTTCAGTGAGCCATGTCTTGGCCATATCCATCAGTGATTTCCTCTTCTTGTTTAGCTGGAGAGATGGAGATGAACATAGCTGTGCCCTCTATTTGCCCCCTACATGATTAGCAGACTGCCTTCCCCATGACCCCCAAGTGCATTCCCTCCCCTAAGGTCTAACAGCTTTCCCAAGGTGGACATAGTGTGAACTATGCAAGTTCTATAGAAAAGGTTATACAATATTTGGAAGTGTTTTCCAGCAACTATTGTGCTTGTCTCCATTTTCTTTTTGCACTTTTTGTACAAATACAAAAAGCAGATAGGTATGTTGCTGGACTGGAACTACAGAATCTTCTCATTTGCTGCTTAAGAGAACTTAGACTCACAAATAATTTTATTTCTAGTCTTTTTCCATGTATTTTTTCTGAATTTTGTATTTTATTCTCTTATTTCATGAGCATATTGCTGTTTGCCTCAAGTGAAAGAGGGAGGAATTGACTTGCTGACCTAGATATCAAGGGTCTAATTGCTCTTTTCCACAGAAGTATGCATGTAGGAGACTGAGAAAGGATTAATTGAGCATTTTTTTCTCTCAGTTCCTCATCCAGTAATAGTGGAAATACATCCCTTCCATCTGAAATGAATGATTTCCTTCCAAAGATCTCACGCAGATTGTACAGTACTCTGAACAGGTCTGTGCTCGTTGTGGATGGATGGTGTGAGTTTTGGACTGGATTCCTTGCTGTTCTGATCAGGTCCTGCCAAAGCCAGTGGCAGAACCTTACAGAGACGTGTATTTAGGTCAGATAGTGGAACGAGCCAGCCCTGTCTTTTCTGTGATGTCCTCGGATCTGGGTTTTCTGTGAACACATTTCATTTCTGTGAACAGCAGGGAAGGCCATTCTAATTTCTCATCTGTAACTTCCTGACAGTCAGATGCATGATTTACTTTGAGGAGAAACAAGTGACAAGACTTTCAAGAAAAGGTGTGCTATGGACTTAAAGAATAAGAATCCTAAGGATATTTCTTAGCACCAAGAGTTGGCCTGACTTGTATCCATTTGCCTTTCACTCCCATGCAATGCAGGAGATGAAGGCTATGCTGTGTACCTGGCTGCCGTTTAGTGAGGCTGTATGCTCTGAATCAAGTCCTGTGTCAGTCAGTGTTAAAGAAGGGTAAAAGAAGAGCTACAAATAAATCTTTCACCCCTGAAAGCCTATCCTGTGGGGTAATAAGCCTGGGAAAGGGAGAGTTTTTCCTTTTTTGTTTTTAGATTTGTTCTCCTGGTGCCCAGTGTCTTAAAATGGTTGGATTTGACCTCTGATCTGATCTAATTTTATTTGAAAACTATTCATCTGTGATGCAAATGAGATGTGAAAATAACGTGTTGGTGTTGATTTTTCTTTCTTTTTAAGTCTTTAAAACATGGAGCATACAGTCATCTTAGTGCCAACAGGGAGAGGAAAGTGATAAGAGATGTTCTCATGAAATGTGTTTTTATCATCTGTGCTTCTAGTTAGTTTGCTCTCTATGGTACTTGCTCATTAAGGGAATCTATTAAAGCAACAGCTGAAGAAAAGGGATGTTAAGATGCACTCTGCCAGAAAACAGTGGAGAGATTTTCATCTCTAGACCTCGGTGTAGTGGTAATTTAGGTGAACACAGCATTTGACATCTTCGTTTTCAGCCACTGCTTCCCTCCTCCTTTCTCACTGTATAGGAAAAAAGCGAATCTTTGGGAACATAGCCATGGATAAAAGGAAGGTTCCTGAGCCAGGTGGTTGTTATACTCAGATTGTGTCAGATCTTGCTTGCTGTATGGGATTAGATGGCGTCAGACCTTTAGGAGAAAGCTATGGGGCTGCTGTTCAAGTCCACGAACAGTGTCAGGCAGAAGCAGGGGCAGGCTGTTCCCAAACAAAAAGAATTGGGCAGAGGAACAGGCTGGGAGATGTAAGGTCCTTACCAGCAAGGGTGCAGACACTCAACACCAGAGCAATGGTAGTTTTGTTCAAGAACCCAGAGCCCAGACAGTTGGACAAAGACAGAGGCAGCCTGTCATGGAAATATTTATTAAAGTAGAAGAATACCTAGAGACTCATTTCCTTTCCCCTCTCACCTCTTCTCTCCATTTTGCAATTCATGGAGATCAGGCATCTCTTGTCTTACCACAAAACAAATATGGGCAGGTAGTAGTAGCAAGGCTACAAGAAAGCTTTCATATCCTTAAACAGCTCCTGGAAATAGAACTGTATTTGGCTACTGAGTACTTGGTTTATATGAGAAATGCAATATCTCGTGCCAACTCCATGTTGAGACTTTGTGTTTAAAATAACTACAGGTCCGGAAGTACACAGCTCAGGTTCCAGTTGCAGCTCTGACTCACAGTCCTGTTGAACATTCCAGGGTTCAGTGTTTTCCCTTCCTGTTTAAGTGTATAAATGGATGGTACAACATACACCTATTTTGGGACTTCTTCTCCTAGTTCCCATGCAGAAATAGAAAAGAAATAGAAATTAGAAATAATTTTATTAAAATTAGAATGAATAGAAAAAACAATGCTGGCTGCATCTGAACTTCGGTGTGTTTGGAGTTTAAATCTGGAGCTGAATTTGACTGTGACCCAATGTGAATGAATATGAACATTGTTAATATTGCATTGTTTTATCAGATGTTACTTATCATGAAAAAGCATTCAAACAAAACCAGAGCTTGAATTGCTATTTGGACCCATTTCTGGTAAACCTTTAAGAAAGAAGCAAATGATGGTGTTGTTCCAGTGTAAACATTTGGTTTAATTTGTTCTGATTTTTTTATATGACCTTTTCATCACCATAGCTGCTATTTATTATTGTTCTTGGTGTTTTCAGAGGGGCTTCAACCTATATTCCTTTTTTTCTATTTCCTCTTATTCCTAGCGTAGTGAGTGGCTTATTTCAAAGTGGAATCCAACAGGCACTGCTGTACATTCATTGTGCAATTTCATGTTTTTGATGTTGACGTTTTGTTGCAAAGAGACAAGCCTACTTTTAAACTCGAACCTCCCAGACAGAATTCTACTTCAGGGCATTTTTCTTTGTGTCAGTGAAAATCCACTGCAGACATACCTCTGGATGCCAGCTTTTATTCCTGGTGGAAGAAGTGAATTTCTGTCAAGTATATCCTTGCTTTTGTCAAGAACCACCTCACACACTGGTAAAGTAAGGGCAAGACACTGGAATATCAGAAAAGTTGTGTGACAAGAAAACTAGATAGGGCACGATCAATACTATAATGCAGAAAAAGATTTCCTCTTTGAAAAAAATGTCCTCTTTCACAGAGTATATTCAGCGTGTGGAGCAGCACTGATTTTTTTTGAACTGCTCACCTGAACAGGGATTTATCTCGTGAAATGTCATGTTTACTGCTACTGTTTCTTAAGTATTTTTCATAATATACATTTTGAAAGATGACATATTTGGTCAGAGGGGAGATATTTGTGAATTTCTTAGTTGTTGCTTCAGACAAGTTGGAACTCTGCTCCCATTTACAGAGATATCAATCAAGATCTTGCAAATTTAGAGCAGAGGCTGATTCTGTCCACTACTATAACCTGAACTAGATAGAGTGAGGCTGTTTGATACTCTGAGCAGAGGGATAAACTGTTTGTCATTTTTTAGAGTGGTTTGGAGGTGGAAGTCTAAATCTTGGAGAGCTTTTAATACCTTTAAGTGATTAAGTTCGTCTTTGTACGCTTCTAGAATAGTCTCCCATAAAATTGGAGTAGTCTATATTAAAAAATCATCATTGCGTACATTATTCTCTGTAAAGAATGATTTAAGCCTGAGAACAAGACAGAAAACAGAAGAAACAAACTACTGACTCAGGTTTGCATATAAGGATTAGGTTAAAAAAAGTATAAAGGCCTACTTACATTAAAAGGAAAGAAAAAAAACCTTCTTACTCTATAGAATCCAGTAGTGAATAAATGCTTATATATTTTCTCCAAGTTACAAGTCACGATGGCATCAGATTTGATCGCACTTATTTCTGTTATGCCCTCAAGCAAAGAGGAGTCTCTGTGTTGCAGAGGCGTTGCTGGTATGGATAGCCATTCTGATGTGCTGCACACAGAATGCTTTGCTGTTCCCTTAGGATCCCTTTCCAGCAGCAGTTAAGGCAATAAGCCACACAGCAGTAGAAGAGACTGTACCTTGTAATTTAGCAAGCCAACAAGGCAAAATACAGCCAGTGGAGGAAGTGTAGCATATGGCAAATAGTTAAGAGCAGCTTCACAGGCAGTTTTTGTAGTATTTTTTGTGTTGAAAAAGTATCTGGTCTTTCCACCACTGCTGCAGCTCTTCCAAAGACACTGTGTTAAGGAGGAAGAAACCTTTAACTTCAAAGAGCAGCAAGAAATTTTTTTACTTGTTTAGGCTATTATGCTTTGTCTCCCTCCCACATGAGAAAAGATGTACAATGTTTGAAAGATCGTTTATTGTATTAAATTATCTGGGGTGGTTTTCCTTGCCAGATAAAGCTCACTGTCAGCAGCAGGTAGATTGCGTGGTATGTATTGTGTTGTTGCCATGCTGAGATACATGAGGCACATGTTGTGTGCCAGGTATCCAAAGATGTGTGTCTGCTTGAAGTGGCTGGGGTACTGGCTCTGAGTTGGAACATGGGTTCAGTCCAAAAGTTGGCCCCTAGCATTTTCCCCAAGTAGAGGGGAACACATAATGAACTTCAGGATGTGGGATCTGTCTCTCTGACTTGGAACACATCTCAGGCAAAGAGCAGGACATACTGTGGGTCAGAGAGGAGCATGACCTTGCCCTCACAGACCCTTGTGCCTACCCTGCACGTTTGCTGGCTGGATCTTTTTGGGGTCTGCCTGTTGTGCAGCAAGGCTGATGGAGCATATAAGCCAGGCAGCCCCTGCGACTTCTGCCTGACTGCTGCTCTTTGTCGGGCAGTTCAGCCACTGACTGTGTTTGCTAGGAACAAGGCCTGAAACAAGTCTGTCCCCTAGGAACTGCAACTCTGACCACCATGGGATTTCTCAAGAAGATGAATATGACCTTCTGACTGAGTTTGATGAGATTTACAAGTGCTAACCCGGCTAAGTGCAAAGGTGGCCTTGTGTAATGTTGGGACGTGCTCCAAACAAGTACTGTTCCCTGTGATTTTTCATCTTAGCACTACATCAGAGCACTGGGGGTTTTGCTGCAATTATTGACCCAATTTATTAAAATGTTAATACAAACTGCCTACTCTGCAGAAGAGTCAGGCAGTATCTGGAAAATGTCTCACAAAGAGCCATTACAGTTCCCAGTGCATGCATCGGGTATTAGGAAACACTTAATACACTCAGCCAACCACACGGCTGGGCTGACTGAGCTGTCCTGCGCTCAGAGGAGTAGGTGGATATGTCCGCACTAGCACTTGGGTTTTCATATATCATCGTGAGTTGTCCCAGTTCTCCACAGCACAGACAGTGCTCAGATGAGAGGGAGTGAATGAACCCTCTTACCCTGCAAGTGGGGAAGAATGCATATTTTTTTACTCACTTATTGCATCTGGTCTTGTCCTACACTTCCCAAGTCTGCTCTATCTATCCCAGTGATGTCCTTGATCTTCCACACCACTGTTACAAGCTAGCTTGCACCCTATACTTGCTTCTTTGAGTGATCAGATGCACAACAAAGGTACATTAAAATAAACAAGACCATTAACTCTGCTAAATCAGAAATTCCTTCTGCATTGTGGGTTTTTGTTTTTTTTTTTTCTTTTTTCTGGGACAGGATGGAAGGACAGACCACAGGAGGGAGAAGCTGCTTGCTAGAGTACAGTGAAGAGGGGCTCAGATGCTGCAGGGGTGGCAGCAGCATAACAATAACTTGTCTGTGCCTCTGTTTTCTGTATTTCACTTCTGCCACAGCCTGTTCTGCTGGGGGTAAGACAGGTTAAAGGCTATTGTGGTGTCTCAGCAGCTCACTAAGATACTAGGATCATCAAAGCCTAAATGTGTTAGTGGTTCTGTGGATAAGATCTAGAATTGTTTGAGTACAGTCTTTTTGGGAACTGCTAGGCCAGACCACTGGTAGTTTGGGAAGGAATTAAGAGGTTGAGTCCCAGGACTGGTGCTGAGAGCAGCCTTTTCTTTAACTGAAGTTTGAACATGGGGCAGGCGGAATGGGAAGCATCTGTGACGTGATCACCGATGGTGTCCTCAGTGTCTGGTACCTTGGGTTTTTCTGGAAGTTAGAAGACGGCATCCTTCTTACATTGCAAAGTTCTCCAAAGGCAAAATAATTCATGCTATCTGCTAACCTGCAACATGGGAAGTATTTTTCTAATACTTCTAACATACTTGTCTCAGAAAAGTTCTACCTTAGCTAGATTTGGAGATTACGTTGATAGTTGTAATGAAAGATTAGAATGGCCTAGAATAGTACAATGTTAACAGTAGAAAACCACATCACGGATAAGAAAGTCACGTGGGATTTTGGAAGGCATAGAAAAGGAGTCAACAGCCACATGAAGGAGATGATGTTTTCAGCGTGACTTTTAGGAGTTTTGGAATGAGACAAAGGAAAGGAAAACAGGCGGCTGAATGCGTAGAAGATGTGTAGCTGTGAGTTTCATTACACCAACAGATACTTTCCCAGGACACGAGGTAGAAGGATCCCCCGCCTGAGTAATTGGAAAGTGATGGGTGGATAAGCCCTGGGGAATGGTGCTTCTTGTTAGACTGGGAGATGGACTTAGACTTTCCCATCTCCAGTTTCAAGGATTATATGTTTGAGTGAAGAGAGTAACAGGACTCCCTTCCTCTGTGCCAAAAGGCCTTTGCTGTTTGCTGCTGTTCTCACACCCACAGAATACCAGGCTTTTAGGACACTTATAAGTCACTTGCATGGGGGTGACTACGTTGCAAATTTAAAGTAAGTTTAGAAGTTGTTCTTTAGCATCTGAGATATGAATCCAAACCATCCCATGATTCTATGATCCAAAGAAAGATGGTGAGATTTTCATGCATGCTGAGAAGTCTGACCTGACCTGACAGTTTGAAGTGGGTTAATTTATCATTTTGAACAATTTTTCTTGAGTGAGCCGTGTCTTGTATTTTACAGGGAGAGAGGTGGAACTTTCTTATAATTGCAAATCTGTTGAATCTGGAATGAGTAACAAGGGAGTGTGGTTGCGGTTACTGCTCAGATGGTGCCTCTTATGGTTATAATCAGGCAGAATGTGGTTGCTTCTGATGATTTTGGAGCAGAGTAGGGGGCATAGGAAGAGGTTTTTAGCATCAATCACTGTGAGTGATGATTTCAGATCAGGACAGGCCTTATGGGGTGTTTTAAACAGCATCAGGAAACATAAAAACAAAACAAACCTTCAGAAGAAAATTAAGAATAGATTAGGGAAGGCGGCAAGATGATGGCAAGAGGGTCAAAATATCTATGCATGTATTTCTTCAGTGAAAACTCCCATCTGTGTTCATTATTTCTGATTTCTTTTTCAAACTGATGTCTAGAGTAAAAAAATTAGGGTGTACAGGGAATCCCGTTTTTCCTCAGATTTCTTATCCAGGATAGTAATGCAGACAATTTGTGCAGCAAGAAAGAATAGCAGGATAAACAGCAAACCAGGCTTCAAATATTTGTCTCCGAAACAGTTCCATTGCAAGCAATACTCCTGTGCTTTGCTTTCTCCAAGAAAGCATAAGGAGTGCAGGGAATGTGCCCTGCTGTGCAGGAGTGAAGTGATGCTCTAGTCCATGGATGCTGACTGACATTCCTATCTGAAGGGCATGAATGACTCTGAAAAAGTATCTTGACAATGTATGCGGAAATTCAGCAAATTAATTTTTGTTTTTTTAAACAAAAGTGTTCATGTACACACTTTCTCTAATTCGATTTTTTTCTGTAGTGTTAACCTGCCTAAATTTGTCATGCATTGCTGTAACTTTTCTGAGGAGAGGCAGTACTTCATGCTTGTGTTTAGGTGCCATAGCTTGAGCCTTCCACATCTGGGCAGCTGAGTACAAGTGGGGTCACTTTAACAGGTTAGCCGCAGAATGTGGAGTGCTGCTAGAAACTTAAGCTGTCTGGCTTTTGCTGCAGATCCAGCCTGGAGCCGGAACTCCTCAGACATGGCAGTTATATTTCTGTGGAGATATATTATTTATGAATTCCCAGTTGTCACCATATTTAAAAACATGTGAAATCTGTTGGTGAGCAGAAAATGAGTCTGGGAGAGGTCAGCCAGATAGCCAAGTGTGTGAAAATTGTGGCAGACATCCACTTAGCACTGTAAATCAAGTACTTTCCCTGGTTTTCGGGCAGATACTTGTTTCTGCTGGATTTGTCATATGATGGTCTCTTAATCAGATAGGAATTTGAGGCCATCCTATTTCACTCATTCTTATCAGAACCACATGCGCTGTTTTATTATTACATATTATTATTATTATTATTATTAGGGGAAACAAATATTTCTTTACAATTGCTGAGGCAGTGTGGATTGTTCTGTGTAGCTGAGGAATCTTGGTTCCCTGTAAATGAGCAGAGGTTAAGAGTTCACTCCACTGAACAAACAGGCAACTTTGTCTTAGGCTATTAAATTTAAATCACAGTTTACTACATTACTTCAGGTAATAAACTGCTCATGCAGTGAACTTTTCTGCACGTGGTCATATACTCACTGGAGGGTAACAATCATTTGGCCAAATTTAGTTTCATATAAAAACAGTCTCAGATCAGAGGTGTTTAGATGAAGCGGATTGATTTGGCCCATTATATTAGCAGGGAAACAGTTGTATACCTGCCTGTAGTTCTGGTGCAGGAATCTGGATCCCAGCTACATGTAATGTTTGGCAAGTGCTTATTTTTAACATACTCTGAGGAGCTCTGATGCAACTTTGAAAGTATTTCAGTAAATATTAGTTTTTAATGCAGAACATCTGTGCACAGTCATTACAAGGAACGTGATAGGTGTTATCTAGCCCTGTTTGTGATTACTTCATATTAAAACTAAGCTGAACTTTATAGTTGCACTTCAGCTTGTGTGTGTACCACGAAGGAAAAAAAGAGGGAGATCTGGATTCACCATGTTAGATTTTATAGGGTTTCCCAAGCACTTAAACCAGGGAAGAAGCCACCTGAGCTACTGAAAGAACAACCTAACCACCCCCTCTGGCTGTTCATTTCTGTACAGCTCCCTGTGTTTGTGTGGCTGTGATGAACAGTCTTTTCTTAAACCAGTCCTCCCACCTAGCTCCCCACAATGGGGACACAGTGTCTGCTGGCAACACAAGGGAAGCAGCATGGGAGCAGGAATGGGGCAAGTTCCTGTAGCTGTAAATGCTGCCAGCTTACAGAGCTGTAGTAGGATACCTGAAGTTTGAAAATTACTTTTGAGTTTCTTCTATAGCAACAGGGAAAAAGCAAGCAGACTTTAGGTGGCTGAATTCCTCACTGAAAGGTGCCTATTTCTCATGTCTGCTATCTTCCACATTATTTATTAGTTAGGTTTGTTCCTCAGAAGTTGGAAACGAGCACGCACTGAGTACCAGCAAAGCTGAATCCTGCTTCATATCTGAGAGCCAGTAAGACAAATGTACTGAAAACCAGCACTATTGATACATACTTTCAACAGTACTAACTTCCCTGCAAATTAAATCCAAACATAAATCAAATTAAAAAAATTAATACATTTAGCTAGAATATTATCTTCCAAAACCTGAACTAAAACTGTCAAGAAATTTAAAATAGGTGCACTTCTTGATGTGAAAGCCATATATTAACAGATCAGGCATTAATTTATGCTTCTTTTTGTTATATTAGGGTTTGTGAGATGGAATTGATTAATAAACAGTCACATTAAGGTTTACTTTTAGCCCATTGCTGACAATACCTCTGTGTTAACATTATGATGGCAATGATGACATTGAACAGGCAGACAAAAATACCGTTTTTGTTAAGCTTTTTATAACCTATTGCTTGCGTGGTGTGGTCTGGAGGTGCATGTTTTACCAGGGCAGATCTTGTAAACATTTATCCCTCCCTGGAACCATTCATATAAAATTAGAGGTCTTTGTAATCACAGGAATGAAGTAAAAAGAGATATTATATGGAGGCAGTGGAGGCTACAAAGGCTACAAAGATAAACATTTGTCAGAAAGGAACAAGGGGTTGCTGACTCTTCCTTGTGTCAGTGTGTACATTCGTGTCCTCTAGGACATGAAGAAGGGAAGAAACAGCACCTGGTAATAGCTATCATGCCAATGCTCCTGCACTGCTCTATATCTGCAGATCTGAGGTGCAAGTAGAGTGTGAGAACCCGAAAAAGACAAGATTGCACACAGTTGTCACCATTATGACTGTACAGCGAAGAAATTAAAAAGCTTGTTTCCCCTGCAGAGTATTAGATAAGATAACACAGGCAGATCCATAGAAAACATAGTTTTCACTTCTACCAAGAAAATTATTTTGTTTATCTGTTTCGAGCTAGGTTTTGTGGAGAATGATGAGAGCAGTCCATGGGTTCATTTAGAAACTCAGAAATTCCAAATTGAGAAATACCGATTAACACACAGAGTTAGTAATTATTTCTTAGTGAGTTTGTAAAAATTGTAAAAATGTTTAATGGAACAGGATTGTTAAGATATTGAGTATATGTGCTGAGGGCTGTATCTGTGAGAAAGGTTATAGGTTCCACTTACCCCAGTGGAAACTGAGGGATTGTACCGCCTTGGAGGGACAGCTTTCTAGGTGCTTGGTGTTGCAATGCATTGAAAATATGTGTGTGACAAAACTTTTTGTTGACTCCATCTGGTGATTAGCATATGCCCTTTTGGATAACTGCAAGTGCTGCTCTTTCTCCATTCTGTTTTTTTATTTTTTAACTCTCAGGTCCCTTAAGAATATCTTAGTAGGTGTGTCTATAGGAGCGTTACAAATCGATTCCTATTAAAATGTCATTGTTTTAAAGCAAGGAAAGTGGGGAAAAGCTCATGAATCTAACAGGAAAGTCATTTATATCTATACCCATTATGAGGAATAACCTGTTATAGTGAAGTAGCATACCCTGTAATCAATGAGTCATACATACAATTTTTACAACAATGAATAAACAGAACATAAAAAACTAAGACCAATCCATAATCTGCAGAATCACAGGACTGTAGTGTTGGAAGAGATCTCAGGAGATCATGGAGTCCAACTTCATGCTAAAGCAGGTTCCCCCTTTAATAGCATCTACAGCTGTTATAGGTGCAATAAACTTCGTTTTTCATTTCTTGCTTTCATTTCTTGCTTTTCACTTTTGCTACCAAGGTGGCTGTGTTGATATCCTTTATGTACTGGCCTTTTTCTCAGGAACAATGTCAAAAGTTGGTAAATCTGGTAAATAATAATAAAAAAAAAGTTGGTCAAATTTCCTAGATTGTCAGATTAATTTTCAGACTGTTACACACAATGTTGTGTACCAATACATGAACTGCAGTGCTCTGGTGAGTCACAGAGCAGACAAAAACATTTCAAATTCTGCTTGCTTCTGGTTAAGTGCTCTTTGGTCTGCAGAACTGTTGTTTCTTGGACACATCTCTGTCTTCACCAGAGCTCCATTCCTCAGTTATGGGGCAGTATAAGTGGATTATTCCTTTGCCAATCTCTGCATTTCTTGGGAATTCCTACAGTTGCTTGCTCCTTCCCTCTTTCTCTTCTCTGCAAATGGCAAAAAATGAATAAACAATAAATTCTCTGCTTTCACAAACCTATCTCCACACTCATCTTCTATCCAGACTGCATTTTTAGTTGTTCTGTCACAGGTGGAAATCATTGTTAGTTCAAACACAGACTTATTTACACAGAGCTCTTCATCTTCCCCTGCAAGCTCCTCATCCTGTGTCCTGCTTTGAGTTTGATCCCTGTGCAGAACACAGCTGCCCTATCCCTCTGCTGGATTTGTAAGTACAATGACTTCTGCACAGCTTGGCTGTGGCAAAGCAAGATGGGCCTGTGCCTAAGCCTTGATTCTGCTTGCCTAAGATCTTCAGCATCAATCCTACCCCACTCACATCTCCTTGCTTCTCAGTTGCAGCATGTTTATTCCAGCTGTTTTTTTTTCTTTTTCTTTTTCCACATTTTCCCATTAAACAAACATTCATAGCCTGTCCCTTTGGCTATGTCACTTTTCTGTGTTTCTTTCTGCACTGCCCATTAGGCTAAATATTAAATTGCTCAGCTCTTCTTTGAAGGCCCATCATTACCTCTTACTGCTCATCTGTCCTCTCTTTTATTATTTAGTTGTCAGTGCTGCTGTTCAGTCAGGCTTACCTTGGTGCTCAGGCTCACACTAGCTCTGATGTTTGGGAGGAGCTCTGCTTAACCATTTGCTAGATCCCTATGTAACCTTCCTTAAAGCTTTATTTGTTCATTGTTGACTTCTGAAAGCTTGACAGTGATCAAGGCAGGCCTTGATCACTTGATAAATGGTATAGTTTATTATTTCTATTACTATTTATACTGTTTATTTTAGCAAGTCTAAGAGCTTGTGAAGTTCTTATTATAATTATATAACTGTTTGCATCATTTCTCCTGTTAAGTATTCAGAGTTCTGTAATACTGGGAATATTTGTGCTGGGCACTGATGATAAATCTGTACTTTGGTTCCTTGGAAATCATTTGGACACTATTTGGAAAGTAGATATGGTGATGCTACAATCTGCTAATCTGGAAAGTCACTGACTAGTACTACATTTCCAGATGCAAGATGAGAATATGGATTTTTCCAGGGAGATGACTAGCAATGCAGATTTCTTTTACTCCCATTGCTAATCCAGAGTGATTTATTGCCTGGTAGGAAGGAGGATTTCTTCTCACTTTCCCCTTCTACTCTTTTTCACCATCAAGAGCAAATATTTGTCCTCCAAGCGAATGGGACACATGAACTTTTTACCTTAAGTGACTCACAAATGCCTTTAAGGCCACATGGCTTTTTGCTAGATACGTGCAGCACTGGATAGCAAGTAGAGTTTTTGAGGGAAGAAGTTTCTGTGTTCCTTGACCCCAGATCAGCTTTAAAGATTATATACTATACCTGCAGGAAGAAAATTCTAATCTTTGATAATCTTTCAGTCTGGAACTCGGTGCTGCCATTCTCAGGACTTGATCCTGCAAATTGATTTCAGCATCTGCTTTAATGACAATTCTCAGATAACTGAAGTTTACAAAGATGATCTGCACCTTGCAGGCTATGACTCCTACTGAATAGTGGGTAGTTTCTTGTGGATGGGGACTTACAGTGTGAGCCTATGGAGTTCAAAGTGAATTACATCTTTTGTACATTTTATAGTTGTCTTGTGGAAGTCTGTGATACTTCGAAGACCTGTAAAATGTTGGGTAACTTCAGCTTTGACGGTTAATGTGACTTCAGTCTGCCAGCATTTCCACTCCAAACGTAAATGCTTATTTAGTTGAAGCATGCACCCCGAAGGCTGTCTGTATCTTTTCAGTGTTCAGATCCATCCAGTTAGAGCTGGAGATAAATTCTATGGCATCCTAAAAGTAAATAAAGAAAAAGACATGGGTACATGCTTCCATTTCTGTTTTTCTTCAGCAACAAAGGAGTTAAGAAAGCCTTGTAATTTTCAAGTGGAGGATTGTTTCTATGAATTAGAGAAAGACTGCAGTGGGAGAAGACAGGGTAGAAGATGTGGCAAGAACAGACAGATGTGGTGAGAGACGAAGGACTGTAAGATCAGATCTGCTTTTCTTGAACTGTCTGTGCACACTTGGTACAGGAGAGGCTGTCAAGAGGCACATACGTGTTGTGGATTTTGGGAGGATCTTCTTTCTAGAAGGTGTAAAACTGGAGGTATTCAGGGAGCAGTAGCCAATGGGTGTGTTGTGTAAGTGAAGGCTGATGAAATGACCATGGAAGCTGAAAATGGACACAGCAGCAGGAAATGCTGTGAACTAGTTCTGATTATTGAAGAAATTGAATTCATGTGCTGTTTAGATATCACTGAAAATCTGTGTGGATTTTGTTTCTTGGGAGGCAGTTACAGAGCCTGACCTCGTAATGGCAATGTCTGTAAGCAGTATATAAATCTATGGGATATATTTAAGAGAAATATGGGCACTGTAGCCCATATCTTGTTCTTTTCTTTTACTTTTTTGATTTGAATAACTTCAACCTATGATTCATCTCATGCAGAAATTTCTCACTTACTAATGTGAGAGAATTTTGTCCCAACTCCAGACAAGATGTCTGTGAATGCTGGTGTTTTTGTTTTCAACCCAAAACAATGATATGACTGAGAACAGGGCTGTCAGCTGAGGACATTTGTATCTCCAACAGCTGCGGAGAATGAACCAAGCCTGTGCAAACCCAGTGGTAAATCAGTTGGGGGGAATCTGCACATCTTGTTTGCCTGAGTCAGCTACCTAAAGTATTTGCTAATAGCTAAAATTTTGCCTGAATCATTGGGCTGCTGGGTGTAGTAAGCATCTGTTCACATCCTGGCTGCTGTAATTAAAGAGACAGAGATGTGCTATCTAAATAAAGAGGGAAAAGCAGTGCACTGCTAGATTGAGAATTTTCTTTTTTCCATGTTATTAACATAGTCTCTACTTCATCCTTCTACAGGGCCATTAGTTGTTACTGTCCATGCTGTATATAGCTATGTTTTGGGGATTTTTAGCTCTGAGGATCCTCCTTCAGTCCTTTGTGAAGGAGGATGAGTAAAGTGATGGATGATAGTTCTGTCAGCAAGGTAGGAAGAGGGCCTGCCAAGGTGAATTGTGGAGGCAAAGACCATCTACCAGGAGGGACTGGTCGGGATTGGTCAGGACTGAGAACTGTCAACCCTACTTGAGTATTGCAATACTGGGGTTGCAGCTCGACAGGTGGAAGCTGCAGGGTAAAGCAGCCTCTGTTCTGATTGTGCATGCAGTATTTGCTTATTTGCACATTAACAAAAGTTACTGCCACTGATAAACTCAACAGATGGACTCTTCTAGTCCATTGGGGAAGAAGCAGTTAAATCAGCTACACTACTGTCACATTTGAGAACTTTAAAATTAGTCTTACCACAAACACTTAATACCATTGGAAACCTCTGCAATCACATAGAAAGAAAATGCTTCTGATGTATAAGTGGCAGGTTAAGTCTTCCAAAACGTGATTCCCTCTGTTTACATATCCTATCTAGAAGGAAATGTGGCTGATTCTCAGTGTTAGGAAGACGTTATGTTATTAAGAATAATAGAGTTTCTGTAGCTTTGATAGCCTGGGGATATGAGGCAGATAAAGTTTTATTAGGTCCACTGATCTAACTGGAGCAAAATAGATCTTGTAGAAGGCCTGAAGCTTTTCTGGTTGTTTCTTTATTCTGGTCTTATATAATCCATTAAATCTTCCTACCCTGAGCTATTATAGATTACCATTGTCAGCTTTGAGAGGAATGTTTATCCAGTCATAAAAGTTTCTAAAATTCAGTTGGGGATATTTTTATGATACTTTTAATTTCCACTTTCCTATTGATACGCAGAAAATCAAAATAAATCGAGATTCCCATTTTCTGTGCTACCTTACCAATACTTCACCACTGCTGAGTGTTGAGCAGGCAAGACAAAAGCACAAGCAGTGTGGTAGCCCTAAATGAGGACCTGATTCATTTCCAGTAGAGAAATCCACCCACAGACTTCAGTGCATTTTGCATTAAGGCAATTTTGTTTCTTTTGAACTGATTCCAGAGCATGTGCGAGGAGTTAACTAAGGCTAGAGGATGACACATTACCTAACCTAGTTATCATGCTGGTCTCTTGGGATACATGGCTCATATGTGGAAATGATCTGTGGAGTTCAGTTTGTCTCAACATGGCTGACAGATTTCTCTGTATCTTATGTGAAAAATTAGGTTAAACTTTGAATGTAAGCATTTGGCAGGTAATTGTGTGTCGGGGGGAATGTCTGAAATTGAACTTTCAAGCTCTTAAGCAGAAGCCTGCTGTCTGCTAGCTACTGTTGTTACGCTCTGGTTGTAAGTTTTGGTAACAGTTAGACTGAAAGATAGTGACATATCATAGATCTTCCAATTAATGTCTCAAATCCTCCAATCAATAAACAGGCCTGAGACAAAGCCAAGAAGTAAGGAGGCTGATCATGTGTTGTGCTCCTGTGTTAGACTATTTAGATTGTGAAAATCAGAGGCTTAGGGTGCTAGAAGAAAGAGGAAGTCAATTGGAAGGCTTCCCAAAAAGAAGTGTTGGAAAAAAAGAGACCTGGAAAGAAGAAGGTGGAAATCCTGGCTGGAGAAAAGATCCTAAGCAGTGGGGTGTAGGTCCCGGAGTTCTACACCAGGAAAGAAGTAGTCCTCTGTCATGGAACAAGACGTAATGGCAGATGCCATTCAATTTAGCATCTTTTCTTGCTATTGCAGTGTGCTCATATATAAATGAATGCAATTTATTTTAATGTCTGTGCAACCTGTAGTCAAATGGAAAACGGTCTCTAATTTTTGGACAGTTACCATGTGGGATGTCTTCATTACAGGCATTCTCGCACTGTAATTATGTCTCAGTGAAAACCTGGCAAACGTTTTGTATTTTACCTTCTATTAGGACAGTTAATGAGGTGCTAACTGTGGCAAATAGTAGTCTTTGTAATGCAGACCCTTCTTCTCAGAATGACGGGACAGGAAAGGCCCTCAAAGCTTTGGGAGACCACAGCCGTTCACTGCTGGTCGTCTGAGAGGAATTTCAAGTGGGAACCTGAAGTAGAAGGAAATCAAGAGACTGTAGTGAGGCAGCTTGCTCAAACTCTTGCAATCCTTATGCTGGGATTCTGATTTGCAAAATGTTGAAGAGCTCCGGAAATGTGAGGTTGTGCTCTGATGTATATGAAAAACAACAATTCTTCCTCGACATATTCAATTTCCATAACAATCTGTAATTCTTTAAAGTCAAGACATAATAACTGCAAAATAGAGCCTGCTACCTGCTGAAGGAAATTACATTTAAATACCGTTTATCTGTGTCTAAGCAAACCCGTGAGGCGGAAGCCACAGCCAAGCTTCGCCGTATTGCATCTGATCAGAAGAACAAGATTCATTAAGTTCCTGCACACAAGACCACTGGGAAGCAGGGAATAGCCTTGGCAGCTTACTGCCTCCCTTAATTTAGCTTCAACCAGGTCTGACCCATCTTCATTTCCTCTGTGTTACAATGCAGTGTTCTTCATAAATAGATGTGTATTTCGGGTAGTAACACACACAGAGAAATGTTGAGGACGATATTCAGTGTTAGAATAAAGTTATCAAATACAGATATGTGAGAGCTGTTAATTAGATTTTAGATGCAGATGAAGACTCCTCTTGGATTCTGTGCAAGGTTGGATGCTGAAGTGCAGCGTACGGCTGGCAATCGTCCCTCAGAGGTTTTGGCCTTTGCTGCAAGTTGCAGTGAAATAGGTTACTGTAACAGATGATTTACATTGCTTAGAAATGACTTGCAGCACACTCATATGCAGATTTCAAAATTCTTTACAGAAGTGAATATGCCACATTTTTCCCCCTATAAATGGGAGCAGGGACAAGTTCACTGGATTGCCTACATCTTTGCTGCTGGTTAGTGGCAAAAGCAGCAAGTCAATTTAAGGGTCTTGGATTATGGTGAGTCATTTGCTTCATATATAATTTAAGAAAATGAAGCCCTTTGTCGAAGTTTATTTTGCAATGTTTTCCTCTCAAGGGAGTCCTCTTCAAACATCTCTCCTAGACCTGTATTCTTCCTTAATTTCAACTTATCCTTGAGTCATTTTAGGATCTGCAACCAGCTTAGTTATCTCTTTGCATAGATTGGGTGCTGTAATTCTGTCACTGATACAGCTACCTCTATGCCCAATGCCTGCAGTACCTCCTTGTTTTCTGCCCATCTGGCTGGCACACCCAGTGTAGATGACCTGGACAAGCACTCCCAGTGGTGTTCTAACCCACAAGCTCTGCATGGAGCTCTGTGCTCACACACTGCTCTTCATGCAGCAGGTGGTTTTGCTTTTGAGAATAAATTCGTTACACTTTTCAGAAGAGGTATTAGACGTACACTTCTGCTTCCTTCCTTTTAAATGTAATGGTTGACTTCTAGGCAAAATGCAGGGACATGAGTCCAGCTGTTTTCAAGCAATCATTAGAGTTGATGCCTCTCTACAAACTCACAGGGAACAGGGTTAATGGAAAGAGACAGCAAATATCTGAAGTGGGACAGCACTTGGCTGAAGATCAGGACACAGAATGTGGAACTACAGAGAGAAACATCAGACTAGCTGGAGTTGGAATAGTTCATCAGTGATTAGTTTATTTCTGATCTTGTTTAGCATTTTTTATTAAACGACCTTGGCATAAAAAATAGACTGTGTTAATGAAATTTCCTGATGATGCTCCGCTGGGAGATGAGGCAGAACTCCAGCCCATCTTCAGAGTGTAATTAAAAGCACACCTGTCCTCTTAAAACAGTTTTTTGTACCTCTGCCTTTTAAACTTCCAGAGGTAAAAAAGTGTTTCTTGAACATCATCCCTTTTCATTTCATTGGGTGCATGATCTTGACCCAACTGCTTGAAAAATCAAATTTTTTTAAGGCGTCTGTCAACTTGATGCTCATTAATTTTCCCTGCCAAAGCCCAAATGAATAATGTAAGTTGATGTAAAATCTCCAAATGAGTGTAATAGGTAATTACTCATGTTCAAGTCTTAGGCTATGAATCATTTTTACTCTTCAGTCCAACTGTTTATGTTGCACCACCAGTTTCATATTTCCTTGCTTCTGATGTAAATAATTTTCAGTGATAGAAAATGTGAGAGGGAACACATTTTTGTTGAACACAGGTAACTCTAGGACTGAAAGAAACAGAAACCTTTAAAACAAGAGTTATAAAGGCATCTAAGTGGCAATTAGAATCCTTTAAAAATTCATTCAGATTTAGGGAAATGTTGCTGGCAGTCATTCATAGAAGTAATTGCCCTGTGCACATGAAAAATTTAAATGTGGTAATTTAGTAATGAATCTGAGCTGTCAGAAGGTATTTTATGGGTAATCAGACATCCCTGCAAGCATACAAGTGACTGAAGAAAATGGAAAAATAACTTTGTTGAGGCAAGATTGTCTGAAATAAGTGTTTTTTTCTGGAAGCAAAGGAAGAACCCTGTGATTTTTAGAAGTGCAGTACACTGTTAGTCAACAAGGGCAGCGACTGGAAGCAAATAAAGAACCAGTTGTGTCTGCGTTATTGATTCAGCTTAGTCATTTTAAGCAGAGATCTTTGAGGACTGAGGACTTTGGCTTCCCAAATACTGTGTGCAGATGCATTACCCAGCCCCAGAGAATGGGAGGCAGGAATTCTTCGTTACAGCTTGCAAATCATGCTGCCAATTCAGAAAGCAGAAGCTCAGTTCTCCTTTAATTTCACTCAGTTGAAACTGTGTTCTGTATTGGAATTCTTTTGTGTTTACCATAGAATTAGGAAGGTCACTAGCTACATCATTTTGGGAACAGGCAAATTTGAGACATTTTGCAAGTGTATTTGAACTCACTGTTGAATAAGGAAAGTTTGTACACAACACTGCACTTGGATGTGGCAGCAGTTCACTGCCACTCTTTGGAGGTGTTATTGACATAAAAATGGGTAATAGCACTTGCAAATCTTTTTTACCCCATGTCTCTAACTCAATCTGGGAATAAGATCTTGTGATGTTTGCCTCTGTTGTGACATTGCTGTTGCTTTTTCTTGTGTCTAACTATTTCTTGGGGATTTTCAGGCTGTGAGGCTCTTTGTGGAGAAAACTTATTCAAAGATCAGATCCAGCTCAGTCTGCTGCTGTTCTAGTCTTCCTTTATCATAATTCATTTGCCAACTGATCATTAAAAAAAATATATATATCTTTGCAACATTTGGGAGCTAGAAACTGGAATGGGTCTTTGTCAATCCAAGCAATGGTGGGAAAAACACAAGCATCTTGTAGTGCCCTGACCAAGATCTTCAATCTTCTCCAGCACTAGAATGCAAAAAGTAGCACCCCTGCTTTCTAATGTTTAAAAATACTGATCTTGGATGCTATTTTTGGTATTAAAATAAATACTATCAGATGTCATCTTTTCTTTTTGTCCTTTATGCAGCTGGTATTTGCTTTCGTGATTTTTGTTGTTTATTGAGTGCTAGAAGGGGTCAGTGCAACTCATATTTCTGGTGAAACAGAAGGAAAAATTCAAAAGAAAATGAAGGTTTATTTATTTATTTATTTTGTAGAACCAAAAGTAAACCATATTTCTATTGATCTATGTATTTTTAAAAACCCATTTGCTGGTAGGTTAGCCTTCTTTATTAGCTTAAAAACTTAAGCATGGTCATTGTGGCAGGTTCTTCTAAGTGCTGCGAGAATTTACTATTAATAATAATAAAAAAAAATTAGATATAATTAACAAAAATAATATATACCTGAGAAATGATGCGATGAAATATATCAGCTAGCAAAGAATTGCTAACTCCACTGTTCCATTTTTCAATAAAGTCTCCTTTTCCCATAGATCACTTAGAAGATGGATCGCCACTTGGAAAGAGCCACAATACTGAGTCTTTGTCCTTACTCTGCATGCTGGAATGGGGCCTCGCTCTTTTGTTCTTCCTATCTGGTAAGTTTCCCCACCCGAGGCAAGAAAACAAAAAACATTTTCTGCTGAGAGAAGATCACCTTGAAGATAATTTTCTTTCTTCCCAGAGTGAGTTATCTAAATATTACTGCTATAGCATTTGGCCGTTTTAAGGTCTGCAGAGCTATAAAACTTTTGATCATCCCAAGGAGGGGTGACAAGCTGAAGGACATCTCTCATTTTTGATGAAGCACTGAGGAAAGAGAACAGTGTAGCAGAAAGACTATTTATAGAGGCTGCTTGCCAAGTCAAATCCCAAGCTTTAATTACATTTGCGCACAGAGTAGCCACGTTTAATAAAGGTCTGGATGCAGTATCATCTTCCTATTTCACTTATTAGCATTTGCTAAAATCTGGCACCTGTTGATGTGATTGACTATGAGTAAGAGTGTATTTCAGGGATGAAAGTCAGTCAATGTCGTGAGTTCATTTAACATAATCCTTTAAAACTGTCATAGTTTTGCCTACTTGTGAAGCATTCATTGGTGGTTACAGATTGCCCCGTGTCCTCAGAGTGCCATGGTCAGATAGGTAGGCTACAGTACCTTGTGGGACTGTGGTGTGGGTGGCAGCTCTTCAGGAGTGTATGTATGTGAACTGATTGGTCTCTTTAGGAGTTTTTTGTTGTGATCAGGGTTAGATTTCCACAAAGGCTGTTCATTTAGACAGCATGATAAATACTAGTGCTGTACAAATCAGTTGACATCATAAGTAGCCTTGTCACTTCAAGAGAGATTCCAAAGAAGTCCAGCTGGAGTTGAATTCCTGTTTTTTTGTTTTTTTTTTTAATAATCTTGTCTAGGTCAGGGTTGAAGTTCTTGGTCAGGGCATTACAAGAAGCTTGTGTTTTCCTGTCATTGCTTGGATTGATAAAGACAGACATTCCAGTTTCTAGCTCTTAAATGTTGCAAAACTATGGTGCCCTTTAGGATCTATGTGAAGTCTGGCAGCAGCCTGCAGTCCTGCTTTCTGTCTGTACACAGGATGTCCAATAGAGAAACAGGCTTAGGCTTTTCGTGTTTTCACTCTCTCCTGTTGATATTATATTGCCTCTCTGGACACCCCGGGCACCCTTTTGACCTCACATCTCGCCTCCTTCCTCAATACTCATTTTGATCAGAACTGAAACCTAGTACCAAATACTGATGCATTTTCATATTGGAAATGACTTCTGGAACTCTAGGTGGCAGCACTCACTTTTGTGTGTGACACAAATAGCTGCAGACAGGTGTTAGGTAAGGACAGGGTAAGATTCATGCTGTTCCTTGCTGTTATCTCTTGTAGATTTGGGGCAAAGTGGGGAGCACGAGGAGTGGTAGATCCCTGAACTAAATTCCTGCTAAAGAATCTATAAAGTTAGTATGCAGATGGCCTTTATTTTTTTTTTTTCTTTCTGTGCTGGCTGATAGCAGGCTGCTGTTTTACCACAAAACGATGCAGTTTCTTGTCCATGGTTGTTTTCTTTTCAGGTCCTGAAACATTACCAGAACCTTAGAAAAGGTGCTGGCTTTTCCAAATCCCATCAAGGTCTGTGCTGTAATTTCTGTGAGCAAACAGTCAATTTAGATTTCAAACTTAACCAGGAATTAAATCTTTATTCTTGAATGAAGTCCAAATGAGTGCTGTTCCGTATAGAAGCTGGTTTGTATTGCTTCCCTCGTGGTTTATATTGCTTCCCTCAGAGAAATGCATCTGTTCTGGACTGTTTTATTTTTTTTTACCTTTGTTGGCACATTTATTTGTTTGTGTTGCATAGGAAAACAAGTATGTTATGAAGCTAAATCTTTCCTACCAAGCAGCAGCTCTAGCTCAGCCTTGGTGGTTATTTAAAATCTCAGAGGAGAATCATCAGCTGCTTTACTCGCACATTCAAGCGCACAAGGTGATATGCTAATTGGCCTTTCATTAGTGTCTGACTGACGTCACCAACAGAGTAGAAAGAAAGGAGGCTAAACTGATGAAGTACTTTTCCACTGTTGAGCTGGTACTGATGCAGCTATGTACTATAGCTTTTAATTTTTTGCTTTTTTTGTTGTTGTTTGAACAGTTCTAATTTTCTGTGTGACTGCATTTGTGCACTGTAGCATTCAAACACTGCCCTGGTGTATTACTCTCAAAGCTGAGCATTTTATGAAACAGAGAAAGGGAACAGAGGCTTTGAAATTTCTCTTTTTCTTTAGTGTGATTACTGTCTCAGATTCAATTAGGTTGAACAAGGAAGATTTCATGATGCATCTCAGCAGCACTCTTCTCATATATATGTATATCTACATATTTAGGCAGTCTGTCTCCTGTAAGAAATGTAGATACTGTAGGTAATAAACAGCTGTGTATCACTTTATGAGCAAGAGGCTCAGCTCCTCTTTTCCAGGACGTTATCCATTGTATGAGCTCAAGCAGAAATTGCCACAGGATTGAAAAAGAGTCTGTTCTCTTTTCAGAGCTGCCAGAACAAGCCTTTCCAAACTGAGAAGCTTTTTCATGAGTATAGCAGGCTGCATTTTCAGTATAGTACAAGAAGGATCTGCATCACATCATGGGATGTAGTACTGCATCAGAAGTCCATTGAGCTGGGCTCAGTTCATGCACTGACTTCGTGAGGTGAAATTGCTTCATCTTTTTGTGCCTCAGCCACCCAGTCACCTGTACAGTAGGGGTAATATCTTCCTTTATAAAATGCTTTGCTATGTCATGCCTTTCTAGGATGAGCTAGGTTTGTATCTTCAGGAATTACAAAAATCAAAATGCATTTTGGTTATCATAATGAGTAAATGTAGTCGAAGAAAGAACAGATTTTTCTTCGTAGGAAACCATTGCTACTCAACAGAACTAAATGAAATAAATTGACCCTGGGATTAATTAAATAGAGCTACTATTGCCAGTGGCTTGTTGTGAATTGGAGAAATAATTTTGTCTTGTAATATGTTAACTGAAGTGTTATAAAAAAGCTAAAGACAGATAGGAGCTCTGATGTTGAAAAGGCCACGGAAATACTATCAAGATTCTTTTGGAATCACAAATATAGAGTGCTGAACTGTTTGGCGCTTTAACTTCATTAAAAAAAAAATACTAACAATAGAGACCTTGATAAACTAGAACACATATTTCAGTGACTAGAAACCTATTGTAATCACAATGACAGAAATATAATCCCAGGCTTTAGTCCATATGTCTGTCCTAATGAGAACTATTAATGTCATTGGTTTGCACCCAGCTTGCAGGCCAAGACACTTAACTAAACATTTTCTTTTGTTTTCTGTCATTAGCTGGGGTGCAGAGATGAAATGGCTGCAACTGTCTTGTTCTTTAGTTCAATTAATAGACCTCTATTGTTTCTCTGGCTTAAAAATCTGACAGCACAGGGTGAAAAATTACTCCAAAGCTTGCAGTGGGACCAACAAATGAAATCCATCATGGATTTAAATGGAAGCATATTATAATATTCTTCCTTCATTGGACCAGTGATCCTTTCCTGTTTAATGTTTATGTTATTTTGAATCATGAATACAAGGACAAATTTAGGGAGTTGCTGAATCCTTTGTCACGATACCTTGTTATAGATCACTGACTCATCTGTCTTCCTGTGGAAGAATTAGTTAAGGTCTCTGTTGAGGAAACACAATGAAGAAAGTAGTTTACGTACTGTTTTCTAGGAGATTTTATGGAGTATAATCAGGAGTGCAGTAACAGGAGGTCTTAATTCAACTTGGATTTAGGTGACTTAAGTTAGGTGAATTAGGTTTTGGCTTTGAACTGCTAGAGTAGATGGTTTGTTTAGAAGTTTTGTCCTGAATGTAATTTTCTCTCTCTCAAAACACTGGTTGCTCTAATAGGGGGACCCAGGCATTTTTATGTGATGTCAAGAAGATGGCTCAGTTAGCATAGTGGAGTTGGTTGGGATAAACCATGGCAACCATGGGATGAATCACATGGCTGAATGATGCTGTGATCTGTGAAAGGAACTAGTGCTAGGTGAGGGAAATCAGGGAAGAGGTGATGGGTTAGGGAGCATATGAGGTTTTCCATTATTGTAAAGGATGAGTGGTGCCCCTAAAGCAGCTTGAAAATGGAGACAGTGCTTTAGAGAAGACAGCAAGAGCAGTCAGCCTGAAAATCTGTTTTTAGAAGTGCACTGAGATAAAAAGTGTAAAGCAATATTGAATATACTGAGGTGTTAAGAAACACAGTCAAACACACTAAATCATGATGACCAGTTTTAATTTCCTTTCACATTAGGATATCAGATGATGTAAAAAGGGAAGATGCAAGGTGCATTTTCACAGCAGGAGAGTTTCTTGAATGATACTGAAGACTGTGGAAGAGTTTTTTGAATGACATTCTTCTGTGCAAGATAAATACTCATGACGTGACAAAAAATGACAGTAATGTGGCTGGGAGAATCTTGAAAAATAGCTTTTTGTGAGCTTCTGCCAGGTAGGGAGGATGCAATGTGGGACTTTCTGGGAGTGTGTAGTGTATCTAGTGCATATCAGTACTTACAGCAAAAATAGTAGGCTGATATGCCATTGGAAGAAATCTGTATTAGACAGAGGGAAAGCTTTCCAACATCAGGTCTGCATAAACTACTGATAGTGGTTTCTAAGTACAGGCTAAACACATTTCTGAAAAGCAAAAAAAACAAAAAAACCCAACATGAGTACCATTTATTGTTCCTGGAATGGCACAGAGGATGATCAAGACTGCCCTTATGTTCTTTCTAGACTTGGTTTCTGTAGTTTTTCTGTAAAGGAACCACAGATACCTGTCTGGGCATCATAGCCACACAAGGATACTCAGGCCTGAATGAGTAGAAAGGCAGCAGAGCTTTGTTTTGGTCAAAAAAGTAGTTTTCCAGGATTTCTGGTCAAAAATAGGATATTCTACTTAAAATCACAGAAAATCTTAAATAGTATTAAAATTGCTGTTATTTTTGATAATACAATATGTCCTACAGTTAAATGATATCACTTTTATTATAATTATGTAAATCAAAATTTGATTACACTCAAGTTGTTCCTAATGATCCTTGTAAGGTGCTAACAACTGCAGAACACTGACAGAGAGTCCAGAGAAGGGCGAAGAGAAAAGCTCCCTTGTGCCCCAGGGAAAGGAAAAATAGTAGTGGATATCTCAGGTTTTCTATACAAAGTGTTGCAGATTTTATATTCAGTTCCCACTGCAACAAATTGTGTTGTCTGTTAGTACTCCTCTGGTCAAGCAGAATACTGCAAAAAAAGCTTGCTTTTTTTTTTTTTTAAATATTTCAAGAAAGTGGCTTCTACCGTGGTATGTTGGTACCACTGATGTTATTAGAGTATATCTTACAGCCAGGATATGAGAGGCAGAGAAGTGATGGGGCAAAGGGCTCCATGGGGGCAGAAAAAAGAATACAATATGTTATGAATCCTCAAGCACTCAAATGTAGTTTACTGCTCTCACTTGTGCCTGTATGCATCCATGATGTTTTCTGAGTCTGTATGACACGAAGTGCACAGTGTCAAGAAACACAGAGCTGTCTTTATTATATACTATGTGTAGGAACTACTGCATTTAAAGAAAGGCAGCTCTACTCCTCATTCACTATCTTGGTAGATGTTTTTATGTCTCTGTATTTGAAACACAGCCTGTGCTATCACAGTAAGATAAAAAGAGCTGCTAATTACGGATCTCTTCAAGTATGTCTTGGAAATGATAATGAAACTAGACTATTTCAAATGAAATGCAGTAAAAGATTTGAAATTTAACTTGAGGAGTGGAAAAAATGCAGTGGGTTCTATTCCAAAATGGATTACTTAAATTGGGGAAGTGGTTAGAAGCTGGGACTGGAAATCTGGAGGGCTGGGCTTGGATCTTGGCTCTGTTGTATGCTGCCGATGTGAACTCTGGCAAATCACTTTGTAACTTGCTCATGCATTTCATCCTTCATTTTGAGTTTATGCTCCTCAGGGTAGGGACTGAATCCCAGTATGAGGATTTGGGTGTGGGGCACAGTGGGAGCCCTTCTCATCTGAGTACAAGGATAGTTTGTAGGATAAATGATGGCAATAATCAGTGTAAAATCAAGAAGTCTTCCAGATGAGTGTGTTTGGGGCTATCTGGAAAGATGAAATGGGAAATAATTTTCCAGTGAATAAGACTTGTATTTCTCTGGTGCCATCCAACTACACTGTAAGAAGTCAGTGCTGTCTGAAAGAAAAGGGGCTAACGTGAACATGGAGTGATTTACTGTAATGATTGGATGGAAAAAAGATGCATCCAGTCCCTGTCTGCCCTGAGCAGCTTCCTGCACTGCAGCTAAAAGTGATTCCCTTGATTTATTATCCTCAGGTTTCCACACAAACCTGGGTGAATAAACACTGTAAAAAGGCACAGTGTTTTCTGCCTTTGAAGCTGACTGGGGAAGGAGGAGTGGTACTGGGTACTTCAGTGCGCAGCCAAAGAGTGAATAACTGAGAGGGAAAGCTAAAAGGAGATATCCTTAGCCAAAACCTTCCTATGTGCTTAAGGCAGTACAAAAACAATTTAGAAAGACATCAAAGGAATTTATGTGAAATCTGGAATCACTTAAATGCCATTGCTTCAGGCAGGTCTGAATGGGAATGCAGTATAATTCCCACTCCAGAACATGTGAACATTTTGGAGGACAGTATTACATTTCTATCCAAACTCAGATACTTTGTTTCCTGGACCAGTCTTAGATTCTGAATGTGAACAACCTCTAGATACATTCATTTTAATGTAAGTGGCATGGATGACTAAGGACCCAGGCTCTAACTATACCTCTATAGAATGTTTCAGGGTAGCAAATTTTTTCTCCTTGAAATACAGGTAGATATAAGGATAAAGTGAACTGGTATACTGAAAGTCATCCAAATACTGAAGAGGAGATGGCGTGAATGTTTCACATTCTGACAGACAGAAGGATGGAAAAGCTTCTTTCCTGAAACTTCTATCTAGAAAATATCCTTAAGATGCTTACTGTACCCTTGGTGATTAGATTGTGTTGTAGTACACTGACTTACCACAATAACAGCACATGCAGAACACTTTTGCAGAACGATAGCTTCTCAGACTTACTTGATTTACAGACATCTAGTTCTCTTCCACTCCACGTTTAAGATAACCTGTTCACAATATCCCAGTTTGCACTGGATTACATAATCGGGTCAACACCAGACTCTTTCAGCACCAGGGCCCAAAGATTAAGATGGAAGAGAGTGGTGCTGAAAACAGTTATAACTGCAGGAGTTAGGGATACTCTTGTGTTCTCTACCCAGCAAGAAACTTTCAACAGCAGCTCTTAATTAGATACAGTCAGCTATGAAAGGTGACTAGAATTGTGAGGATGCTATTATCCCCCTCTCTGTCCAAAAATCATCCTTACCCTCACTGAAATAATTGCTGTTATTTTAGACTCTAGCATAGTTAGAAGTTGTTACACAAGAGTTACCAGGAATAGGCATTGGATAAACCAGTTATTATCTAGATATGTGCCAAATCCAGTCCAACACAGGAAAGTAACAATTGATAATATACATATTTTTTAGTGTCCTGTGTTTGTTTGGAGCCTTTGTTATGACTTAGTATTACCAGTCTAATTTCTAGATAAAATTAATGAGGTTATTAAAATGAGAGCCTGACGGATTAGCTGATGTAGAGGGACTCTGCTTGCTCTTTTTCTGTTGAAAGAGAAAAACTCTTCACAAAATATGTGAGTGTATTTTTAACAGGCTCAGCCTCTAACACTGTTTTAAATGGTGTTGACCCTGTTGATCCTACATTAATGAAGAATTATAATGGCTTCCTCTTGAATGGATAATTGAAATTAAAAATGGGGCTACTGTGCTGCATTTTATTTCTCAGGATGTAACGGATTGCTATTTCACAGGGAAACTAGTGAAGAAACTCTTTTTAATCAGTAACTAAAACGTCCAGAAAAAAATCTCTGTCCTTTGATGTTTCCTACCTCCCACCAATTTCTGTTCTGACTGTGGGACCAAACACTAAAGGATGCTGTGATCACAACCTCTTTCTTTTGCTACCATTTAAGCCAGCATATTCGAGTCCTTCAAACATTCAAGAACATCCAGCTTGTCCATACTTGTGCTTTCCAGGGTGATTGGTGAGGTTTGCCTAGATTTATGATTCGAAATGGAGCTATTTAAAATTCCAGGCTGTTGATATGTGGTTACATTTATTTGACTGATTCTGTAATTAAATGGGTTTACATGATTTACAGACAAATTACTTCAGGAAGTGTCAAAGAGATGGCTAGTTAAAGCTGAATTATATCACACAATTAGTGCTATATTATGAGCTCTCCTGTGAAATCTAGCCACAGATTAAGATTTAAAAAGTGAAGCTGACAACAGTTGGGTTCTAGTAGCAATTTTAACTGCAGAATAATTTGCCCTTTAAAAATCTGGCCTTATTTAAGCATCTAGCTAGGAGTTTGAGATTCTAAAGTTGGGTATATGTTTCTGAAAATGCAGTCAAAATTTAAGAAGGTTAATTTCTTTAAAAAAAAAAAAAAAAATGGACCTTGAGATTAAAGAAGGCTCAAGAGAATAGGTAAAAGAAGGACAGAAACTGACCAGTGCTTTTATGAGGGCTTTGTTTTTTAAACCTAGTTCTTGTAAAATGGAACCATAAAGAATAACAATGCTCATAGGTTTTAACTGCATTTTCTATGTGTTTAGTGGTAAAATGTGTATACGTTCAATCAACTGTAGCTAGGTTTGAAATGACAAGTCCAGTGAAGTCAGTGAGTGTATTTTCATTTTTCTCCCTGTCCCCAGAGAGCTGTCTGTTGGAGTACATGTGTTCTTTCTCCCCAAATATGCCTTGAAACGTGTGGCTTGTTTTTTTGCTTTGTTTTCTTTTGTTTTGTTTTTTTTCACTATGGACATCTTTTCATGTTATTGTTTTGATCTTCTGACAAGATCAGTTTCACTGGTAAATCAGACTGGGGAAAGTCACAATATATAGAAATCTGTTGATAGAAAACACGTCTGCAGTAATATTAAGGACCTAGAAAGCACTACTGTTTATTATACTGATAATCAGATAGCTTTCAGTTTCCAGATTTGAACAATATAAGTATGTTACGGCAGCACCTGCCTCAGAAGATTTTTTTTTTCCAGCATGTGAACTAGAAACACAGTTTCATGGGGCTGAATACTGAAGTGCTTTTATTATCATTATTACATGCTTATACTTTGACCCAATTTGCTCTTATTGAAGCAGCCAAAGGGCTAGTGGAAGGCAAGAACATAGTTTAATCTGAAAATATATCTTAAGATATTTTTAATTTTATAAACCGATCTCTAGAAAATCAGCCTGGGCACTGATATACTCCGATGTGCCAGAAAAGCTCAATTTGGACTTGGCTGTGACTTGGGTGGATTCTATGGCATTTTCAGTTGTTTGTCCAGTTTGTCCCGCTGTACATCTCAGTTCTGCCTCAGATCACTCCACAACGGGCAAGTATACTAAATTTTCAGATGCCTGGTGCTTACTAGTCCATGGTTACAGCTGGGAAAACATTTTGTTCATTTTTCATTATCAGCTTTAGGCATCTCAGTTCTGTGAGCCACCTACAGTATGGATCAAGATTTGATATATCTCCTCCTCCCATGGTCCTCCAAGTTGTGTTTTTCTGTTTTAATTAAATATTTCATTTATAACATTGAAAAATAATGACATCAAAAGAAAATAGGTTCCCTGGGGGTTCTTTCTGCCACTGCCAAATGCATTGTAAGTCATTGCTAGGAGAGCAGTGCCACAGTGATGTATGGAACTAATAGATTGGTATGATAAGGTGGAGCTGGAAAAGAGAAGGCTGAGTTTTTAAGAACATCTACCTTACTATATTCTAAGTTAATTTATTTGTGAAGACCTGGCTGATATTTCCAGATTTATACTGAGAAGGTAGGAGAATGAAGTATTTCAAGTGAATATGTTGATTAGCCTGATATGTAATGGTGTACAATTTTCTACATCTACTGACATGGCTTAGGATTGCTGAGCAATGTTCTCCGCAATGGTAAAATAATTCAGTCTTCATAGGCTTACATCACTGTTCATCATTTTAAGCTCATAATAATTTGAGTTATGAAAATGGTACATAAACTTCTAAGTGCTTATGAAAATTTGATGCTAATTCTCACTGAAAGTTAACAGGATTTAGAATTTCAAGTGGCAAAGTACCTTTTGAGAATTATACCTTATTACCTTGTGTTCAGGAAGTTATGCCATATTTGTCGTCTTGGAGGATTAGTCATACAATAGAGTCGTCTAGGTTGGGAAGGACCTTAAAAATCACCAAGTTCGGTCATCAGCAGGACCTACTGACTCCCATCTTCTGTTGGTGCCACATCCACACATGTCTTAAATACCTCCAGTGATGGGAACTTCCTGACTTTCCCGGACAGCCTGTTCCAATGCTTGACCACTCTTTCTCCCAAGAAATTCTTCCTGATATCCAATCTAAATCTTGCCTTGTGCAACTTGAGACCAATTCCTTTGAGCCCACCCATCCCGCTGGTTCTTCACCCAGAGATTTGTGTAACTGTCCAAGTCACAAGTAGCCAGTTTCTCCAGGAGAATACTGTGGGAAATGGAGTCAAATTAGTAAAATCCAGGAAGACAACATCAGCAGCTTTTTCCTCACCTACTAAGCGGGTTATCTTGTCATAGAAGGAGATCAGGTTAGTCAAGCAGGACCTGCCTTTCACAAACTCATGCTGACTGCTTCTGATCACTTAATTGTCCCAATTGTATGGTGTGATGACACTCAGGGTGATCTGCTCCATGACATTCCCTAGTACTGAAGTCAGTCTGTGATTTCCTGATTCCTCCTTCCTGTAGACTGGAGTCACATTCACTAACTTCCAGTCAGCTGGACGCTCCCTGGTTCTATTTATAAAAGCTTTTCTATTGTCTTTTACTGCATTAGCCAAACTGAGTTCTATCTGGGCTTTGACCCCTCTGATTTTCTGCTTCCCTATCTCTACAGCCCTCCTGATTTGTCCTCTCCTTCTTCCAGAGTTCATAAACTTTTTTTCTTCCTGAGTTCCCAGGAAGAAAACAGAAATTCTCTGGTCATCCAGGCTGATCTTTTTCTCCTGTTGGCTTGACTTTTAGTGCACTGGGACAACCTGCTCCCATGTCTTTAAGATTTTATTCTTGAAGAAGGTCCAGCCTTCTCAGACTCCTTTACCTTTCAGAACTGCCTCCTAAAGGATGTACTAGCTCCCATTTATTGCCAGGTTTTACACAAGAGGATAAAATCCAGTCAAAACATGCATTTTATTCCAGTGAAGTTTAATCAAATAGGAAAGTCCTATTTGTCTATGTATTCTCTTAGATCACTTTTTTTCAGACCAGTGGACTTCAGACCACTTCTCTAATGAGAAGTGCAAGTAATGCAAGAAGTGCATTGTGCAAGTCCAATCTCAGTTGTTTTGGCTTAGATTATGGCTTTTTGTGAAAGAAGAGCTTCCTTTGTATTTTCGTGCAGCGGAGAGTGTATCGCATAAAACAGAAAATAGAGGAGGAAATTCTTTAAGTACACACATTGAGATGTTCTGAGTAAATGTTACTAATGCTGGCTCTATGCTATGGTGGAAGCCCATGTAAATAAGACTTCTAATACACAGATAATATAAAATACTCATCTTTTCATTTATAGTGGCATTAATCATTTAGGTGCTTTTCAAATTGAGGACACCATTTTCATGAGCTTTGAACCCCAATCCTGAGGCCTTAACAAACCTCACTGCCAGAAATAACAGCTTTAGAACATGCACATGTCTACAGTAGATAAGATTAAATGATTAATTTAAGCTCATAAAACAAAGGTTCTCTTACTGTAAAAATATGTCATGGTTGATTTTTGAAGGTCACTTTCTGCTGTGGCAACACAGGAGCCTTCCTTGGGAAAGGAAGGATCATAGCTGAACTGATGTGGAAAATAAAAAGAGACAAAAAGAAGCTGCACTAAGACTTGTTGAGGCTACCAGACATCTCCTTAGAGAATACACAAAATGAGCCCTTCTTCCCCATCTTACCTGACAAACTTATCTCTCTGTGTATATTTGCACTTGGCTTTTTCTGCTGAGGTTGAACTATCGATTAAGATTAATCTGGAATAACCCGTTCAACTGAAGTAGTTGAGATATTTCTAAAGGTGGTAGGTATGTTGTCTTTGTCTATGCATTTCATTCAAATAGTAATCTGAAATGACAGTGCTTTGTCCTGTCAAATTGGGATGGCCTGACCGAATGGAGGAGAGCTGCTAGGGTTTTGTTGGTAGCTTCTTGCATATATGCACAAGGGATTTATGTACAGGGTCTTTCTTCAGGTATTTGCCCAGGCTTCTGTGTGCATAGTTTGACTGTTTACAGGGACACAACCCTAGCTTTAAAGATACATGAGACAAAAAAGCAGAAGTCACCCAATGGCTTCAGCTGCATCAGGTCCCAGACACATTCCATTAAGAGCTGGAGCAAAGAGGCAGGGTAAATTATGTTGGGATTCTCTGATTCTGAATTACATCTCTTGACTGTGATCATACTCATGCCCCAGAGAGGTTAAAAGCTGAAGGTCTATAGCAAAATAATTATTACATATTGTTTTACAACAGCATAAATGATGTGTTTTTCTTATAGCTGTCATCTGATCTGACAACTCACTTAAGGTCAGGTGACAATCTTGCATTTGTTAGCAATAATTTCCCATCTGAAAACCCAGAGTTGGTACGTAACCTAAACCCCATGTTTAACAGTTTTCTCACTGCTAAAAGCGTTACTCCTCTGCCAGATTACACCACGATGGCTTCACAATGTAGTGGCTCTATTTACAGTGTGTTGCTCTGTGTTACATGCTGCTAGCCATCTGCAAAATGCACTGTAGCTTGTTATCATCTGCTTATGGGCATTAAAAAGACTAATGGACCAGATTCTGCTTTGCAGAGAAGCCCCTTTATGCCACTCAGACCAGCTTAATATAGACTTTAACTGCAAGTAATATGATCTAGTCCTATTTATAGTCCATCTGTACTTCCTGCACTGTGTGGGAGACCTCAACATAAATGAAGATGAGGTCATTGGGAATCTGGTCCTGTTTAGCTTCTAGATGGACAAAGGAACTCTAAAGAGTATTAATAATAAATCACTCAGCTTTCCAGTACTGTGAATATCAGTCCTTAAATTCACATTCTGTGGTCCATCTTACCTGCCTTGCATAGCACACAGAGGGAACAGATACTTCCAGTATGGAGCAGATCCCAGGCCTGTTACCAGAACCAAGCAGAAAAGGTTAATGCATTTCGTAGAGTGCATAAGCAGAAAGTTGTGGGTTGGGTTGTTGTTTGTTTTTTTGTTTGTTTGGCAGAGAGGAAGATATTTATTTGCTCCTGAATTCCCCTAAGAATTAAATAAATCCCATCAGAGTGCCTGCTGAAATCTAGAGACAGACCTGTGGAAAACTGTGGGGTAATTCATTTCATGTGGTCTATCTCTAATTGGCTCACAGGCACTGTGTCCTCCTGTGTCTGTGGGCCAGGGAGCAGTCTATATGGATGCTTGCTATGGAAATGTCAGGCTTGGGATCTGGCAGGGGGGAGCGTAGGGTCTGTCAGAGGTTTGAGAAGGAATAATGCCAATAAACTAAGCTTTGGAAGGAAAACTTCCTGTCTGCTGTGGCTGCTTTTGGAAAACAGACCCATTTTTGCAAAAGATTCTGAGTATAGTCATTTGCTGAAATCTGATAAAACAAGATGTTTCTCAAATTGTCCCATTGGTGCTGCTCTTGGAACATACTTCCTGGCCTTTATCACCTGAGCGTGCTGCATATCCTTGCCTGTGTCTCTTGCTTTTGGCTTCTATGTGCAGTAAGAGGAAATGCTTCAGCAGCTAACTATTTTTTCTGTCAACTGCTTCTTTATCTATTTTATTAGGTTGTCTCTATATTGCCAAATTCTAGCGTGCACTGAGTGCTACTCTATCATATCCCTCAGCTGCAGGGAACTAAATCCACATTGTACTGAGATGGAGGAGTTATAAAAGAAATGCATCAGCACAACATCAGCTTGTCTGGAAAATGTCACGTACCTTGGTAACTGTGACTCTTGGGGGATTATAGTAATATAAGTGGTTTAAAAACATTTATAGTCAACCATGCACTTATACAGAGTCTTCCTGTGATGCTGTTGATAGGTAATAGCATACAGTGCTTCAACACAAGAGGACAGTTGGAGGCTTGGGAGTTTTAATGCCAGCACTTTTGTTACTTGCTTACAAGAAGCTGAATCTGAGGTAGGAAGATGTCACAGGAAGGAGCAAGCTTCCCATGGCTCGCTGCCCTCTTGGAAGCATCTATGTGGGTACAAGAAGGGAGCAGGCTGAGGGTCCCTGCTTGGCCATGCATGGGTGAGGGACTGGGCACTGTGTCTGTGGAGAAGGCAAAGGGCCCATGGTGTGTATTCTGTGAAGGAGAGTGCAGAGAAAAATGTTCCATCAAACCTCAGTTTTTTTGTTTAGACTTCAATTAGTAAGTTAAAGCTGTTCACACCACTCCTTCATCCTCAAAAGTTTTAGCTTTGCCAGGGATGGAGATCTGAGGGTCCTCTGGAATTTCTCCTTGCATTCAGAATTCCCTAATCAGTATCTAATTAGTATTTGTCTCCTCATATGCAATACTACAGAAAGGTGGGAGAATATCTGTCTGGAAAGTTTTCTTTTTGAAATAAAAGCATTCTTCTTCTGCAACATTGACCGTGGAGAACACTATTTAAAGAGTAGCACACTATACCATTTTTTTGCAGCGCTCATTTGAGGATACCTGTATCTCAGCAACAGTTGAAGATGTAAATCAAATGTTTGCAATGATTGGGAATGGAATTGAGAGCAAATTGAAAATGTCACTATGCCACTCTATAGATCCATGATTCACACATTCTTTGATTATTGTGTGCTATCCCTCTCATTTCCAAGAATATAATAGAGCTGAAAAAGGTTCAGAGAAGGGCAGTAAGCATGAAAGTGTTACCATAGATATGGAATGGCGTCTCTGTGAGGAATGACTCAGAAGACTGTATTTTCAGCCCGGACAGAAGAGGGGGGTACACAGTGTCTGTACCTACACTGCCTCCTGGCTGTTTGTGAAGCTGGAGTCTGGCAGTCCAGGATGAAGTAAGTGATTTGACTGATGTCATTCTTCTCTGGATCTGAGATGCCACAGGAAAGCCCGAAGTCCAGCTTAGGTGCCATAACAGAGTCACAGAGCAGTTCGGGTTGGAAAGGACCTTTAAAGATTGTCTAGTCTGATCCCCTGCCATGGGCAGGGACACCTTCCGCTACATCAATCCAACCCAGCTTTGAACACTTCCGGGGATAAGGCATTCACAGCTTCTCTGGGCACCCTGTTCCAGTGCCCCACCAACCTCATAGGAAATAATTTATTCCTAATATCTAACCTAAATCTCCCCTCTTTTAGTTTTAAACTACTACTCTTCTAGGAGAAGTTGTATGATCACCAGCCCTTGTTCTCATGGGGGACTTCAGTGCAGAATAAACTGAAGGGTAAAAAGGTCCAGGAAGACTGCTTGCTCCTCAAGAAGGAAGTTTTAAAGGTGCAGCAGCAAGCTGTCCCCCTGTGCTATAAGATGAGCTGGAGGTGAAGAAGACTGGTATGGATGAACAGGGAACTTTTTCTGAGACTCCAGGAGAAAAGGAGTGCCTACCTCCTGTGGAAGAAGGGATTGGCAACTTATGGAGAGTACAGAGAAGTTGTTAGGATATGCAGAGAGAAAATTAGAAAGGCAAAAACCCAGCTTGAAGTCAGTCCGGTCACTATGGTGAAAGAGAACAAAAAACTTTGTATATTAACAGTGTGAGGAGGGCTAAGGAGAATCTCCATCCTTTACTGGATGTGGTGGGGAATATGACAACTGAGGATAAGGAAAAAGGTGAGGTTCTCAATGCCTTATTTACAACTGTCTTTAAAAGTCAGACCAGTTACCCTTGGCGTACTCTATTCCCTGACCTGGAACTCTGGGATGGGGGCCAGAATAAAATCCCTGCAATTCAGGTGGAAACAGAGACCTACTCCACCTAGATGGTCACAAGTACATGGGGCCAGAGGGGATCCACCTGAGGGTGCTGAGGGAGCTGGAGGAGGTGACTGCCAAGCTGCTTTGTACCATCTAGAAGTGTTCCTGGTCAACAGAAGAGATCCCAGAGGATTGGAAGCTTGCCAATGTGACTCCCAACTACAAGAAAGGTTGTAAGAAGGATCTGGGGAACTACAGGCTTGTCAGCCTGATCTTGATGCCAGGGGAGGTTATGGAACAGATGATCTTGAGTGTATTCACATGGTATGTGTGGGACATCTGGGGAGTCAGGCTCAGCCAGCATGGGTTCAAGAAAGGTAAGTCCTGCTTGACCAACTTGATCTTCATCTGTGATCAAGTGACCCACCTGAAGGATGAGAGAAAGGTTGTTGAGGTAGTCTACCTCAATTTTAGCAAAGCCTTTGACACTGTATCCCACAGAATTATTCTGGGGAATCTTGCAGCCTGTGGCCTGGATGGGTATTCTCTTTGTTGGAGAAAGAACTGGCTGGATAGCTGGGCCCAGAGAGTGGTGGTGAGTGGAATAAAGTCCAGCTGGTGACCTGTCACAAGTGGTGTTTCCTGGGGGTTGGTGTTGGGACCTGTTCCGTTTAATATCTATATTGATGATCTGGATGAGGGGATTGAGTTCACCCTCAGTAAGATTGCAGGTGACACCAAGTTGGGAGGAAGTGTCAATCTGCCTGGGGTAGGAAGGCCTTTCAGAGGGATCAGGACAGGTTGGATCATAGGGCTGAGGGCCAGTGGGATGAAGTACAATAAGACCAAGGGCTGAGTCCTGCACTTTGGTCACAGCAGTCCCAGGCAGTTCTACAGGCTTGGGGCAGAGTGGCTGGAAGACAGTGTGGAAGGAATGGACCTGAGGGTGCTGGTCAATGGTAGGCTGAATGCAGCATTTCAGATGGAGTAGAAGGTAATCATTGCCCTTGCCCTCCCAGGCTCACCTCTCCAGCCTGCCCAGGTCCCTCTGCATGACATTTCTTCCCTCCAGCATGTAGACTGCACCACTTAGCTTGGTATCATCTACAAACTTGATGAGGATGCACTCAATCCCACTGTCTTTGTCAGCAAGAAAGATGTAAAATATTACTGATAGCAATGTGGACCCCGGAGGAGCATCACTCATCAATGGTTTCCACCTGGACATTGAACCACTGTATGGGAACTGCTGAATCATGGCCTGAACCACTGATTAGATCACCTGAGGTGAGCACTGAGTCAGCCACAGGAGCACGGGTGAAGGCAATTCACCTGTGTGATCGGAAGGCATGGAGTTTGGCCCCACCTCTCCCAGACCCCATTTAAGGGCTGACCACCACTGGGGAAGGATCTCTTGTTGGAGATCCCTCCCCAGTGGAGTTATCAGTGAACCTCTATTTACTGGTAGTCTGTTTACCATCCAGATAAACCTACCAAAATATACCATCTTCCTCACTATTTTTTGTGAATTCTATTCTTTTTGGTTATTCAACCTACAACCACTGACCACAGTTCATTGAGAGCGACTTTCCAGACAGTTCCTTATCCACCATGTTGAATTGTGGTTCGTATTTCTGCAGAACCGCTGTTGTAGTGCACAGCCTCATACTGTTATAACTTGTTCTTTGCGTATACAAACAGAGAGATTATGAATATGAATTGCAGAGACGTCTAGAGGCAGCATTACTATTTGCTTTTTTTCCCCCCCTTGCTGTTTTTTTTTCTTTTTTTTGTTTTAAATTGTGCAGGTAAGTCCCCTTAAAATACAAGAAATTACACCTATGTGTGGCTACTGTAAACAAAACGAAGAGTCAGTGAGCTGGAACATAAGGCCAATGGAGTTATCTTATGGATATTATTGCCTCTGGTGTATGAGGGAGATTAGGTGATGTTGTAATCTGCAGAGAACTCATCATTGCATTCTGTTGCCATTACTTCAAAGCAAAGATTTCTGATTTTTTTTTCCTCTCTCTTTTTATATTATCATCTGCATTTTTCAGTTTATTACTTGTGATATTTGAATCTCCAAAGGTTCATGACTGTTTGTGTAGCATGACCTGCCTCTCAAAAGTGCTGTTGGCAGCTGTTCTTGAGTTCAGGTTTTGCAGCCTGTCATTTCTGAACTGATGTTAATCTACAAAAGATATGATGTCCCTCGTCTCTGCAGCCTGCTCTGCTTATTAAACATTATTCTTCCCACAGGGAATATATGTAGATGCTACGCAAAAATCTGTATCTCATGCTGTAGCAAATGCCATTTCTTTCCTCTGTGATCCAGTTGTAGGGTTCTGCTCTTGCACCTTTCAGATAGGTGTTACGTGCCTGAGAAACTCCTCTCTGGTTCCACTATTTTGATAGGTACCTCTTCATTCTGCAGAAGGTGAGGGTAAGTGGTCTTGTGAAAATAAATCACATTGGAAATGAAACAAGCCCTCCCCTACTGCAGCAGTTTTGTGTGAAGAGCTACACAGCTTGTACAGGTAGGGTAAATCTAGCCCACAGACTTGGAAGATCTGTAGCTCAGACAGTGTCACTGTCAGAATCTGTCACAGTGCTATGCTTGGGTCTCCCTCCAACCTGCCGTGGCCAAGTAACTGGAAAACTCCCTGAGGGCAAAGTGTGACTGAAAGGTGGCCAGGCTCAGCACTACCCAGTTGATCTCTTAGTATTGCCACAGGGGATGACTGAAGGAACAGCAGCTTTTGCAATATCCATTATCAAAGTGTCCAGCTCTGAACTGCAAATCCAGAGAGATTTTTGTTAAAATCTTCCAGGCCAGAGTAAAATCTCTTCTCTCGGTGAGGCANCTCCAGCATGTAGACTGCACCACTTAGCTTGGTATCATCTACAAACTTGATGAGGATGCACTCAATCCCACTGTCTTTGTCAGCAAGAAAGATGTAAAATATTACTGATAGCAATGTGGACCCCGGAGGAGCATCACTCATCAATGGTTTCCACCTGGACATTGAACCACTGTATGGGAACTGCTGAATCATGGCCTGAACCACTGATTAGATCACCTGAGGTGAGCACTGAGTCAGCCACAGGAGCACGGGTGAAGGCAATTCACCTGTGTGATCGGAAGGCATGGAGTTTGGCCCCACCTCTCCCAGACCCCATTTAAGGGCTGACCACCACTGGGGAAGGATCTCTTGTTGGAGATCCCTCCCCAGTGGAGTTATCAGTGAACCTCTATTTACTGGTAGTCTGTTTACCATCCAGATAAACCTACCAAAATATACCATCTTCCTCACTATTTTTTGTGAATTCTATTCTTTTTGGTTATTCAACCTACAACCACTGACCACAGTTCATTGAGAGCGACTTTCCAGACAGTTCCTTATCCACCATGTTGAATTGTGGTTCGTATTTCTGCAGAACCGCTGTTGTAGTGCACAGCCTCATACTGTTATAACTTGTTCTTTGCGTATACAAACAGAGAGATTATGAATATGAATTGCAGAGACGTCTAGAGGCAGCATTACTATTTGCTTTTTTTCCCCCCCTTGCTGTTTTTTTTTCTTTTTTTTGTTTTAAATTGTGCAGGTAAGTCCCCTTAAAATACAAGAAATTACACCTATGTGTGGCTACTGTAAACAAAACGAAGAGTCAGTGAGCTGGAACATAAGGCCAATGGAGTTATCTTATGGATATTATTGCCTCTGGTGTATGAGGGAGATTAGGTGGTGATGTAATCTGCAGAGAACTCATCATTACATTCTGTTGCCATTACTTCAAAGCAAAGATTTCTGATTTTTTTTTCCTCTCTCTTTTTATATTATCATCTGCATTTTTCAGTTTATTACTTGTGATATTTGAATCTCCAAAGGTTCATGACTGTTTGTGTAGCATGACCTGCCTCTCAAAAGTGCTGTTGGCAGCTGTTCTTGAGTTCAGGTTTTGCAGCCTGTCATTTCTGAACTGATGTTAATCTACAAAAGATATGATGTCCCTCATCTCTGCAGCCTGCTCTGCTTATTAAACATTATTCTTCCCACAGGGAATATATGTAGATGCTACGCAAAAATCTGTATCTCATGCTGTAGCAAATGCCATTTCTTTCCTCTGTGATCCAGTTGTAGGGTTCTGCTCTTGCACCTTTCAGATAGGTGTTACGTGCCTGAGAAACTCCTCTCTGGTTCCACTATTTTGATAGGTACCTCTTCATTCTGCAGAAGGTGAGGGTAAGTGGTCTTGTGAAAATAAATCACATTGGAAATGAAACAAGCCCTCCCCTACTGCAGCAGTTTTGTGTGAAGAGCTACACAGCTTGTACAGGTAGGGTAAATCTAGCCCACAGACTTGGAAGATCTGTAGCTCAGACAGTGTCACTGTCAGAATCTGTCACAGTGCTATGCTTGGGTCTCCCTCCAACCTGCCGTGGCCAAGTAACTGGAAAACTCCCTGAGGGCAAAGTGTGACTGAAAGGTGGCCAGGCTCAGCACTACCCAGTTGATCTCTTAGTATTGCCACAGGGGATGACTGAAGGAACAGCAGCTTTTGCAATATCCATTATCAAAGTGTCCAGCTCTGAACTGCAAATCCAGAGAGATTTTTGTTAAAATCTTCCAGGCCAGAGTAAAATCTCTTCTCTCGGTGAGGCACGTGGCTGCCACCAGTAACAGTGTGGCTCAGTGATGCCATGTGCCTGTCTCTGGACAGCAGCCTGTTCCATCCTGAGTGTCTCTTGTTTAACTTTTGATAGAGCATCTGCATTTCTCTATCGATAAATACAATAACATAGATCTTCCCCTGATCAAAAAATATCCAGTGAAGCCAACCAAACATCCAGGGAAAAATCTATTTTTCCTTTCACTTCCCTCCCTGCATCCCTGCTGCATAACAGCTTTCCTAAGCTGCGCCCTGTTCTTCCCTATCCCCACGTGTATGTAACAGCTCTCTTCAAACAGCTGCAAGCTGCTCTCTTCTCATCACATGAATAAAACATCATTGCCTTACGTCAAGATAAAACTTGCTTGGGTGTGCTTTCTGAACTGTCTGCTTGTTTATTTATTTATTTATGGAATGCAGAGCTAATATAATTTAAATGCTATACTGAAGACTGATGTTACACAGTTAAAGATGATTTTTTTTCACCTTATTGACTTTCTCTTGAGTAATGCTGGGAAATATTACAGCATGTAGTTTATTATTCATGATAATGCTGATGTAGAAGTTTCCTGACTCGTCATTCAGTATTTTTCTGATACTCAAGGAATTTCTTGTCTGTAGTCAGTGTGATATGCCATAAAGAAATATTGTTGCAATTTGTTAGACTATACAAATGTATTATTGTAAACCATTTTTTTTTCCTTAGGTCAGTAACTTAATTTGTGGTGTATATTGGACTAGGTAAGTCTATAATTTTATGCTTTAAAATACTGCATACTTTCATTCAAAAGGAGACTATTTTCTTGAAATAAAGTATGCTTATGGAAGTGTCTTTCTTCTGTTCTGATTTGAGCTAATATGATATTTTTTACTATAAACTAATGGGGATAATGGGTAGGATGACTAGATGAACTTCTGCGACCATATAGTTTTGTATCCACAGAAGATCATTAAGTTCCTGATGGGAAATATTTTACTTATGTCTCAATTTAAAATTCTCTGTGAAAGATGTGCCAAATGTTTCCCAGTAGGTTTCCCAGGATATGCTTGTTCTTGTCAACAAAAGGAAGCTAGCTCATAGTTGAGAGCCTGATGGTGAATCTGGTAGATATAGTTGAGAAAAGTTTTAGGAATTAAATAAGATTAATATATGTTGGGATCACCTGGAGCTCCCGAGTGAAGGAAGTATATAGGCTGTTCATGGTTTTGGCTAAAGGGCATTTTGATTTCTGGATGAAAAATTCTCATTTTAATGTAAATGTTCGATCTTTCTCTCTCCAAACTTTATCACCATCTCCATTTGATTTTTCTTCATACACGTCTTAAGTCATTACAAAATGCAGAGATACGGCTCCTGATCTCCATGAAAGCATGCTATTGACTACAAAGAGGCTAGTGTTTCACACTACCATATACCAAGTAATCACATGCTTTGGTCATCTGTTACCTATAATTTGCTTGTCCCTGGATCTTTTCCTTATTCTTTGCTGTTCTCTCCCATCTGATCAGGACTAGAAGTAGGTTTATAATTTTAGTGGGACAATATATCCTGTGTCTTTTCAGGGACTTTCAAGTCCAGTTTTGACCCAGATAGCGTAAGGTTCAGATAGGAAATATGGTTTTAAAATGACCTTCATTTGTTAAAGGTCCCAGTTACTGATCTTCCAACATGCAGGGAGGACAGATGGTAGAGACTTTTATAGGACTGAAGAAAATGTGACAATGTTGTCCAAATTTAGGTCTAGCTAGTTATGGTAAATATAGTCTTCCAAAACATGCTTAGAGGTGTATATATCTATATATGTGTAGACGTATATGGCAAAAGGCAGGTTTTGACCCCAAATATGTAAAGATCATTTAGCAAAAGGATGATACTTCTTTTGGAAATGCACACTTGATCCAACAGATGTGGGATAAAACAGAACAGGCAGTGGCCAGGCTCAGCAAAGTCTGGCTTTGCTTCTCAAGTTATTAGGACATGTTAGCTCTGTAGGAAGATGGCCAGATTCCTGTAAGCAACTGACAGCAGAGATAACCAAAGCACTGTCCTTTTTGTTGGGTGCAAGCCTTTCTCTGTATTTGTGTATCAAGCTGTATTATTTACCAATGCATTTAGACTGGCAATGTTGCTTTTTTTTTATAAGCTGCAGAGGTGTTGAAATTGAGGTCCATCAAACAACAAAAGTGCCATGTTCTATGGGAACAGGTCCAGTCTGCTAGAAAAATGAAATAAATGAGCATGTGCTAAGCTTTATTGCCACTCAAAACATTATCATTTTGGTTGTGTCAGCGTTTCCATTAGTACCTCATCTCAAGGGAATCCAACTGTACGTCTCATTTTGGGCTGGAAATTTCCACTTAGAGAATGCTATTAATTATTTAAAAATACACATTTGCTTTTTAGGTCAACATTTTCAAAGTAGTGATTTGCAGTACTCATCCTGAGACGGTTTGGAGAGGCCTGATTTCCAGGTGGTCACTGAAGATGGTCAACTCATCAGAAAAATAAGAATCCTCCCTCTCTGCCCATCCCATTTCCAGATGTACCTGCTCTAGTTAAGGTTCTGAAATACTCATATCTGCATTCTTTTTCTTCCTGTCTTACCTTTTGATGATCACTAGAAGTTCAAGATAGGTGGTTTGATTTATTTCTCATGAAGTAATGAAAGACGTAAGAACAGGTACTCCCAAGCCTCATGCAGATTGGTCAAGGCTTCTTTTATTCTTCACGTGTTTTGTATATATCCTTATGCTTTCTCACAAATGGGTGACTGCCCTGAGACAGCATTGTGCTTCCTCATCTGTTTACATTCCAGGCCAAAAAAGCAAGCTGAAGCCCAGAGAAGTTAGGTGAATTGCATAAGCACTTGTTTCTGGCAGCCCAGCAGGTTGCTGCTCAGTTGGCAGGCACTGCGGAGCACCAGTGCCTGGTAAAACCATTACAGCTGGTTAGGTTATCATGCAATATGTAACAGGAGAACTATTTTGTTGGCTGTTGGTGTGCAGGAAACCTCCTGGCAGACAGTGGCAATGTGGGATAAACTACAAAGAAGCTAATGTAACTGATTTTATGACATGTGCTACATATTTTTCCCCAGCAATGAAGAAAGGCCATAACCTCAAATCATCAGAAAACAGCATACGCAGTGGCTTTTTGTGTGCAGCAGAATCAGATTAGCAGATGGCAATTTCTGTCCTTAATCTATAGAGCACGCTGAAAATTCAAAAGCAGATCCATGTGCCTTTTCAAAGACAATATTATGTCCGGTGAAGAGTCTATCTCTTTGCCCAAACTAAATAGCATTTGCTTGATTGATGGTACTAGAAGAAGTGGCTGCCAGTGTTATTCTGAGCAAGCCAATGTGTAAGTTCAACACACTAGAATGAAAAAAAGCTCTTCTTTGGTATCTGTAAAAGAACGATTTGAATCGTGACAGATTCCTCCATAGCACCTTATTCTGCTGTGAGTATTGAGACCAGAGTGGTAGCATGCTTGCTTGTATATTCCATACCATGAACTTGATGCCAAGGCACTGTCAGACAGATGTCCTCCCCATCATTCTGTTTTTTTTTGTTTGTTTGTTTGTTTGTTTTTTAATGTCTTTAACAGTCTATTATTAAACTAGCAGTGAGATTTTGTCAGTTCTGATAATAAGAATAACACGAGTTTTCATAGTATGCTTCCTTGACTCAGCTTTGTATTCTGAAAATTTATCTATCATGATATCCTTTGAGAATTATTTGAGATTATCATCAAGGAGCATTATGAGGCTACTGAATGTAGAAGATGATGGGTAATGTATGATCTTTTACTTGGGCAGTAGCTGAATTAGATGCTATTGTTTTCATATCTAGAAGTTTCCTGTATTTTTCTAACAGAACAGAAGTTCTACTGCCAATACAGAACTTTGTCTTAAGCAACTTATCACTGAAGTGCGATATGCCTGTCTTTGGGATGGTATGAGGGAAGATGTTTGAAGTCTGCTCCAGGTGGAGAGGAAGGGAAACTATAAGGATAGTCCATTGTGTGAGGGAGGCAGGTTGAAGCCCCAAGAGGTCCTGAGATGAAGACCATCCCTTTTTTCTGTTCTTACTATTGACAAGTCTCAGCCACAAAAATGGTGAAGAGCACAGTGTGAAATGCTGTTGTATTTTATGTTGTTAGCTAGAAATGCTGTTAGAGTTTATTGTCTCAAACTGAAAAAAAACTTTGGAGTAGAGTCATGAAGCTAACAATATAAACTCTACATAGGCTTTATGAGATGATTTCACTTACATTTGAAACTGTATTTCTTGTCGTGACTTGAAGTCCATACAACGTACTCCTTTAATTATTCCTGAATATAATAGTCTATATTTAGGAGCTATCGCTCTGATTTTCCTCTGAAATAGGAACTGGCTTTGGAATTAGAAAGGTGATTCCTGACATTTTGCTTCAAGATCATGCCAGTTTTTCCAGATGTAACTCAATGCATTTAGAGTTGGAAAGAATTTTTATCTTTAGTGCCAGAGGTTTAGCTAGTCAATGCAGATTTCAAATTGCTTTACTCCTGTGGATGTTCATCAGGACTTGATGGCTTGAACTTTCCATGTTTTCTTTTTGAAGAGTTACATGTGTGTTTTCCTCAGCAAAGCAATAAAAATAGTCAACTCTTAATGATTTGAGTTCTGATGACATCTTGGGATGTTCCGTAAGAAAATGTGGTTTCAAAATTGAAGAGCTCTTCATGGGGTCAAGCTGCGTGAAATATGGTGATAGAATAGTGGAAGGGCTTGAGATTTCAGCATACTGTGGTCATAAGGAGAGAAAAATACAACTCTAACTAAGTCTCTCTTGAGAGAGCAAGGGGACCAGAGTACTGCAAGAAAGCCAAAATTGGCCAGATACACACTACCAAATGCTGATATGTAAACGAAACTACTCTAGAAGACAAGTGGGAATGATAGGGTTCTGACCTTGCAATTCATGAATGAAAACAGCACAAGGGAGCAATAAAAAACCTGCACCTCCTGCAGAGGAAAAGTCTTAGGAAAGCCTTCTTTAATGAACGGAAAGATATACATTATTTAGATGTGATCTTGCCATGTGCTTTTGGTAGATATAATTTGAATATCAAAAAGCAGAAGGGAAATTAGGAAAATGGGCTAGGAATTAAATCTGCTTCTTCCACTGACTTTTTACATGACCACAAATGAATTGCTTCAGGTATAATTCCCATAGAAACAAACAGGAGAATATAGCGCCTAGTTTGACAGAATGGCTGTGAAAATAATGCTCTCCATCCACACTATTTAGTTTATTCATATCCCAGGGCAGACAGGGACCATCTTGTAGAACACGTTTGTCAAGGGTATTCTTAGGTGTTTTTATGGCCTCCTGGATGTGGTCTGGAGGCTGCAGAATGGGCTGCAATAAAAACAAACGTTTATTAATAATAAAAAAGGGGCTCTCCTGCGACCAAAAGACTTCATTAAAGATTAAGCTAGTATTAATGGAAGGGGGGATCTGTGTTATACATGTCTTATTCATTTAGACCCCACTCCCCTGAAATACTTGCTATTTATTAATAACTTTTTTTCCCCGGAAGATTAGTTAGATTTTGTTTTGCTGCCTGGTGATAAAATCTCAAGGTCAGGGAATAGGCTCTTTTAGTGTTGCTCTTACAACTAGCATTGTAAAATTTTATTTCTTAGTGAGGTGCTGCTAGTGAAGAGGCTGATAAATTTTAATTTCTATTTCATATCGGTACATTGGCTGTAACTATCTAATTGCACCTGTACCACTCTGTTGACCAGTTTTCTAATGGATTAGAGGCAACTGAAGTCATGATAGCTACAGAATGGCATTACAAGTAGAATATATCTTGTCCAATCCACTGGGAGCACACAGTAGTTGCCAAAAATTGCAAAGAAATCCAAACAGCTGTCTGATCATGCTTTACTCACATTTTTCAGCTTTCCATAGCAAAAGGACCATGATTCTATGATCCACTCCTGGCTTGATCCTATGGTGTGATTGAGCTGGTGGCTCAGATGGGCTGGGGGAGATGTTTAAAGGAAGAAAAGCCTGAGGATTCAGGCATGGAGAGCAAGAGGAAGTAATATTCAAAAGAGAGGTGCGTAGCTGGTGGTGTATGGGAAGGTGGGCAGCTCCAGAGAAGTGAAAATGAGCTGCTGGTTCTGGGCTTGGAGACAAAGGGTGAATGACTGCCAGGAGCTGTTTCAGCACAGCATGAGAAATGTAGATAAAACATCAGTATTTGGGACAAATACATCATTTCCCAACAAACTTGAATTCTCTTAGGCTTAGACCATCCATTTTTAATGGTCAGGAGGCTACCTGAGGAGAATTATGTAACTGACCTGCACCACTTGACAAATTGCATTGTTTGGCTTTTCTATTAATAAGAGAAAAACACTCTTACAAAACATAGGTCTCTTAGATGACTCTGGTGCTTAGATAATCATTTCACTTGCTGTTCTGCAGCACAGCATTGTAAACATAATTAGTCCTTCACATTTTTCTCGTTTAATTCACTCCTCACTGCATGCATCTTATCATGCATAAGGAGGAAGTTGAAACATTAATTAATTTGAGCCATTTCAGAGAGCTAAAGGAACTAATTTGATTGTCTTATCATTTTGAATTCAGAGGCCAAGCACATACTGCTGCCTTCATGTGAGAGTGTTCTCTGGCAAAATTCTTCACCTCAGATGAACTTGCAGATGTGCCATTTCTAGACTGGCATCTGCTGTGTGATACCTTTATTTCCCATCCATTGCTGCTGAAGGCTTGACCACGTATCCCACATCGTGTATGAATTTGCATCTATTTCTCTGGATTCTAATTACACTTCCTTAGCACTGATTAGAATTCACATGTACATACACTGGTTTTAAAAACAACAGCCACATATTATTTTTATTCAATGCTGAGTATCTTCTCTCAGAATGAACAAAAAATTGCTGCTGTTCCTTACAGGACCCCTTTAATCCTGCCCGACAGAATCCTTTTGCTTCAGTCAGGAAAACATCCCGCTGAAGACATCAGCCTCTGTGCCAGATACTTGATTGTCAACAATCAAAGAAGCAAGGATGTAATATGATTTTTTTTCAAAGGGTAACAAATGCAGAACTGACATCCTGTCAGCTGGCATGTTAAGTTAGGAAACAGGCTGGGCCATCAGGAATTAGAGCCATTAAAACCTTAAGAGGAGGATGGGAGGCTTTGAAAGAGATCCAGCTAAATCACAGCAATTCCAGATACCAATTCCTCTGCTTTCCTCCTGCTCTGTACTAGAGCAAATGTGTATGCTTAATACTTCACAGGTGTTATTTAACTTCATTAGGTATGGTAGGGAGGAAGCAATGCTGATGCTTGTGCAGCTGGCGCTTGGTGACTCTGATTTATACTGGTATAATGGAGAATACAAGGCACCTGATCTCCAGGTTTCCAACACAAGCCTACAGATATAATCTGTCAGCATGTAACAACTCTGGATAGGCTGAAGTATTTGGAGGTTGGTGGATTCTTTTATTTTTTATTAATAGATGTTAGGAGGTTTGTTGGTGCTCTCTCATTAGTTCCACCTCATGACAGACAGGAGGTTCATAATTGTGTCACTTTCCAGCATTTAGTGGGTGGAGAAAGGCTTGGCTACTGGTGAAACCTGTGATCTGAAGGTTAAATCCACCCCCAAAAAAACATGTCTAAAAACAGAGGAAGATGCACGGACAAGTTTCCTGGAATACTTCACTCCATCAGAATGGGACTGCTTCTTCCCTTTGCATTTGGTATCTTATTTTATACCTGTGCCAAATGCTGTAGGATGCAATCCCTAAGCTCTTTAATGAGGTAGGAAGTGTCTTCCTGGATCTGGGGTTGTGCCCTGTCCCTGCTATGCACTGGAGGTCATACAGCTCTGGGTGCACATTGTGCTTCACTTGGCCTTCAACCTGCTTTAAGACAAATGAACAAAGGCACTCATAGTTGGCTTTCAGGGCCTCTCCAATTCCCTGGTGTAACCTTTCTTCCTATTTTTATACTGTCAAAAAGAAGGGAAAGGTAAAAGGCTCTGAACGCTTTCCCCATGTTAGAATTAATTCAGTTGTCCACTTCTGTTTTTATCTGTGCCCAGTCTCTCATATCTGTTATATCTAACTCAACAAGCATTGACATTGTTCTCTCATGCTCTTGAGTACCATGGGAATGGATTTATGTAAGTCTCTCTCTCTCTTGCTGTCTGTCTTTTTTACGGCTTGAGAAACAGGGCAGCTTCAAAGTTAAAGTATCCACAGTAATGCTGGTTTAAGTTTCCAGTTTTAAAACATTCTTCTGAATAAATTGCAGATGAATGTTTTGTAACGGAAGTGGTTTTGAAGTTGCCTCACTGGTCAGTTTTAAATAATTTTATTGCTGCTGAACTCCCTGAGACTTCAGTAAAGCAGAAGCAATGATGATTGTATTGCTATTGGACTGGTTTTGTCTTTAGTGTGATTTGCATAATACTTTTCAACTCCTTTTCAAATCTGGTTATCTAAAATAGAGTCGGAAGGGTAATTTCTGATTCCTTCTGTGCTCAGAGAAATTAATAGAGATGAATCTCTTGTGCCTTGTACAAGTGCCCTGTGTACCACTGCCTGTGAGGTTGTTCTTAGGAAATGTTTGAATCCACGTGTCATGTTCAGGTGTTCTCTGCAGGAATTTACAGGTCTGCTGTGATTTTTCACTTAATCTGATAACTCTCATGACTTGTAGCAGAACTATTCACTGAAAGATTTTCTAGAGTGCTAAATTGGGTACTCTGCTCTGTTATACTCATGATTGGAGGGAAAAAGGAGGGCTTGGGTATAACGATGGGCCTGGCACTCATCAAATATAATCTTGGTTCCCGTTTCAGCTGCTGTTGCTCAGCATGCTTGCGGAAAAGTGACTTTGCCTTTGTGTTTCTCAGTTGTCCCATCTTCAAAATAGAGTTCTTAATAATGATCCTCAATTGTGTGGGAAGGTTTTGGTAATGCATTTTAATTATCATCTGCAAAGGGCTCAAATTCCCTAATATCAGTATAAGACAGTGCGGTGGAATTGCCAGGTCACAGCCTGAGCCAAAGGTTGAGCACCAGGTGAGGTGTGGCTGATCTAGGGAGCTCAGGTGCAAGCAATGCATCTGAGTGACCGGAAGGGATGGAACCTGGATCCACCCCTCCTCACCACCATTTAAGGGTTAGCAGCTGAGGGAGTAGTATCTCTCTGAGCAGAGATCATATGAGCTGTTGCTGGTCACTGAAAGGAGTAATAAGCCAGTTTTCCTTCTTTATTACCTGCTATTGCTCCATAGCACCTCTGTCCCATTTGTAGGTGCTATTGTTGTCTTCTTTTGCCATACAGACAGCGTGTTACAATGTGTGCTATCAGATGAAGTGTGTAGATGGAAAACATTTCTTGTACGTAAGGCAAGACAGTTTCCCTTTCAAAGCAATCCTGATCTGCATTGAGGAGGGTAAGGTGTCCCATGTATTTGAATGTACATAAAATGTTTGACCTAATATAACATGCAACATCCTCAATGAAACTACCCTTTCATGATGTTTTTTTATTCTCCAGGTTAGTTCTCCCTGTCAAAATGAAATGCAGTATCCTTCTGAGGTGATTCTAATACAAAACATGAGACCTAAGTATCGCAAGATGATTTCACTTGATTCACATACTGCATTCTCATTAATGCAGTCTAATTCAGCACTTGCATATGATGCTCATTTTTGCTAAAGACAGATATCTAGAGTCACTTCCTACTTGCATTACTCCTCCTCTGCAATAAAATAAAATGCTATTGCTTTAGCAGTCCCTGTATCCTGTGGAAGTCATTAGAAGTTAACTAAATCGTTTCTCTCTTTTCACTCTACAAAACATATCTGGAACAGCTTTTTTCTAAGGGAGAATTACTGTTGTTTTTTTCTCAGAGCTAGTGATGCCCAAATCAAGGCACCAGATCTGTGAATCTTAAATTTTGGTTCCAGACTTTGTAATTTGAAAGATGAAAACTGATACCTCTGCTGCAACAGGGGACAACAGCAAGTGCCTGATCCAGAACCTGGCTATTGCTGGATTCTAGGAAAGTCTGTACATGGACATAAAGAAGCTGAACTCTTCTTTATTTTGTACAGAGCTTATTAACTAATCTAGTGACCAACGGCTCAAACACATTTGTTGTTTGCTTTTTTACAGGCCTTCAGCTGGAACTGCTAATGTGCAACAAAGAGCATGGTTGTGAATTTGGGAGACCAGTAAGTTTTCCAGTTTTATATTTCAAAACTTGTCTGCCCTTCTCTACAAGCAGAGCTTCTGTGTCAGCCATTCAGATGAGGTTGAAAGTCAGGTACATCTTTGTGGATGTGAATGACCAGTCAGCATCCAGTACTGAGGAGGAGCTTTCTTCACTTTCCTATGCTAAATTCAGCTGCTGATGATGTTTGGTCTTCTGTACAGTTAATTATCAGTTTATGATGATGATGTGCAATTATTATGCTGTGAAAAATAGCAAAATGATTGGCAAGTACTATAAAAATCACCAAATGAAACTATAAAAAAATCTAACATTAAATTTTCATGGTTTACTCCTGAGATGAAATGACCTTTACAAAACTATTTCCTGAGAAGCTTGGAGCATGAAATGTAGTACTTTGTCTTTTTAAGGGGATTGGATTTTCCTTTCTCAAAGTTGCAACTGAAGGGTAGGAAAAGTTTGCATTGCAGCTTTGCTTTTGAAGTGTACACAGCTTGAAGACTGGGTCCAATTTTTTCACAACTCTTTGCAAAATTTGAGAAATAAATTACACTGCTGATCCTGGTGAAGTTTCAAGCCTCTCATCCACCTAACTGACAGCTGATCACAGAAGCAATGCAGAAACTTTTCACAGTGGCAGGGCATGAGTAGTCATGACACTAAAAAGATGCATAAAAGAGTTTTACAATATATCGTTGAGATCTTAGGTTTGTTTTGCTGCCTTCTGAGAGGTTTCGCTTGAAGCACAGTGAGTTCAGTGGGTGTTAAGCTCCTAGTATTTTAATTGGAACTGGATGAAACATACTTGCTGTGGGGCTCAGGGTGCTGCTTTTGCTAAGGTGTGGTTCTTGCACTAAACTAATGCTTCCGTGTACTTGGTACGTGACTAGAAAAAATTCTACAAAACCTTTTTCTTTTCCTTCTACCATTTATGCTTGGTGGGCACAAGAATATACTGAGAAAATGTGTCAGTACATCTTGGTACAGTCAGTAAGCTTTGTATGTTGAGGTTTATTCAACAGCATGCATTACCTTACCTTGTGAAATGTACATGGAGAGCTAAAGGAGCCTACCACCTCTGGAACCCCATGGGAATATAGCATCACCTCTCTCCTCTACCAGTTGAAGGAGGGATTTGGTTAGATTCAGTCTGACCCCAGGGCATGTAGACCAGTTCAGAGAATGGATTTCTTCTCTGTTTTCACTTGAGTCTTTGAGAGCATAATCAGTCTCCGTTCTTGTCCTGTGAGCTTTGTGCCCTTCATGCTGAGGCTCATCACAGCCTCTACTGAAACTGCAGGTAACATGAAAGAGATAGAGGAAATGATTTGGATACAGGCCAAGAAAGCAGCAGTTGGGTGCTTGATGCAGACACTCTGTGAGGGCCTGGCAAGCCCTGTGAGTGTTTTGCTTCTTAGAAAATCATTGCCCCTTGGTTCTTGGAGAAAAGTTCCTGGCCCTGTTCTTACAGTGATGAGACTTTGGTTTGGAGAAACAGACATATTCTGCGTTATGTCTGAGTGCACAGGTCCAATCTTGGTGCCTTGTAATCATAACCTTGCCTCAGAGGTGAGCGATACAAGCCTAGACAAGGGAATTTGAATTTGGCTTGTTAACGTGCCGAGGTTTCTTGCTTTGTGTCCCTAACTAGGGAGTTGAAACTAATGGGAAAGATAAGACAAATCAGCCCAAAAGAATGCAGGTCTTGTTTTATACTGCATCCCCTGCATGTTCACACAGGCTGCTGAGTGTGTGGGCAGCACTCTGCTCCCTTCTGCCTGCTTGGAACTGGTGGATGTGTTTCTAAGCCAGATGCTTATTTTTGAACTTCTGTATTTTTCACTGTGGAAACCACCGATGGTCAGGAAGTTGAAATGGTTGACTGAACCTGTGCTAAGTTAAATGCCTGAAAAAAAGCTGGTGAAAGCCACTAGGGAGATCTCATGTTCAAGACTGAAATTTGCAGCTCCTTGTTTGTTTCTTGTCAGCATTTCCCAAAGTGTAATGGGACAGTATTAGGGGCATTAAGCAAGGCACTTGCAATCTGAAGGTGTAGTTACCTTACCTTGGCTCTTGGCTAAATGTGAAGAAGGATGTGAGCAGTAGAGTTCACCAGATGCACTGTGAGTAAAGCAGTAGACAAAACACACAGACAACATCCATGAGAATCCTACAAAAACCCAAACCAAAATAGCACAGGACAGTTCTGTTAACACCCTTTTTGGAGGAAGAAAACAAAATGGGAATGACCTTTCAAATTCAACTAGGCTTTCACTTAAACACAAAAACTTCTTCCACATAAAGAACCTTTAGGGATTTAGTTAAAATCCTTTAAGATAAAATATATACCACATCTCACTCTCCTTAAAGAGTGTTATTATGTTAATTCCCATTAACTCCCTCCTCAGGGTATTTCCTATGTCTGCAGAACATATTATGACCATTTGTTTCTGAATGTTTTTGCAGGAATGTCACTGAATTTAAGTCAGAAAATGGCTAGAACTGTGAACAACGTTTCAAAGACTATAACAAGAGCATTTCAGTAATAAATGTCAGCAGATAAAAATGTTTCACTAATTCCCTGTCAGGCCAAACACATTCGGAGCTTGAAGGAGAAGGTGAGACATGATTTATTTGATGTATCCTGATATGGCGTTATCCAAGTAGACCTCTGCCAACGTTTTGACTTTAATTTTGCAATGCAGAACCCTACTGAATGATGTTTGACTGCTGTTGAGTCATTCATTTATTTCCAATAGAAGCCCCTTATCACTCAGAGGTCAAGTTGGAAAACTGTCATTGATGTTTCTCTACTCGTCTTCATGTTATTTACTCTTGAATATCTAACCTGCATATATGTGCATTTCCAGCTTCCTCAGTGGGCAAAGAATTGTTTAATCGTTTTCATAGGGAAGCAGCATGGTCGTTCTTGTACCAAGAAAATTCTTCATGAGGATTAGGTAAAACCTCTTCATAGATAGGCAGTCTTTTAACTCTTCTACTGTGTGTGCCTACTGGCTCAGATGGCTTTTCTATCTAAGTAGGAATCCTTTGATTTTGAAGTTCAATTCTCCCACTTTCTCTTGCAAGCTGTATGAGTTTCCTATTGGACAAAGAAATGGCAAGCTCCTGTTTCTCAGGAAAACAGGTTCATTATCATCAGCTCTGCACAAAACGGTTTGCCAGACGTTCTAGGCAGGAGGTAAAGTCACTCCTGGGCCTGTGGAGCAGTTCTTGCAGCGCGGAGGATGAGCTTTTGAGAGCATTTCAATTTTTATTCATTAGTGTGTATAAAAATAGGACATTTGATCCATCCAGAGGCAAACAGGCAGCTTATAATATGTTGCCCAGCAGAAGTACAGGAAAGAAGACAGGAGATGCACCAAGGCACAGCAGTGCTGTGCCGGAACAAAGGGTATCATCACCATTGGCAGCTACTTGGAGGATAGGCACATGAAAGAATAAATAAGTGAAAAGCCGTGCAAGTTCTTTTTTTCTTCAGTAGTTCTCTCTTCCATGTACTTGCTTGGGCCCAAGTACTTGGAGCTCTTCTAAACCTCTTACAACAGCATCTTTTGTCAGTTAATTCTGCAGACCTACTACCTGTTTGTTAGCTTGCCAGCCATCTCCTTTACCTTCAGGCTGCTTCTTCTAGCTTCATCTTATGGCCATTCATCTTTGTATTGGAGCAGACAGTGCACAATTGATGCCCACCTATCTGATTCTAGCCACTCTTGGTTTGTAGATCTCTATGTCACCTGCACTAAGATGACCCCTTTTCATAACAAGAACCGTATGGAACCTATTCCTTGTTTGGAAACTGTTCTGTAGCTGTGGTCATTATAGTTGGCTTTCTCTGAATGTTTTTGTTCTAATACAGCTTTTTTCAGATTATGGACAATGTGCCACTGAAGATGTGGAAGAGCCATAGATTTCATAGCCAGATAATCAGGTTTCTTTGTTGTTCATGCCTTTTTGATATGTATTATTTTTTCTTCTATTTTATTTTTGCTATTTTGACTCTTTCTGAATTTCTATTTTAATGGAACCTAAAATCCAAATGCCAAAATGTAATTCCTGGCTGATAATTATCAGGTTTGAATCCATAGTTTCCAATGTGAAACTATAATTTTTTTTTTCCATAGGCAACATTGTCTACATTGTTATTCATCTGCCATTCTTTTGCCCAGTTCCTCAATATTTTATGACTTCTTAGCAATTCTTCCTAATCTACCCTCATTCCTACTGTCTTGAGTAATTTTTTATCAGCAGTAAACTTTCTCCCCTTTTACCAGTTATTTGTGAGCATATTGAATATCAGTATAGATCCCTGGGGAAATTAGCTGATGATCTCTCTCCGTTGTGGAAGCTTACCTTTTTGTTTTTTGTCTTTTAATGAGTTGCTTTTCCTTGGAAGGACTTTTCTTTCATCGCACAGCCATGCAACTTCTGCATACATACAATTGAAAGGAGAAAAGCCAAAGTATATCATCACCAGAAGCAAAAATTCTGCAGATCACAACATTCCAAGCAAAGCCAAGCTGTGTTCTAACAGTAAATGAAGTCACATAGCAGACATAATTGATGTCCTCCCAAAAGAATCATTTAAACTCAGGCAGCCAGGACATGCTTATCCCAAAATATGCTCCAGACACGGCATCCACTGTGCCAGGGAAGGAATTACCAGGCATCTGCAAAGAGGCATAGATATCTAGGTGTAAAGGAGGCTTGTTTATGTACTTCAATTTTGTTTATTTCACCAAACCATCTCTCTGCTTCCAGTCTCTCAGGAGCATCATAAGATCTTGCACACCTGCTGAAAATCAAAAATAATGCTGCCTCCCCTTCTATTGCCCAGGAGGCGTTTCCTTGTTATATTCTGTCTCTTCTAGCAGCCAGTTGCCTATCCCCTAGCTACGACTTCTCTTCTCTACCTGTTCCAGCAACCAATTCCTTTCATGCTGATCACAAAGGTTTCTTCATCTGGGCATTTTGGTAATACAGTTTGTCCCACCATTTGGCTTTCATGCAGCTCTTGGTGAGTGATGCTGCAGAATGCAGTGGGGCTGTGGAGAACAACCTGGGGTTAAGGGCTACCTGGGGCTGAGGACAGGAGGAACTTTCCAGTGTTGCTGAAGAAAAAAATGATTCTGAGGTGTAAACCTTCAGATTAGTTATGTCTAAACCATGCATTGCCTGGAGTTTGTTAGTTGCCTGAGAAAATATGGAGTTTTGAACCAGACAGTGTATTTTTTTCAAGCTTTATCTGCTGGTGAAATAAGGATTTTCTCTCTTTCTGAAAGCTTCCTTCCTTTCTAAGCTGCTTCCTGATTACACTGGCTAACGTTGGGCAGAGTCATGCTGTGTTCTTGTAGGTCTCTTGTTCCAAAGTTGAGGTGAGTAGAGGAGACTCTGGCTGATTTTAGTCGCGTTAGAGAGATACAGATGTGGTTGAGCTGAGCGTGATGGTCAGGCTGTGTAACTCTTTCCTCATGTAACAGTCAAGCTGGTTGTGGACACCAAGTGCTATCTGCTTTGATGAAGCCCTGTGGATTGGCAACCGAGAACAGCATCTCCTAATAGAATGTGTTGGGCAACTTTAATTGTACTTATCAAAACAGGCAGCTCCTGAGAGCCACTAAAATGACCTTATAGCAAAAGTAGTTCAGTTTCACCAGGTTCTTGGTGCCAGGACCACCTTTCTATTCAACACATCTGCAGTCAGATCTTGGGTTTAGGATTCCCAGAAGGCCAGCTATGAATTTTTTTATGAAAGCCTTTGTGTTCTCTGAGTCAATGTATATACACACTATGTGCTGAGCATGTTGTGTTTATTGGTATCTCTGTTTTGAGGATCTGTTTGTTGATTAGTATCTGATCTATGCAACAAACAGTAAATGAGTCAGTATTACCGGATTGGGTAAGTTTTCTATCAGAACAAGTTGATAAAAAGGCACAATGATGTGAGTGTTCAGGAAGTACTTACAATGTCTTGTTGTTGTTGTTTGTTTGTTTTTCTTCCTATAAATAACATGATGGTGCCTGAACAAATAGAATCTCTAAGGTTGGAAAAGGCCTTTAGGATCATCTAGTCTGAGCAATGGCTATTGCTGAAAGCCAAAAGGATTCCTTCTATAGGACCTTTATCTGGTGCTTGGTTGAGTTTACTGATTACTGCCATGTGAAATATCAGTCCTCATGTCATCTCATACTCACCTGTGCCACACTGGAAAGACAGAGTTCTGTTTGGTGAGTCCCACCCCACTTTCAGGCTAGAAACATTATTATTGTGCCGTGGTTCTTAAAATCAGTTTCTCTCAAGATGGAGCTGCATATTACAGCTATGTCAGTCAATGGCCTCCTTCAGTTGTTCATGAGGGAAGCACTAAGGGCCCCCCAGGTGTTGACCCTCTTAAGAGGATATACTGGGCATGCCAGTACGAAAAAGCAATCTTGAACTGCATGCAACTGCCTTTATTGACTTGAGGCATATTTTTGCAGGTGCCACATTTGTGGAAAAAAATGGTCATGAATAAAACCCAAACATGCTAAATATTCCCGAGAAGCATACCAATGAAGTATTTAAAGATTAAAAAAATAAAAATCCGGATTCTGAATTTACAAAACATGATTTCCTCCATCTGCACTCAGTGCTCATCGTTTTTTTACAAAACCTCTTCGTTCCTTTATCGCTAATAGCTCTCTTTGAATACTGAATTGGCTCATTAGGCTCTTTTATCCCATGAATTAAATTCTTCCTCTAAGTTAAATAGGCACTCCTTTATTTTTCCCATTGATTTTTAGTTAAATTTATCAGACTACTTCAAAGTAATCAATAAAGCAGTGTGGAAAGACTTCTAATCTTTGAAATGGTGCAAAGCACGTCTCTTTTTATTATAAACCTACTTTTCTTGAAGTCCTGTGTTGTAATGGAAGCTGGTTCCATTTTTGTAATGGAAGCAAATGGTTTTTTGCCATTGGTTTAAGCATACAGTTACCCTGTTTGCTTTTGTCTGATGACTTCTTCTTTTCCTCTCCAGGCAGGATGGCAATTCTAAAAGCCTGACTCTGATTTTGATACAATTTGGCAGTATCTCTGCTAATGAGCAGGGTCATTTTTGTGTCAAACAGCTGTGTGAGTTCACAAAGAATTGGACTGCTTTGCTGAATTAGTCTGTCATTCAGTGGAGAAGTTGAAAAGAATGCTCTGCCTTCTGCTTTGATGATATAGCTCTTCCTGGTTGTTAATAGGAGCTGAATAACCAGTATTATGATGATACTGCCTGCTGTAAATTCACTCCTTAAGTGATCTGTTGAGCAGACTGTGTGTTTCTAAATATGGGTATAAGTCACTTCCTTCTGTTTTACTGGTTTAATAGTTTAAGTAAACGAATACAGATGTTTTATTACTCCCTTAATGAGTGAGTGGAAAACTGTGGATGATTTTCTCAGCATATCATCTTCCAGTAAAGTGAAATGTCTTTTGGGACCTGGACATCTAGATGTAGTGATGAGGTTGTTGGTTAAAATCCTGCCAAAGATGAGTGAGAAAACTGTCCAATTTACTGCCTCATAGCTTTAGGGAGGGATGAGAGGGACTGATGTTATGAGTATAACAAAAAATTGTTGCAAGGAAAACTAAGGCCACTGTGTGGTAGCTGAGGGAGACTGATGTTCTTTCTGCTCCAGTATGCAACTGACAAGTTGTGATCCTGCAGTGCCATGTGGCCATGTTGCCTTGCATTGGTTTAGCTGTCAGACTAAGAGGCCATTACAAAAACCTCACCGTCCAAATGGTAGCTTTTATTAAGAGACAATGTGAACCAGCTCTTGTTGTTGAATTAAGTATAGCCATGTGGGAAAAGCGTGGATGACAATTTCTGATGCATTCGCCATCTTGGAGTGTTTAGATGATGGTTTCAGTCAAAGCTAGAAGAGATGAAAGCAAAATCCAAATAAGAGCAATCTGTTTGGTAGTACACAAGAGGTGTCTGTGAGCTGCCGTATCATGACACTCATCTTGAGATAAACCCAATGCTAATGCAGACAGTACAGCATGTTGCCATGGTCAGCAGCAAGCTGATGCCTGCACAGTGTTGTTACCTGACATGAAACAGCAGTTCTGTTTCATGGGAGCATTGGGGTGAGTTAGTGGTTGATAACAAAGTAGGGTGTTTGAACCATCAGATTTAATTTCTGGATGTGTTTCCATTGTGTTTTGTGATGCTTCACAAGTTAATTAACCTCTCTTTGTTGAAGTCATGAAGAAATTAGAAGACTCAAATATTCTAGGGCATTTTGGAAAGTTGCATTGAAAGCCAGTTATTCTTCTAAGAGACTAATTCATAGAACAACACTACAGGCTACAAGACACTCCATAATTCATGTGGGTCTGAAGACAAAGCTGTTTGGAAGTCCATGACTGGTGAAATGATTGATAAGAAATGATGGTCAGAGCTATTTCCAATGTTGGTTCCAATTTGGGAGCTCCTCCCCAGGGGAGCAGAACCTGACATTTGCCACTCTGAGTTCTCATGGATGGCACAGTCTTCTTGTACTTATAGCTGTTGTTGTCAGGAGTCACACAAGGTAATAAATACTCCTTAAACATTTAGGAAGTTTGATTTAGATGAGTTTCAAGTAATTTTAGTACTTGGTCCAAGATTAACAGATGTGGCCTCAACTGTTTTCCCCTGGATATGTTTCAAAATAATCTGTTCTTTCTGTAAAGTTGTGGCAAGCAGTAAAACGGGTCCGGATCAGGTTTCAAAGAAATTCTGCAGCTGATGTAAAATTTGAAGCCAAGCATGTCTGTGTTATCACTAATGAAAACTGCTGGCATTTTGGGTTAGCTGTGGTGTAACTCAGGAGGTACCATTGCCTGACCTAAGTACCTGCTGCCATACAGTCTCTAAGCTTAGAAAAACAATTAGTGTCCTCCGATCTCGTGTTATGCAACCAGATGGGCTAGAGGCTGGGCACAGCTCCTTCAAGTGCCACTTTTGCTTCATAATGAGGAGCCCTTCCTCTGGAGCATTCTGCTTTTTCACACCCAGGACTGATGCTTGGAGTATAAGTCAACAGCTGTTCAGCTGAACTCAAAGCATTCAGTACGTGTTAGCAAGCTGGCAGCCAGCATTAATATCCCATAGTCAATGGAAACAAACCAGCCATTTGTTGGAGAGTGGGAGTTACTGCTGTGAAGCACAAAATCAAAGGCCCACTGTATGCAGAAGTGGGTTTTTTGAAAATGCTATAAACACTTACTAGTCCATATGGCCTTGGTGTGCTGGACATGTGAAACAAATACCAAGTAATTAAAGTCAAGTGAGTTCTTACGGCTGCTATCCAACACTAAAGCAAACCTTAGAGCTGGCTTCCCTGCTGAGACATAAAGCTGGGTGAAGTTAAGCAGAGGAGTGTTCATGGGATGTGAGGAATAAAGTGCTGTCACTGATAACCCATCTTCATGGGTGTCTTTATGGAAGCTTTGAGTAAGGACATCCACCTGCTTGAAGTGGGGTAGCTGTGCTGGAGTCAATTAAGCTACACCTGATGATAATCTGTAAAACAGGGATCAGTGGATTTACTATGTATCTGCCTGACAGACACAAGGAAGAGGTATTGTCCTACTTTTAAATATGTAGGATATGTTTTGTATGATTGTTCAGTGTGATAACTTCTTCCTGTGTGTCCTTCTGTCATAACACATCTCCTTGACCTGCACCTATCTATCAGTCTCAAAAATAAGAAGCTGCTTCTTAGCCATTCTGTTATAAAAATTAACTACCTACCAGATCTTGTGTCAGAGAACTTAGAATAATTTTGCGGATGTCATAGCAGGACAGATTTCCTCCTTTGGCCATTTGAAAAAGAAACAGGTGTCAAGTCTGTTGATGTTGATCCAAATAACCATTCTAACAACATTCTCTGTGTGTTGAATTTATCTCTGCTAAGTGGAGTGAGTTAGGGCTCCATTTTTTTTCTTTGTAGCTATTATCTACAGTGCTTAGAAGAGGCCAGGTGTGTAAGACAGTCCAGTGAAAAAGGCAGCCTACTCTTTAAGAGGGAGCTGCCTGTAGGTAGGTAGTAAGTGTCTCATCATATAGCCTGTTGGTAACTACTACCATGCCTAGGCTTTGCTGCCTTACTGTGCAGTGCATCTGGAATATCCCAAAATTTAGAATACTTGGGATACCTCCCTGTAGCCCTGGCTGTAGTGTGACAGGGACAGGCAAAAGCAGGAAAACTTCTAAGAGGAACCTGATTTCAGCAGAGAATCCCTCTAGACAACAACGGCTTATGGGGAGGTTTAAGAATGAAGGCATTACAGCATGGCAGCAATGTGAAAAATGGACCTAGTCCATTTTAGTTAAACTATTATAAATAGTTGTGATTTAAAATGCTCTGGCATTGAGAATTTCTTCACAGAAGCAAGGTTTGTTAAATGATATCTTCTCATGGTGGCATGCTGAGTTGGGAGGAAGTTGCAGTTATTTACACAATGCTCTTCTGACTGTAAACCATGTCCATTAGCCTTATGGTCTTCTAACAAAAAATTCCTTTTAAAACATGCGGCTAGAAAGCTCTTCTTTGAGAATACTAGTTCCTTGCCTAGCCAGAGCCTTTTCATATTCCAAGCTCTCTCTTTCACACTTTCTTTCAGTTGTTTGCAAAGCTGCTTCTCTGTTTTTTAACTACAAACCTCATTTCCTTCTGTCCCTCTTAACTCTACCTGGGGGATGACAATTTGGAGCTTCAGCCCCTGCCTTTTTAATATAGATTGTATAAAATATGTATACAACTCTTGGATGCTAAATATGCTTCTCCCGGTTGTGAGAACATTACTTAATGGGAATTAGTCAGAAAGGACACTCCTTGCAATTTATCTTCATTAAGAGGGACTGGTAGAAGGAAACTGTATTGAATCCTAACCTAGAAAAACTAGCTTTTGTATGAAATTTTGGAGAGTTCATCCACCTGCTGTGCTTAGGTCTGGGATCATTAAACAGAACAATCTTCCCTCTTTTCAGACATGCTATAGAAGCATTGGAGAATAACTTAGCTTCTTCTGGAGGTCTGCAGATGTGGGATTATTGTGTGCTGCCTATCAGCTGCAGTAGCATTTAAATCTTTAGGGCATATATTTGCTTTCTTTGAATACTGAATGAATGTCTAGATGGTTTGTACCACTATTTAAAAAGTTACTCCAGTAAGTAAATTATAAAATCACTGTTGTGTAGGGAAATAGGTTTCTTGTCTTCTGTTTTATGTTGGTCTTTGGTTTGTGCTATCATTACGATGTCTGAGTGCACTAGCACATTAAATTATGTGGGATTCAGGTGATGAATGACTTGGATTCCTCCTCTTCCTCATGCATATGCAGAGGACCACTTAGTTTGTAACGAACATAAGCATGCTGTATTTATATATTCAAGAAGCAGCTTTGGTTTTGCATTTGGCTGAGAAAGTGGTGACATTTGCAGTTGTGTGGCCCATTTCTTGTTAATTCCAGTGTGAAATATGTTTCTGGTTACATTAAGCTGACAGAACTAAGCTAAAGGCCTAGCTGGCTTTAACCTTCTGTATATCCCATTAGTTTTTCTAGTTTTTAGGGAGGCAAAGTCCTCTCCCCCTTATTGTCCCCTGTGGACATATTTAAGGGGAGTGCTTTTAAAAAGCATCTCTAGAAAACTTTCCACACCTCTCCTTCTTCCTGCAGGCTTGGCCATGAGAGGAAACAAACCAACTCAGCTTTCACCATGCCAATGCTTGGAGCTGTGCTTGCCAAGGAAGGACCCCAAAGGATTTCACTATTGTAGAGTAGATGCATTACTACGAAAAGAGAGACAGCTTTTATGGGGGCGAGGCTATGTCTTAACTACTGCTCAGCCACATGGGAAGTCTGTAAAAGCTTTCCGAAATACCAAGCTCCTCCCAAAGCACCACTTGATCCAGAGCTTTTTCAGATTCAAAGCTGAGCCTTACAACTTATCCCTGTGCAAAGACCACCCCAAACTGGCTGGTTGTGCAACAAATTTCTGTTTATAATTTAGTGCAAGGGTCAGATAGCTTTGCTACGGTTCAGGTTATCCACCCAGAGAAAGCATGCTCTTTTGCTAAGCATGAGATGCATGAGTCATTTCTATTACCCAGACCTCTAGACATAACATAAAATAGATGGCATGAAATAACATTAAAGATATTAAAGATGGGAGGAAATTGTTTTCCCCCTTGCATTCTTGAGCTGTAATGTAATGGGTTTCTATTGCAAGCTTAGCTACTAATGCACAGATAGGAAGTGAGAACAAACAGTAGAAACCTCAAACTTACTGTAGGATTCCAAAAACCCAAGTCAAGTAAAAGGTAACACAGAAGTGCTTTTGCAGTATGAATTTAGTGTTTAGCTTTCTAACAGGGAATTAACATTTATCTACTTCTTAAAAATGTTAGTAAACTGGGTTTATCTTAAGCTGCTTAGAATTTGTATCCCTGGCATATTACAGAATTTTCTTTGTTTGAGAATGACCACAAAGCCAATAAATCCATAATTTTCATTTTTCATATTTAAAACTGTATTCTTCAAAAATTAAGTTCCTGTTCAGTTCATGCATCCTAGTTCAGGTCATTTCTGTCATTCATTCTGTTATGTTTCGTGTGGGTTGACTGGAGGATTCAGACTAGCATCTCAAACCCACCTTAAATAGAAAGAAATGACCTTTTTAGAAAAGTGTGAATTTTAAATATCAAATTCCCTCAAAACTGGGTATAAATGATTTGAAGGAGTGCTCTACTCATTAAGCTACATTACTGTGGTTAAAAACACTGGCTCCAGCAGAATGCTTGGGAGTGCTTGCATATGGATTTCTTTAAGACTCTTTCCTTCCTGTGACTGTTTTGCAAAGGGATAAAACTGAGCACTGCCCTATTAACAGCAGAGAAATCTAGGTACTGCTGATGGACGTTCTCCCTGACATTCTCTAGCATAGAAATGTTTTAAGAAGTCAAAAGCTGTACATCAAATGCAATGCTTTTCTCTGTTGCACTCAGGGAATGCAGACAATCTTGTAACTATTGAAATCATAGACTTTAAGGCTAAAAATTCTTAGCAGTTTTTAAAGATGTCTTTCTTAAGCTTCTCTTTCAGAGATTTTGTGATCATAAAGCAGGATGGAAGGAGTTTGTCTAACCAGTGTATGAAAGCTTCATTCTCATATGGTCACTTACATGCTTTCATTTAGGGTTAGTGCATCATTTCCAGTAACTAAAGATTGCCTGACTTCTGTGACTACTCTGATAGCCAGGAACACTTGCTGTTTGTTGGCCAGAGGATGTGAATGTGTTGCTTGAGCTGGGTTGGGTCTTTGTGCATGGTTTATCCCAACTCAAGTATGTTTCCTATAATTTTAAGATCTGTAAAATCATGCTGATAACATAAAGTGAGAGTTTCAAGTAGTGCCTTGGAAGCATAGCTATTGTATCATATTTAAGGAAATGCAAAAGGAAGAAATGCAAGGTAATAGAAAAAGAAAATTGTTTACTTGACTTAGCTCAGCAACACCTGTTTCCTACTCTCCTTGCATAGGTGAAGGCTAAAACAGCCCGTAGTCCAACTTCTTGCAATTATCAGTAGTCTTCATCTTACTCTTCAAAGTTTATGTGTGTAGGATATTACGTATATGAAAACTGTAGGAACAAATTGAGGATCAGTCATCAACGCCAGCCCTGATTTCCATGTCAGGACATCAGCTGGGGCAGAGCTGGTTTTGAAGCACATAGGATGTCAGTCTTACCTAGAGTGTAGCACACTTGATTGGTCCTATTTTGAAAACAAAACAAAAAGCCAACAACAACAAAACTACAGGCTCCTGTTACTTGGAAAGGGCACTGTGTTTAGTCATCTTCTTCTAGGCATTGCAGTCGTGGTGTGTTTTGGCAGCAGAAGACTACAGGTTTCTCTTTTGGAAGACTCCTGCAGAAATGTTTGTTTTCCTTGCAGATGGTGGAGCAAAGGAACAGCCTAAGCTCTTGGCTGTCTGTAACCCAAAGTGTGTCTGGAACCATGAGCTGCATCCTTCTGGAAGAATGAGTTGGTTTCCTGAGTATATGCTCTAAGGGGCATAGATGCATTAGCATTACTGCAGCTGAGTGTGGTTTCTGAGGCAGACGCAATTGGTGGAGTTAACAGTGGCTCTCTAGGGGAAAAAAGCATCAAGGCAGCACAAAAGGGGGACAGGTAGAAAGATGACTATGGCATACACCTTGCACCCATATAAAGCAAAGGAGAAGTGACTTGTGGTCACAGATGACTATATTTGTTCTTTAACTGAGCAATAGAAGGATAGTTTCTTTCCTGTTCCTAGCAGAGCGCTCCCAACCTTACCTTGTCCATACAACAGAACTATTTTGCTGAGCTTCAAAACAAATAAGCAAACACCTTTTAAAATGTAAAATAGTGTACCAGTGGCAGAGGTTTCTCAACCCAGGCTCTCTGCAGACCCACTGGGCTGGATCTGTACAGTCTCTGACACCAGCTTCCTTCACTGCTTTGCATGAGATGTAGAATGGATGATATTGTCAAGATGAGTTTTACAGTGATGTATAGTACTAAAGGGGAGACTGTCTTCTCCTATACTTAACCTAAGTGATTTTAAACCCAGCTATTAGTCTTCACAAATGATATCATTTTCCTCTTTGGCATGAAGCAGAAAAACCTATTGAAAACCACAGCATCCGTTGTAAGGATGGACATATTCATTGCTTAAACCTGGGGCTCAGCTGTGAACACAAGCAGGACTTTAAAAGCCAAAAAATATTTGTCCAAATGTTTTTGTATAATAGTTTCCTCAAAGCTCTGAGCTGTAGTCAAACTTTTCACTAAAATAACATGGGAATATTCAAGAAAGCTCTGGATGGTAATGTTTGCCTAGGGGGTTTTGTTTGCGTTCAGCCTAGGCAGTCCTGAGGGCCTACATCAGTACATGAAGGAAAGGAGTACCATACCCAGAGGGCAGGCTGCAGGCATTGCAGATTCTGTGCTGGCCCTGCCCGAGCCTTCCAGCAACCAAAGCAGAGCTGTCTAACTGGCATTGCAGCATCTCCCCTTCAGCTGGACTCATTGCAGGTAGAATGAGCTGCTTGCTCTTCTGTCAGTTAGTGGCATTGCTGGTACGTGTCATCAGAAGCAGGGAATGCATCCTGATGATTTTGGTGAGGAAATGGAAGCACTGATGTCATTATGATGTTAGTTCAGTTTAGCCAGTGTCCCATGTGACCAGACAGCCAGACTGTGTTTTCAACAGCTGTCCTGCTGCTGGACTGCCCAGCCTGTGAAGCTTGTCAAGGGCACAGGGACGGGATCTTGCTGGTGATCATACTGGAGCAGCAGCATTTTATGCCTGACTGCATCTGGACCTTGTTCATTTGCAGCCAGACAGAGCTTTTAGAGCGCGATGGGAGGGGATGTGCTCAACTGCAAAGCCAGAGCTCAGATGAGAGAGCAATTCTGCACGCTCCAAGGCCCAGCTTTTCATCTGGCAGCAGAAAGAAGTTCACATACAGGATCGTTCTTACTTATGCAACTTTACTTATTAGTGTCCGGCCTCGGGTATGGCCCTTATTGTTAAGTTGATTAAATGAAGGGATCCTCTTCCCCTCTTATCCCAACCATGAGACAGGTTGGCTGTTTTCAAGCAACTTCTTTCTCATTAAGGAGTAGAAAATTCTTATGAGTCACTTCCAGAAACAAGGGAAACCAGAAAGCCTTTGTTCCACTCCAGTGTTGCTGCAGCTGGCATGCAGTTGTTCTAAACTTGGCATATGTGTTCTTCCAGGACCATTTTATCCTTGATAACCCATCAGTTACCTGGAATGAAAACTTTCCCACCTTTCATTATTTTTCTGATTGTAATGTCTTTCCTAGATCTGTAATTGTTCTTCATGAATTGTAAAGCTAGCTTAATTAGCTATATTGAAAAACATTGATTTGGATTTATATCGTTTCAGTTATGCAGTGTGCATTTTATTTTATGCACATCTGAGACTAGAATCTAATCTCTCCAACCTGAATACATGCTGTGCAGCAGGACCCTGCTTCTTTTCTCCTATTACTGCTATGGAGAGAAGGATGTTTGTTTTCAAAAACATTTCTGAACCCTTCATGGCTTTGTGGCACGCTAGGACCAATCTTACGGCTCTGTGGCTGCAGAATACCTGCTATTTCCTGGGATACCTGCAAAACAAACAGACCAGCCTAGTGATACATGATTTGCCTCATTGCTTTAAATGCAGCAATGTATTTTACTTTTGTATTAGTAATCTTGAAACACGTTAATGTGCCCCTTCCTCATATGAACCATATTTGTTCTGTCTGTGATTTCCTTACTCAACATTGCATGCAATTTCGATTTCCCTTCTTAAAGTTGTTGAGTAGAAGCACAGATCTGCACTGTGCTTTGTGGGCTTGTTGCCACTGTTCAGGCACTGCTGTCCTCAGTGTCACAGTGCTGGGCTGTATGGTGTGTAGCTCCAAGAGTGCCCTTTTGCCACACACATACTTGCATGCAGGCAGCAGTCTGTCCTGAAGATCTGTGCTGCCAGACCTGTTGGCCCAGATTGTGCTCTTGCTCCTACAGAGAGATGGAGATCCCACTGGTGTGATTCTTTGTCAGACTGGGTACACAGTCCCTCCCTGCCCATTCTGACACCCCAGGTTAATGGGGTTTTGTAACACTTATCAAGATTTAAAAGCCCTGTTATAAAACATTGGAGAAATGTTAGCTGCTGGCCTTAAATCTTACTGCCTAATGTAATGCTTTATGACCATGAGCATTTGCTAAATTTTAGTCTCTTTGTGGTCTAAGAGGACTGTTCAATGCAGCTTCGTAAAACACTTATGCACTGTTTCTTTCTTGTTAAATTTCTTCTTCCTCTTTGCTGTAGTGCTTATCTCATACAACGAATGGATAGCAGAAAAGCACAAGCAGACAAACCTCCTTTTTTTAGAAAGTGCTCTTTCTTCTCCTTCCAGATTCTTGAACTATTGCAGAGCATATGCCTGGTCCACTTGGTCCAACATTATAGTATTTGGACCAAAATCTACTGTGTTAAATAGACATTGAGCCCCCTGAGGCAGACTTTGTGCTGCAGTCTTGCTCCTCTGCATCACAGAGGCTGGATGTGGTGCTTTCTAGAAGACAGGCCCAATCTGTTGAACCATATCATAGTGGGCTTTGCCTTGTAGTTCTGAGTGCATCCCACAGTCTATCAGTGAATTGAAATCTAAGGATATCAGAGCCCTGAAAATTCTGTTTCTTGCTTTTGATGCATGTCTAAGCTGGGAAAGGTGGCGTTTCTCTGCTGGGAAGCGCTGCTGCTTCATACATTGTGGTTTGTGGGGGCTGTGATTTTCTGTCATTCTATCTTTGCTGGTGAGTTACATGATGTTTGTGTTACTGTCTGTGCCTTGGTTTAAGGAACATGCTAAGCTTTGTATCTATTTTTTTTATCTGGATGTTCTGTTAGGGGAAAAGTTAATATGTACATTTTAAGTTGATGCTTTTCTGATATCACCAGCTGCCTCACATTTCTTGCATCAGAATAAGAAAGGAGATGAATTATTTAACTGACAGCTTCCCTAGATCACTTAGTTGCTTGAGGTTATTGATGCCATGGCCCTAAGAGGAGGAGAAGATGGGTAGTAGTGGCTGATAAAAGGGACAGCTTTTCTAATTTCTCATTCTTTTCTGTTTCTTTCACCCTTTCCTGCTCTCCACTGATAATATACAGAGAGTTTTCTGAAGTTTTCTGAAACATCCACTGTTACCTTAGTGGCAAGAAGACTAGAGGTGCCAGATCAATTTCTGTATTTCTTATTCCAGGTCCACACTGAGAGCGCCAAATGTGAAGAAGTGCGCATGTAGTCAGGATAGTCCAGGGAAAAAAGTCAGCATGATTATGATTTTATAAATTTAATGATTGAGTAGTGTGGGTGTTTTATTGTGGACTGTTCTAGCTGATGACAGCAGCAATCCCTGCTTTAGCCTTTTACGTATTGCATTAATCTGATAGTAATTAGAGAGATGTGGTATATATAGTAAGTTAAAAATTGTATGTATGATGTCTTGGACATTTCGGAGAGACCCAAGGTTGTATATGAGATTTCGTCCTACAGTTTTCTGAGGGCTGTAGTACAATTCGTACCTGTGAAGGACAGTCACCAGAAATATGAATATGAAGCAGAGCTCCTGGCTAGAGGTTGGTTTTCCGCTCACAGTCAAGTGTTCATCTCTAGCAATGAAGCTGATGTGAGATTACAAACAGCAAGAACTCTCTTCTGAAATTCCAAGAAGCAAGGAATAAAGCATACTGCTTGTAGCACTCTTAGCCGAACAAAAGAATCAATACAAGCTATTGAACTGCTTTTATTTATATTCTGCTTAATTTCAGTTATGTTTCTTTCTAAGCTTGGAGGGCTTTTAATTTGGGATACTGACAGATATTCTTTGGAAATTTCAGTGCTATTTGTATCTGAAGTATATTGAACCTTTTCCTGCTTCCCTTGTGAGTGCTAGGGATACTCTCAAGGATGGAAGCACTTTCAAACAGTTCAAATACAAGATGAAAAACCTGTGATGCTTCTGTTCATTCTTTTTCTGGGCCAAATCCCTTAAAGCTGAAAGAAGGGATACTACAGTAACGTCTCAACAATTCAGCTCTTCTGCTTCCAGTACCAAACAGAACCTAGAAACTCAAATTTTCCTTAAAAATGAAAAATATTAATGAAGCACACAACCTTCATGGAGGAATTTCATTACAACATGGATTAAATGTCTGTAGTGCAGTGCTGAAGTCCAAAGGGCTCTAGACTTTTTCATGTATTTTTCCCCAGGTTTCTCTCTCTCTCTCTCTCTCAGAATTGCATTGGGAGATCCAAGTATGTAAGAAACAGAGCAAATTCAGGTCAAACAGAACCATGAATTTCTGTATGGATTTCTTCAAGTTATTGGCTACATGTACAAGGAATTGTGCCCTCTTGGAGGCCACTGTGAACTCTGACATCAAAAGCTCATTATGTTTCTAGGCCATTCCCTAAAAGGTCCTCCCCCAGCGCATTCCCCCACCCAAACAAAACAAAACAATCTCGAAAACAATCTCAAGAGCTGTGCTCTATTTTCTCTCCCCCCAAAAGCCCAGGACTCGCCTCCAGAGGGCACTGCAAACTTGCTGTGCCGATGGTCACCAGCTCGCAATGTGCGACTGAACCAGCTGTTCAGCGAGCATTTTATTGCCATTGAAGGTCGTCGAAATGTCTAATATTTTGCCAGTCACTTTGGTTGTAAAGTGCTTGTTTCTGGATTCATCTTGTATGCACTTGGAACTAAAAAATTCACTGGAGAAGCTGTCTTTTATTGGCAAGTGGTAATTGTGCTTATGATGAGAATGAGAAAAGCATACACACGGTGAAGGAACAGTCTTAAGTCATTCATGAGAAAATATCAGTTAATAAATATCACTTATGGATGTTCTTGCCTCTCTGGTAATTTGCAATTGAACAAACACTGTGCAAGTAAATATTCCAAGGGAAAAATGTACAAAACTAGAATGCTGAAGAGTTATACAGTAGTCCTTACAGACACTGTGACAGACCATATCCTATCACTGCTGAAAGACACTCTTCACGTTTCCTAAGTAGTGTCTGCAGCAGGCAAGGGAACTGAGGAACGAAGAAAGTGAGAAATGTGAATGCTGGGGAAGATGGGTGTGATTTTATTATTTTTTTTTTATTTTTATTTTTGCAGCCCTTGTAAAATTGAGAAAGTACTTCTCCTTTGTGATGCTTGTAAGGCTGTGCAGGAAGCCTGTGGCAGAGATGCTAATTTCATGCTAATGGATTGATGTGTTTCAGCATACCACTTTCAGAAGCATCCCTGATGTTTTTTTTCTTGACATACACAGGTTAAAATGGTCGCAGAATAGAGCAGCATCCTGAGAAACCACATTGTCATGAGGCAAGAAGCTTCCTGCTGTTCTTTTGCAGGTCCTGTTCCTTGAAACTTGCAGGGCAGAAATCCTTCCTGGTCTTATGGCCAGTTGCTGCATGTCTAGCCCACTCAGCTGAGCCGAACTGGGAGGTCTGCCTGTCCGGCAAAGACCCCTGCCTGGAATTGCCTCACTCTGCATGCTCAGGTGTGCCTGTCAGCTGCCCATGTCTGCTGGTGAAGGAACTGGCTGCCTCCAAAAGGACAGCAACTGTGGGCAGATGAACTGGGACAGCAGGAGGAGAGAGCACTGCAAGCAGTGAAGAAAGCAACCCAGGGGTCTTGAGTAGCATGGTGACTGGGATGGTCATGTGCAGCTTTTTCATAAACTGAAATCCTCCTGCTATGGGAAATGGATGTTTCAGTGGATGGTTTTGGTCCAGTGGTTCAGCAGAGGGTGAAGGTGCTTAATTTTGTAATGAATTTATCAGATGTTCCAAACTCTTTTCATTCTGAAAGTCAAAGCATTTTGCTTCAGTTCATATTGACCACATCCGGAGGATCAATAGCAGTGCCTTAGGCTTCCCTGCTAATTTGTGGCCGGATTAATCTTTGTGGCACATAGCAGTCTTTCAGCAAGGGAGAATATCCCATGGCATCTTCACAGATGAAACCTGATAAGAGAAAGAAGAGGGAGGAAGGAGATAGAAGAAAGAAGAATATAAGCATTTGCTTCTCTGAGTCAGTGTGGGAGCTGAGGCAGACAGAAATTAATGAAAAATTGACCTAAAAAGAAATTTTTTCAAATGGGTCAGCTGAAGTGTTTCAAATGGGTCAAGACCTGGAAAAAAAAAAATCTTTCATTTTGATTCTGTGATTAGAAAGAAAAAAAAGGGCTGTTCTTCTTTGGAAGGCACTGGCATCTAATTCCCAAATCTCTGTACTGCAGCACAGAAGTGAATTTTCTTTGATCTGGTTACAATGCTCAGATTTTGGTCTTCCAGAAAAGACCCCTTTTTGGATTTCAGGTTAACTTGGACTTCTTGATATTCCTGGGGAAGCAATGATAAAGGAGCTTGATGTTTCAGAAATCCAGAGTGCCTTCTCCTGCCATCTGGACTCTAGCACTTTTTTCAGTTGAGAATACATATTTTCCCTTACATTTGCAACAACCTTATTTTTTTTGTGTGTTCTTGACCAGTTTTGTTGCCTCAAGCCTTGAGATCTTCCTTTGAATTAGGGGTCCCATCTGTTGTTATCCTAAACAGCACAGAAATAGAAAATCCTGCAGGCAAATGGAACATTGCTTTGTAGGACCAAACTGAGCTCTGTGTTCAATTTAATGCTCTGTTTAAATTCTACTGAATAGGCACCCTAGTTCTTTGCTGTTTGGGGGCAGTCTGCCGACCAAATGGAAGTTTGTATTTGATAGTTCTACATTTCCTTGAAATTAAATTGTCTACTAATAAGCAAACTAGAGTGGAAGGGGGCAGGTTTGCTGAGTGGCAAGGACAGCTCTGGGCATGTGAATGCTCAGGCTTGTCAGTGTGGCTCTTTTCTTTGCACTCTTTTTTGCTCTTCTTTTCAAAGCTGGAACCCCAAGGAGGCTGTGTTTGTGGACAGATCTGTATCCATTTGGGCTCTGAACTATTCTGTGTTAGGAAATCCATCTGCAAGCACTTGGCTTCTGGTCAACTTTGAAGCTTCTTTGGGCAAATGAACATATATGAACTACTCTGTAAACAGTTTGTTAGCTTAGTAAATAAGCAAGTAATAGCTTAGTGGCTATTTGACAGCACATTTGATGAAGACATCTGACTTGTATACTAGTAATATACCCATTAGTTGAGTCAAGCAGTAGGCTTCCAACCAGAAATCCAAATCTTGATCTGAATTTTGTAGCCTCCACATCTTCCGCAGGAGCAGAAAGAAATCTTCATGTGGCTGCTGTTCACATCTTCACATCTTTATTTATTATATGTATATATATATTTGCTTTTCTGGATGGGATATTCTCACTGTCATGGTGTAGCTGAGTCCATTTCTAAATGCATATGGTCTGGGAGAGACAGCTGGCCAGCCAGTCTGAGACACTGAAGTGGTCATGTTTGGGTAGCAGTAGCTTCTTTATCTTTCTTCCTGCTCAAGCTCACCTCCAATTCAGAATGCCTGTTTCTTCCTCATATCTGGATACCAAAATGAGCAACGCTATCACTAGTGAGTAGTACTGTGTACTCTGAGGATCCTGACTTTCAAAATTAGTACTGAAAAAGATGAATGTGGATAACAAGCTTCAAAGATAATTCTTTGAATTATGTATATCTAAGCCTTCCACAGTTGCATATATTCAAACCCTAGACTTTGGTGTATGCCACTGTAAAAGAGAAGAGCTAGCAGCAAAGTTTGAGTCAGGAGCCTAGCTCTGAATGTCACTGAGTTACAGACTATCCAAGCAAGTGGTGGTCACTGTAGGTATTGCTGGGTTTAAATCGAGCCATGCCTCAGGGAAAGAGAAAGCAACAGATAGCTTGTTACTCAGTGTGCTTCTTTTAGAGTGGAATAAAACTTTACCAGCTTAAAAATAAAGCTGTGAAAAGCTACATGATGAGAACGTTTTATGTAAGCTTTGCTCCACGTAAAAATTCACAAGGAAGTAAAGAGCAGAGATCTGTCAGATTGGTTTTTTTTTTTTTTTTTTTGGATTTGGCCTTGGCTCAGCTCTGAATTTAGTTTTAGATGTGAAATCCCTGAAGTCTGCAAATTTGGATCTTCGATCATGTTTGGATACTACCAGTGTGTAGTAGAAAGTATTGCACCAGCAGTATGAAAATGGTGAAATGGATTTATTTTGCTCTTTTTATTACTGTTCTTCATGTACTCAGATTTTGTAAAATATTGGTATCTCTGCTGGGGCCGTGGTGCACAAATGGTAAAGAATGATCATTTATTGTGTTCTCTCTCTTGAGTTCCCATCCATCCTTTCTGGACTGTATATAACTGAGAATGTGAGGGAAACCTGTCACCCACATCCCATTTCTTCCTGTGGCATCCTGCCTGATGTATGAATTGCTGATCTCAAGGTTTCCCAGTTTGTATCTAGGTTTCAGTGTGGATGACAGAGGAGAATGCTGCCTGTTTGATATACTACTCAGTGCATAAGTGCAACCATACAAACGTGACTGTGTCTGTTTGCTGATATTTGATTTTTTACCGAGGTGAGTACTGTAGATGAAAATCTGTGATTTTATGGCCCAGAGTAATGTTTGTAACACCAAGGTCCCCCAGTTTTTGGGGATGTAAACAGTCCCTCTTTGCAGTAGAGAAAAAGAATTTTCATCCCCTGTGTATTCAGTGTGACATAGTGTGGCTTTTGTCCTCTTCCATTGCACGGGGTGTGAGCAGTTCCTGCAGAAAGGATGGCTGAGGTGTGAGGTAGCACTGTCGCTTCTGTGCAATTCTGTCTGCTTACAGCATGGAAATGGCCTGGCTCTTTCAGTATGGCAGCACTGTGAAGGTCAGAATTCATTGCACTGGAAAAAGACATCCCACCCCCTGCACTGCCTGGTAGAAATCCCACAGAGGATTTTAAGCAAGGAAAATAGATGAAAGCAAGCAAATTAATCAGCTAGCAAAAGGAAAATGACTTTCTGGAAGACTTAAGCTGTGCAAATCGTGTGCCAGACCTGGAAGCAGAGGCAGCAGTGGCAGGCTTGCCAGCATGGGTACCCGAGGAAAATGCGGAACAGGGCATCGTGTCAGTGAATAAGAGGCTGTTCCTTGGGACTGCAGTTAACAGTGGGAGGGGCAAATAAAAGGGATGTGCTGCACTTTGATGTTCTGTAAGTGCTTTCTGGGCAGTTTTCAACCCTCTGAGAAAGATGGAGAAAAAGTAACCTCATTCCTTATTAAGAGTTCCTTCTCACTACACCACTCAATCTATGGCACTTTAAGAATGAAATTGAAAAAAACCTGCCTGTTCAGTGCTGCTGAGAGCCCCTAGCTTTTGTGTGTGCTTTCAAGTGTGTGGTTATCTTGAAGGAGCTGCACTACTCTGTGCTGTGTCAGAAGCACTGATGGGATTGGTGCTATTGAATGCAAAGACCTCCGCTGTACCACAGAGCTGTAAGGTCTGGGCTGCCTCTGTCCTCTGCTTAATTTTTGTACTGGTAATTTATGAAGAATGGTTGATGTGGCCATGCATGGGTAAATCAGTCCGTTCCCTTGGGAAGTAATACTGAAATATGCTGGCCTTTTCTGAGAAAAATGAGCACATCTTTCATTGTGCCGTGGTGCTGCTGAGAGGACGCCCTGCACTGGAATCTCCGTGTCATGGGAATGGGAAAATGGGAAAAAAGGAAAAATGCGTATGGATATGTCTTAAAGAAGCCTTAGAAATAAGAAAAAAAAACTTTTTTTTTTTTTTTTACTAGCTTTAACACATTAACAGTTCCTCCCTTCAGCTAGGAGGAATAAAGAAAAATACAAATGTGTATTTACATTTTCTAATGAATTTCCTTGGACTCTAATTATTACTGCTTTGAACTTTCTTTTTGTTAGTAGCATCCTGTCAGGGAAACTTGCTGGAAAGATGCATTTGAGTTTAACGTGGCAGTTGATCCACAGCACGTTGAATTGAGCTTATAACCCTGTGGAATCTTGCTGTGGAAGCCTAATAGCAGGAGTCACACATAACTACTTAAATAGGATGAAAACGTCATATGACTTTAAAGTAATCACCTCTAACACTGAGCTGCAGTAAAGAATTATTTATCAAACGTTTTTTAACATACACACACACACAATCAGTAAGAAATGCTTCTGATAACAGTTGGAAACCATATAAGAAAACATTCATGCAGAGGGGAGGAGGTCAGCTGATTACATGAGGTATTTCTTGTTTTTCACCTGCTGAAATGTACATCCAGCTGCAGCCCTCCAGCTGGGGGCTGAAAGGAGTCATCACCAGGAGTTGGATAGGGAGCTCCGTGCTGATCCCACACATGCTGTCACAGATGGTTCTGGGGATGGTGGTGGGAGCCACTGCTCTGCAGCCTCAGTCACAAAATGTTCCCAAAGATTCATGCTGTTTTCCTTTACAGGCACAAATTACTTTCCTTTCCATGCAAACCCATCTCCTACTGATTTCCCCCAGTGCCATTTTTGATTGTGACCATACCTTTAAAGGACCATCAAACTGCAGCTCAAGGGTTCAGAAACAGCCTCTGGGTAGACAGCTGCCTCATCTGAAAGGTTTCAAGTGTTATTGCTCACTGACATGTTGTCCTCTTGAATGCACCCTGGGAGAACATCAGCTCCCTCCTTACCCAAACCTTTATTGGATATTGTTCTCCTCTACCCATCTGTTAGTAAGCAGGTGATGTCAGCTTGTTCCTCCTTTCTTTCTCCAGGCAAAATCTAATGACAATGAGCAAATAATAGGTGAGATTTGGATAGGGGTTGCTGATGGTGGTGGAATGTAGGGTGACCCCATAATGGGCACTGCTACTGAGTCAGAAAATGACATCAACACTCCCACTCCGCTGACAAGTTTGTTATCTGCAAAAAAAAAACAGGCTTAGGCCTGTGCTCCTATTGTGTTACAGTTAATGCTGGCATTCACTGGCAAACAGAGGCCACTGTTAGTTAATCTGATCAAATGTAGTTTAATGGGATGGATAACAGCAATGTAAATTCTAAAGGGGTGATGCCATGCTCTGGTCTGAAAATGGAAGTGGGTTTAGGTCACAAGGGAGTCACTCCCTCTCTACACTGCTCATCTGAGTGTGTGTCCTAGCTGGGTCAGGGCAAGGCTACAGGTGTTGTGGCTATTCCTTTTGGAGTGTAAGCAGCTCCTTGGTTGAAATGAAGTATAAAGCTGTGGTTTGCCTTCCCCATCCTCCTCCTGCTGCTGTTGGTCTCCAGCTTTGGCTTTCTAAAGTACTCTGGTAGTTACATGCAACAGCTCATTACAAAAAGAGCTTCAAGTAAATATTCTGGTGGAGACAGGTTGTGGGATAGACTTTTCCCTGTGTTTGTAGTCCATACCTCAGTCTCTGATGAAGGTAATGAGCATGAAACAGAGATAAGCATGAGGATAATATGAGGTAGGAGAAGGAACGGAAGTAAAGAATAATCAAAAGAGTACTGGGCTATTAAGATTTCCTTAGGTTGTTCATTCTTCTGCTACTAATCACTATGTTGCTTTATAACTGCATGATTCAGTGATGAATTTTTAATCTGCCACATCCAACAATCTTCCACAAATCCCATGTCAGGGTAGCAAGAATCTGCTATATTCGGCTAATGGCTAGCTAGTAATCCAGTGGTTTTCATAGCTGGCACAAATTAGAGTGCCTCTGAGGAGTACACCTTTTGTTCATAGAGCTGAGGTGATGTTATAATGATCATCTTCTTTCCCCCTTTCTGTCTTGCTTTGGGTGTTGCAGAAGATGATAAAGTTTGTGCTACCATTCATTCTGCATCATGCATTGCAGTTATGCACCACTACTCTGTTTAGATTTAGAGCAAGTCCATGGGGAACTGCTCAAATCCTGAAGAAATCTAAAAGCTCTCTCCTGAAAGCACATATACCAATATTGAGTTTTATATAACAATCTAAATTTGGGACTGCTACTCTTTCAAAAGAAGTTCTCTCTCCCCTAGAAAAGAAACATTGAACTGGACTCTTCCAGCCAGTTATTTCCAGGCCACCTAACAGGAGTGAATGATGTGAGATAATATTTCAGTAGCAGCCCTGAGTAAAGATTGCATAACCAAGAACTGTTCTGTGTCACATCCGAATCAATGTTACTGAGAAGATTTTTACTTCCAGTTAATGTAGGTAGCATGGGTTTTGTGTTGGATATTAATTCAGTCCATTTCATTGTGACGTGACTATTATAGGTGGCTGCCTGTACACTGTAAGCCACTAATTCCTTGTTTGTAATGGTAAACCAATGACCAGAATAACTTACTTCAAATAAGGAGAACTGGCTTTTGTAGGGCTAACCACTGACTCAGTAGGTGAACCTAGGTAATTAGTTAACTTGTGTGTGGCTTGCTATCCTTCCTTTAGTTTGTAAACTGTGATGCTGACCCTTATAAATCCCTTGGTTATCCTTGACAAATGTTTGTGGTAGGAGGTCAATCCAAACACTGCTTTTTCAGGGACTCAGGGATTCAAAGGAAAATAATTAGTTTCAGTTATATTGAGTCTGATAATCATGATCAAGTCTTGGCAGCCTCCAGCTGAGCAGCAGAACCTGTAGGAATGTTCTCCTTCCCAGGTTTCCAGTTGTGGCTTTATTTATTTATCGTGGCTATGAATACCAGAGCAAGCAACACTGCAACTTTGTCTCACTTTCCCTCTTTCTGGGATGACTGAAAAGAATCAGAAGAAATATCAAAAGTCACATCTGCACCCACATTTTAATTTCTTCTCTCTTCGATCAGTGATGGTTCTGGTGACAATGTTCAGTCAACTGCAATGCAAGCTGATCCAGACCTGTACTAAAAGTTCATAATGGGAGCTCTGAAAGCCAATGGTGTACAGCTGGTACCTAGTTTTAGTAGACCCATCAATAGTTAGCCTAAGCTTACTAAATATTCAGGACAACATGGACAGAGAGAACTAACGTTAGCAACATTTCACTGTTCTTCATTTTTTTAATTGAAGTGCTCGTAATGCCTTGCCAAATGCCTCATGCACATATGAACAAAATGTCCCTCTTCTGAGGAGCTTGGAAAATATAGGAATAAATATGTACATATTTTTAAATCCAAATCGATTCAATTACTCAATAAAGTCTAGCAAAGTGAATTTTCTTGGGCAGAATTGAAAATAGGAAGTGTCCCTGTGCTGTGGATAGGCTCATAGATGAGGAACAAAGCGTGGTTATGTGAAACAATATATGGATTTTTGGTGAAGGGGCAAAGAAATACAGATCTGAGAACATTTGTTTTGAGAACAAAGATTTTCTAAGAATACAGCATTTACTTGAGCTGTTGCCTCAAAACCAGTCTCCATGATGTTGAGGGCTTCACAAGATCCCTCTACTCAGGCAAGCTCATTTCTGCAAACTGTTTGCATGTGCGATTCCTTTTCCATTGCACAGGCGAATGCATGTGTTGCATGTGAGGTTACTGCTTCAGTAGGCACGTTTTAAAATGGGTACCTTAAAACAATTTGTGAAATGAGGGGATACACAGAAAGTGAGCCTGGCTTTGATCTTGTGCATGTGAAGTTGAACAAAAAATGGCTTCCTCAGTCAGTAGCACATTAGCTTTCATCCCTCTCATTTAGCTGACATCTTCCATCACTTCTCTGCTCTCTCCTCCTTGATCTACTTTTGTTGTTGTTGTTTGTTTTGTTTTCAAACTGCTTATTCTTTCATCAAGAAAGATCAGCTTCTCCTGTGGGCAAAACATCGGTAAACACACTAGAGAAAAATGGAAGAGATGATAATATGAATTTATCTTCCCAATAAGTTCCTGTTCCAGAAAACTAAGCAAGATCTCTCCTTCCCTAATGGCATTTCTCTAATAACCATTTCGTAGTAGCAAGGCTATGAACAAAAGAATCTAAATAGCTTTAGGGTGTACTATTCAGAGTCACTGTTCAAGGTGGAAGGATTTAGATGATAAGGATTTCAGCAACTCTTGGTATTTTCAGCCTGAGCAACAGTGATTAAATGACAGTATTTTAATATGTTTGTGCCTTGCGTTTCACCACCATACAATCAATTTCTCAGTTAGGAACTGATATGAAGCAGCTTGAAGTCTGTGTGATTCTTTCCATTAGCTTTAAAAAGCTTTCTAAAGCTGGCATTTAAGTGAAGGTCAATATTGGAGTTATTCCCTTAATCTATTCTCTAGTGAGACAGATCAGTAAGAGGGCACAGTATCACCTTTACAGATGGGCAGACCAAGGGAGTTGCAGTCCCATTTGACTGTGGTCAGTTTGATCAGTTGTAGCTCTGACACAAATCCACTCCTTTGGCACTGTCTCTTTGTGCTGAATGCTACTGAATCCTGGTGTGTTTGATACAGTGGTTGAATCCTAAATGATCCTTACAAAGTTGAATATGCCACCAAGTAATAAATGAGAATAAATTTGAACTAGAAGTTTGACATTATGTGACACACATTATTTAGGAAAATCTTGTAGGAATTTCCTAAAAGTTTGTTCATGCGGTATTTAAAAGCTGTGAGATTTCACCCTGTTTGTTGACAAGTGTTGCTGGAGCTTCGCCACTCCAAAGTCCTTACCTGGACCACATTTTACTTGTGACTGTTTTTATAACTAATCTATGCAGATTTCTGATGGTAGAGGTTACCTTATTTTCAACTGATGTATCACAAACACCTCACAGTTTGGATCCCCTCACTTTGTGAGTAACCTTGTTAAACTCACACAGATACCTGTGAAGTTCGTTATGCTATGGATGGTAGCCAAGATTCACTTTCTGGCTTGAAATTCATCACTCCTGCTTACAGAAAGTATCCTTCCTTTCAGCTTTTATTTATTACTCTTTTAGTAAATGTATTATGGTGGAAGGAGTTGTTATGACAGATCTGGATTAAAGTGTTTTTGATATATAACCATTATCATCTCTTCTCCTTATCAAGTGGCAAAGTGCAACTGGATAACTTGTGATTCATCCTGCGTGAAGAACCTGACCACATTCTATAGAAATATTTGTAATGTTCCTCCTGGCTTTAGGCATCTTTTTGATTGCCTGTGGATTGACCATCGTGCCCATAAGCAGTGGTCTCCAATGGGATGTCCTGGTTGAGCACTGCACTGCAGTGGCTTGTTCCCTCTCAGTTCCTCTGCTGTATTCCCTCCTTCACGATCACGTGCCATCACCATGATGGGAGCTGTGAAAATGGGGACTGGATACCAACCTGTCTTTCCTGCACTGGATTGATGCAGAGACTGGTGTAATGTGTTGTCTTGCTCCCTGCCAGGGCTTATTACAAGTACTTAATTTTTTTAAATCTCAAAGAATGATAATTTTTCTGAATATTTCCATGTTCACTCTGTCTAGTTAAGGATTATGTACAATATGAGCAAATTCAAGCCTTAATTTGCTTGGAAGACTCTGTTAATGTCTCTTTTTGTGTGTGTGAGCTTCCATATGCCTTATTTTCATTATTCAGGCTCCTACTATTGAGACGATGAATAACTGGTTGCTAGTGGCTGTTGCTGTTATCGCTCAGTGGCAGGTGATGTAGTAGTAGCCTGCACTGCGTATGTTCTCCTGCTTTGGACACGTAGCTTATCCACAAAATTAACGGTTGCTCTGCATTCAGTTTGTCATCCTTGTCCTTGAAAACAGAAGCAGATTTGTGAATACTCCCCAGTATGCAATATACATCTCGTTCTCTGCAGCAAGAATTGATGAGTAACTAGGGATAGAAGAGGAAAAGGATGTGGCTTCCAGTAAGAGCCACTGGAGCCAGAAGCAGACCTGAGTAGACAGGTAGTGAGGAATGTGAGATATATGGAGTAGACTGAGTTTTCCTCTTTAGTACCGATCGTTAAACCCCTCATTTGAATCTCCTGGGGGTTTGAAGCTGTGTACTCCTTCCACTTCATGCCAACCTTTTCAGACTTAAGAGTTCATCCTAAGAAATCTGTGTTTTGTTTCACTTGCTGTGCTATTATAGTAGAGATCTCATATCAGAGACAATCATTGACTAACCAAGATTCAAAAACCACGCTATCAGTAATTGCGATACATTCATACCTTCCTTTGGGAAACAGGTCTCATTTAAGGTGTCTAACACTAACCTTTCAGAATTGCCACTTCCTTTGGTAATTTTGGCTTTAGTCGTATGAGTAGGGCCCTGCCCCCTTTCTCTGCCTTCTCTAGGGAAATGGGACACTGTTCTCTTACTCAGCACAGCTTGTATCCATCTGGCACTGCAGCAATCTAAAACCCAGTTAAAGAAAGCACAAGAAAGGAAAAAGCAGTGGAAAGCTGATTTTTCTGAAATGTTACTACCTTTATTATCAGTCTGTGATCACTGCTGTGGTAATTGGTGATGACAGCAGAGGAAGTACAACTTATTACAGGGGGTGAATGTCTGTATCTCATCTGAGTCCAACTTGCTTATCTTCAGATCAGAGCATGGGGTCATTAAAATGACATAATATTATTGCACGGATGGAACAGAATGTCTGCTAACTTCTTGGATACCAGATGGCAAATGCAGCTTGAGTTGGCAAATTGTTGCTCTTCTTCCTGCCGTGTGAAGGCTTTTTATCCACAAGCATAATGAAAAGAGAACAGAAACCAAGGAGTTTTCTTAACCAAACATGAGAAATTTAAAAGAAAATAACAACAACAACAACAACGTTAGACAAAACAGATTCTACTTCAGTGCATTCTGATTTATTCTTCTGGCATGACAGCTTTGAGGGCAAAGTGCACAAATGTTAATGTGCAAAGAACCATAATGAGAGAAGGTGAGGCCTTGGAAGTATTCCTTAGTAGGATATCCCGTCCTGCTGAGGGACTCTTTGGATGCAAAGATTTATCCTTCCCAATCTAATTTCAAAAACATCTAGGAGACCTTCTGGGGCCTGGCAGAAATGATGAGCTTATGCTACAGTTTCTGTATATGCACAGTAATGTGCCTTGAAATGCAATCGTAAAAATCTCTGCAAATCTAAATCCCAAAGGAAACAGCATATTTTGGTGGAAATCTTGAGAGTCTTAAGTTGCCTAGTCTTCACTGTAAAAACAAATAAATATCACTTGTCCTGTAATTGTCATCATGGGATAAAAATGCATTTGGTTTTATATGTTCTCAAAGATGAAGGCTCCCATTTCTATGAGTCCTTCATTTCTTTGCAATGCTATGAGTTGCATTCAGACGTTGTGGGGAGTGCTTTCATTTCTGAGCTATAATGAGACCATCTCTAAGTGCAGAAACCAATTTCTTTGATTTGCTTTTTATCAGTAACAAGCCTTTCTGCATGATTAGAACAAAAGTAAATGAAGTAATTTGTGGTAGTTTTGATACACAGAGGATTCTATAGGAGAAGTTAAGAGTACGTATTGAATTGCTCTCTGCCTCTTGCTTTCTACAGTGCACCTGCACTCAGACCCATCGCTTTGTGCATGAGAACACAAGAGTGGTTGTACAGAAGGCCACCTACTTCCATATCCTGTTGCCAAAGCAGATTCCTGAAGAAGAATAAAGAAAATGACTAGCACCTAATGATACTTCTCCTACTCTCTAATGATTTGCAGGTTGGGGATTTCCTGAGCCAGAAAACATATTACTGGCTTTGGAAAGTGGGCTATTTGCCTCAGACAAGTGGTTTGTGATGTGATTGTCCCATTCATTTTGCTGGCACCACTTGATCAACCCAGATTCTTGCCTCAAACTAGAGTGCTCATTTGAGTCCTGATTATTTATCGTAGTTGTGAGTTTTCCTGTTTGTGGCCTTCTCATTTAATGATGAGTGCTGCAGATGGCTTATAAATTGAGACATATTTTAAACTAAGAATGAAGCTGGTTGTGTAACCTCAGCTGCCTTGGGATTTGTACTGGGAAGAAAAAGAATTTTCCTGCAAGTACTCAGCAATTACTGCTCAGTGAATGAAGGCATGGATGTAATTTTACATCAGCTATACTTGCTTACATTCCTTGTGGCTGGAGGCAGAATTTAAGAAATCATTGGATATGGCTGATAGAAAGAGGTAATAAAACGGCACAGAAGGAACGAAGAAATGCAAACTTAAAAAGATAACAGCATCACTCTAAAATGAGCTCTTCCTGAGCTCTGTGTTTTTAGGGAAAAGGAATTGCATGTCTTCTGCATTGTATTTTCTGCTTCGCAAGCATGAATAAATAAATAAATAAATAAATGAAAGAAGATAGCAGTGCAGTTGTAATGTAATACTGAAAAATCAAAGGAAAGTTTATGCTGTGAGATTCTCAGGATGAGATTCATCACTGCACTTTCCCTGCTGCACAGCTACTCTGATGACACAGGAATCTTTGACAGGCAGAGGAAACATTTTTAAGAACTGCTGCACACCTCCTGACCTCCGTTGTCACACCCTCAATTTGCACATCTGAGTACTGATTCATTGCTACTGTTTGGTAGCAGCATCTATGATGAAGCTTTTTGCCATCCACGGATGAGTAGGGAACCTGCTTCATCCTGTCAAATCACAACCTGACTCCTTGTCACTCCTCATCACCGTTTGGCTGTATTGCGTGCTGCAGGACAGTGGGCTAGATACTGACAAGTCCAAGGAATCAAATGAGGCAAAATGGTGCAGAACTTCTTCTCAGTGACCCAGCATCTCCTGGCTTTCCATCCACTATAAACAAGATCATGCCGTAACCCTGTAGCTGGCTCAGGCCTGAGCTAAGTACCAGATGGCTCGGAGGAANTACATTCCTTGTGGCTGGAGGCAGAATTTAAGAAATCATTGGATATGGCTGATAGAAAGAGGTAATAAAACGGCACAGAAGGAACGAAGAAATGCAAACTTAAAAAGATAACAGCATCACTCTAAAATGAGCTCTTCCTGAGCTCTGTGTTTTTAGGGAAAAGGAATTGCATGTCTTCTGCATTGTATTTTCTGCTTCGCAAGCATGAATAAATAAATAAATAAATAAATGAAAGAAGATAGCAGTGCAGTTGTAATGTAATACTGAAAAATCAAAGGAAAGTTTATGCTGTGAGATTCTCAGGATGAGATTCATCACTGCACTTTCCCTGCTGCACAGCTACTCTGATGACACAGGAATCTTTGACAGGCAGAGGAAACATTTTTAAGAACTGCTGCACACCTCCTGACCTCCGTTGTCACACCCTCAATTTGCACATCTGAGTACTGATTCATTGCTACTGTTTGGTAGCAGCATCTATGATAAAGCTTTTTGCCATCCACGGATGAGTAGGGAACCTGCTTCATCCTGTCAAATCACAACCTGACTCCTTGTCACTCCTCATCACCGTTTGGCTGTATTGCGTGCTGCAGGACAGTGGGCTAGATACTGACAAGTCCAAGGAATCAAATGAGGCAAAATGGTGCAGAACTTCTTCTCAGTGACCCAGCATCTCCTGGCTTTCCATCCACTATAAACAAGATCATGCCGTAACCCTGTAGCTGGCTCAGGCCTGAGCTAAGTACCAGATGGCTCGGAGGAAAGGTGCTTCCCAGAGACACTCCTCTGCTGTCATGGGTCAGATGTGTTCTGAACTCAGAATGTTTTCTTCAGAAAGTTTTTTCTAGAGGTAGGGCAACTGTGAACTGTCATGCATCATCTCCTGTCTGGGCAGGATGAATTCTTTTGACCATCACTTTCTATAAAAAAAACAAAACAAAAAACAAAGCAGAATAATGTGTACTTTCAAAAATCTCTCAAAGGCCTATTGAGAAGAAAATGTATCTGTTACTGTGAGACAGCTAGGATTACAGTGCATTGTGTATTCAGTGCCATTTGAGAAGCTGTAGGACACCGCATAATCTCTGCCTGTCTCTCCAGGGTGGCCACATGGACCCAGTTCATAGAATGGTTAAGGTTGGAAAGACCTCTGAGATCATCGAATCCAGCTGTCAGTCCATCCCCACCATGCCCACTAACCCACATCCTTCACTGCAACATCTCCACAGTTATTGAACACCTCCAAGAACAGTGACTCTGCTGCCTTCCTGTGCAGCCTGTGCTGCTGCCTCACCACTCTTTCTGAGAATAAATTTTTCCAAATATCCAACCTGAACCTCCCCTTGTGCAGTTTAGGCCATCACCTCTTGTCCTATTGCTGTTACCTAGGAAGAAGAGGCAGACCTCCACCTCACCACAACCTCTTTTCAGGTCACTGTACAGAGCAGTAAGGTCTCCCCAAGTGTTTTCCAGACTGAACAATCCCAGCTCCCTTCCACTTTCCTTATGGGCTCCCCGTAAGACTTGTGCTCCAGACCCCTCACCAGATCTGTTGCCCTCCTTTGGGCATGGTCCAGGGACTCAATGTCCTTCTTCTAGTGAGAGACCCATAACTGAACACAGTACTCAAGGTGTGGCCTCAGCAGTGCTGAGTACGGAGGGACAATCACCTCCCTGGTCCTGCTGGCTGCATTACTTGTGTATCTGCTAGGTTTGTGTGGACAGCTCAGGTGCCCCAGGACAGCCCTCTGCAGCTGAATTGGGACAACTGAAGATAGCCCTCAGCAGCACCCACCTCTTCTGAGGTGAGATACGTTTGTGCTCATGCTTTACAGATGGTCGAAGCTGGTCAGAGTCAGATGGTGTGTGCAGAGCAAGGAGGTATGCAGGGTAAGTACAAGGCCACCACATGTTCCATTCTGTGTTTCAGTTGCAGGAGTCCTGCCTTGCCTAGGGTAACCATCAGGCAGACCTAAGTATGACACTAGTGAAAGTTTTACCTAAATAAGACCTGAACTGAAAAAGAAGTGTAAGTCATCATGGCTTAGGTCACTACAACCTTGTTCTTGAAAGTCCTCTGGCTACCTTTGGCTGTTCTGCCAGTGCAAAGCTGCGGCAGCTGGCCGTGAGCAGCTCTGTATTAGGACACAAGTACTTTTACCTTTCTGTGAGAAGCAGCCAGGCCTGCTCAGTGCTGTGCATCATTGCCACCAAGGCAAAGTAGATGTAAAGCACAACTGTCCTCTTTCTTGCTGCGCTGAGGGGTGAGGCCTGGGGCAGCTGGGTGTGTGTACTTTGATGGAATTACTGACAGGGAGCACGCTGGCTCTCTCTGGGACTTCAAGCAGGTCCTCACTTGCACAAGGCACATGCTGTGTAGAATAATTGGCCTTGACTGGCTTTTGACTGACGGCACAGTTTATGGCAGCATTTCCAGCTGTGTGATAGATTCCAGCCTCCTAAAAACCAGCCATGAAATGCTGCCTGAGCAGAGAGAAGTGTTACAGTATGGGCTGATACATTTGCATGTAGAGAACACAGTGCTTATGGCAGCTGCATCCTCATCCCAGGAACTAATTTAGCATCCACTTCCCTATATGACTCAGGCAATAAATTACACTTTAATCTGAATCTTGTACATTATTCCTACTACAATAGATGGGCATTTTCTCCATATCTTTTTTCAACATCTCCCTTGGATCCTCCTTATCAACTATATTGTTTCATTTTAAACAAGTTATTGGGTTTACTAGGTAAGGCAGTTATGCTCAGCATGAAAATGAGCAATGCACTCTCCTTAACGTTATTCCCTTTCAACAAACAGAGTAGATAGCTTAAGATGCAATTTTACCCAAAGGAAAGAACAGATCATGTGAAAAAGTATCTTATTTGGATGGGGACATTTCCTGAATATTCTGCCCATTCTTCACTCATCTGAATTCAGTCAGCTAACATGCACTTGAGGTCTCTGTGAAAAAGAATGACAGAGAGGAGATGCAGAAAGGGGGAATTTTTATCACTCACCAGCAGAGTGAGGTACACTGTGCCACAAGCCTCTGCTGCAATAGAATTACTGGTGCCTAGGAGTGTGTCTTCGTCAGGGAATCGTACAGTGCCCAGCTCTTGAATATCCTCTAGCATGCTGACCAAAGGATGCTACAGATCATGGAACAAGGGGTTGACCTTGATGTCACTGAGCTTAGAAAGAACAAACACTTGAATACCATGTTGTTGGAATTCAAGTAGTTTTTGTACATCATATGAAGACTGTGTTCGTAGGGCATCCAGAACAACTTGTACAGAAATGACTCAGTAGTTAATGGTAAACTATTAGCAATGTTTTGTTTGGATCAAAAGCTGTAGAAATTTTTGTTCAGCCTGATGTATTCATGCATAGGTCAATTTTCTGGTTTTATTTTCTTTATTTTCTATTGTTGGCATTTGCATTTAATAAGATCGTAAAGTTTCAAAGCTTAAATAACTTGAGATGAAAACAAATAAACAACAAAAAAAAGGCTGCTCGCTGCCTGTCTTTGATCACTGGCTAATAGGAGGTGCCATAGGATCCTGTAGACAGTGTATGTGCAATCTCAGCAAGTGGAATGGACAAGGAGTGTCCAACCAGTTCATAGCAGCTGTGAGCCAAATATTAAAGAGGTCTTTCCCATGTGAGCAATTCCAATTACTCTTGGCTAGTTTTTTGCCTTTACAGCATTAGTCTTATCCAAGTTAGACAGGAGCATGTGTTTCATGGTGCTTTTCATACTGCTGTGCATGATTTTCACTTTCAGCATGAGAGTAAATATGGATTTACAGTGCAAGAAGCATGTAAACCTGTTAAAGCAGGTTAAGAGGAAGGCCACAGAAATGATTAGAGGGCCAGAACACCTCTCCTATGAAGAAAGGCTGAGAGAGCCAGTGTTGTTCAGCCTGGAAAAGGGCAGGCTCTGGGTAGACCTCACTGTGGCCTCCCAGTACTTTAAAGGGAATTATAAAAAAGATGGAGAGAGACTTTTTACTAGGGCATGTAGTGATTGGACAAATGACAATAGCTTTAAGCTAAAAGAGGCCAGATTTAGGTTACATATTAGGAGGAAATTCTTTGCTTGGAGTGTGGGACAGGTTGCTCAGATAAGCTGTGGATGCCTCATCCCTGGAGGTGTTCAAGGCCGAGCTGGATAGGGGCTCCCTTCCACAACTATCTTGTTGGAACTAAATGGTTTTTTAGGTCCCTTCCATCCAGTATTCCAAATGGACACTGTAACACTGAGATTCTTTCACAACACTTTACTGGGCAAGTTTTGTATTTATGCTGCAAGAGAAAGAGCAGAGGCCTGACTGAGCTCTGTAACGGTAAATGGTAGAAATAGCAAGTCATAGTTTTATCTTCTTTTTTTTTTTTTTAATTTCCTTTTCCATGAATTCTTGGTGGTGTGCAGTGACAGGACAAGGAGTAATGCCCTAAAACTTGTACATAAGAAGTTCTGTACTAACATGCAGAAGAACTTCTTTATGGTATGAGTGATGGAGCACTGGAACAGGCTGCCCAGAGAGGTTGTGGAGCCTCCTTCTACGGAGATATTCAGTACCCATCTGGATGCCTACCTGTGCGACATATTGTAGGGTACCTGCTTTGGCAGGGGGTTTGGAATCTATTTATTGAGGTCCCTTTCAGTCCCTGCATTTCTGTGATTCTGTGTGATTCTATGAATTCCTAAACATTTATGTTACTATACATGCTGTAGCTGAGCTAGCTTTAATGAGCAATCCCAAAAAGGAGGGTGATTCTTATCATGCCTAACTTCAGCGTGAAACTAGGTCTGTCCATTGTTTCTGTTTCATTTCTCTTTCTCTGGATGATTCCTGGTCCTCTTCTGCTTTCCTTATGGGCCACCACCAGATTCTTCCCTCTTGCATCTCCTTCCCTTCAACTCACCCTACATTTTAGACTCTTCTCTGATACACTCCCAGATGACTTGCTGCCAGCTTGCACTCACCCTGGCTGAACTCCCTTCATGTGTGCTCTGGCCTTCCTCCTTCCCCACTGCCCATGGGCAGATTCACAGCTATTCCTGAGCTGCAGAGTAATGCAGCCTGCTCTGGGACAGGAGCATCCACTTCAGCTGCCTCCTCCCAGCTACAGTGCTGCATTGAGCAGTGCATATGAATGAGAGGAACTTCTGATGCGGATTGATTTGTGTCTTGCATTTTGGGATCAATCTGAATACAGCTAGAGAGTCTCTCCTACAATTACCATCTTCTTCTTTGCTGCTTAGATGTCACACCTGCTGTTTATATTAAACTGCAAACTCTTGAGAGAGACAAGTTCTTTTTTTAACTCACTGTTAGTATACTGTCTGTTACATCTGGGGTTCCTTCGTAGGGATTTTGTCAGCTTCTGCAACATAATGATTAAATAACAGTGAAAGGAACCTCTGGGACTAAAGCATCTGCTGAAAATCTGAATTCTCACTCAGAATTACATTCCTTTGTGCCCAAACTAAGGTTTTGCTGCACTTGCATACTGCCCTTTTATGAGAAGAAAAATGGCACAGTAGTAATCTAAAGGATATTGATCACAGCAGGAAATGAGGAGAAAAGCAGCAAAATTAGAATTAAAAAAAGTATTTTTTTCTCATAGCAGTTAATGCAAAATGCCAAATGAAATGTATAGAAGTGCTCTGGAAACATGGTATGCTTATGTGGTGTCCAAGACTGACCATATTTGATGTTAACAGCACTGGATCTAGAGACTGGGTCTGGAGAGGATACGTGTGTGATGTTCTTTCTGCTATACTATCTAAATGGACAGTGGTTGGATGGTCTGTCTTCTACAGCTGTGTGAGGCAAAAAGGTGGATGTCACCCACTGCTACAGTGCTGGACTCTGCCCAAAAGCATGGATGCATGACTGATCCAACTCCTCTAGAGGGGGAAAGTATAGACACATCTTCATGAATGCAGAATTCTTGGCTTCCTTTGCCTTTGTCTGGTTAACACTTCACAGCCTTCACTTCACTGCTACAACAGCTTTCACCTCAGAGGGAACGGAGACTTTATTTCAGGGTTAACTTCATCCTAGTTGTATCTGCAAGTTCAATGGTTTGTTTTCTGGTAAATCTTAGATCATTCCCAGTTTCTGGCTGTATTTTCTCTTTCCTGGTTCTTTTTTCTCCATCCCTCGCAAGTTACGTTCGGAAGACCTTGAAAAATCTCATCTTCACTTTCATATCCTAAATGGGAAGGTTCTAGGCATATTCTTATGGATGTTTCTCCCAGCAATCTCAGTAACATTCAGTAAGAACACCAACTATTGGACCTATGCAGGACTGCACTGCAATAGTGAAGGTTTTGGTGCTGATCATGGAGAAAAGTAGTATTTTCCTAATGGTTTGAGTCTGGTTTTCAAGTGCCTTCCTCTGTGCATCAAAAAGGATTATTGAATGATGGCAGGTGGACAGAGAGGAAACACTCTGTGGGGTGATAATGGGAAAGTGCCAGTCCTGCAGCACCTGCAACGTACCAATGCATACAGCCTGGAAAACAGTAAGGCCAATCAGTGTATATCTACATTTAATACATTCCACTGGAAATCTGACCAAACAGACGCAGAAATTCATTCACATTTACTGTAACCAGCAACAGAAAGAGTTGCCTCTTATCACTCTGAGAAGATGTTATGCTTTCAGTGTGCAAGCATCAGGGCTGTTATATGTGAATTCCTCTGAGGCTGTAGCAGGCTTGTATTTAATTTATTGGTCACACTGTTTAGCAATTGAATGGAGAAAGGTATCAGACACCCACTTTCACATTTAATGAACTTGTTTCCAACATAAATATTGGACAGCTTCTAGCTCTTGGTAATTTTTCATTGTGTCCTAATCTCATTCTCAGTCTCTGTAGTAGTAAATCAGATGGGATGGTGTATGAATTCTTTCACTTCAGTACACTGAGCTCTGAAAAATTTATCTGGACTCAGGGGCCTTGGATGGGGTCAGGTGTGGATGAAGTCACTTTTAATCCTAGAGGTTTGCAGTACATTTTGTCCTATAAAATAACCTTCAAGTTGCTTGGAATGTATGATTTTAAGAGGTGACTAAATGGAATCTGGGGGTTGTACATTTGAAGAGTCACTTTCTTCCTTGCTTCCTTCCACTTTTTTCTTCTGTGTGTCAAAGTCATCAGTAGCACATCTGTGAGCTCGTAATAGTTCTAATGTGATGTTTTCAGACTGGTTCCATTGATTTCCTTCAGTTCCCTGGCTCAGCACCTGTGAAGCAGCATTGCTGAAACTTTTTCACACTATTTAGGCACAGAAGGTGTGCATTAAAAGGATTCTGCAGATAGCTGTTCTTTTCTAGTGTGCTAAAGTGATGGTTCATGTTTTCTGTCAGTCTCTAAGGACTTGGCCCTCTTCTAAGGCATTATCAACTCTATGGAGGTAGAATAGAACGATGTAGTGTAGCATTTCACACCAAATATTTTATCTTTCTTTCCCCAACTATGCAAATTGATTAAAAAAATAAAAATAAAAATAAAAATAAAAAAAGAGAAGGTCTGAGAAGGAAGGTGGAAAAAGAAGAAAAGATTATTAGAAGAAAGACTCCATGCTGTTCTGCTTTCTTCTGAGCTGTACCCCGAGCTATGCTGTGAGTCCATTAAGATCCCAGGGCACTAAGACCAGTAGTGCTTTCTGGCTGAGGAAGGTTTTGCCAGGTGTCCCATGCCTTTTGCTGGGGAGGTCAGTAGCATCTGTCCAAAAACTATTTGAAGTTTATGTAAATCACCAGTAGCTTAACCAGGACAGCGTGGCTAAAGCAGTCCTGCAATTCATATGTGAGAAGTGTGTTTGAACATACATGGAACATACTGGAGATAAAGTGTGGAGCAGACACCTCAGTTAAGCTGCACTATGAAGATTACAGAAGGAAGTGCATGTGAGCAGCTCCACAAACCTTCAACACTGCCTGCTGGTGCACCCTTGCTTTCACTCATTGAGCTGGAAGGAAAAAAGGAATGTGACCTGTTAGGAATGAAGATGACAATGTTGGCAAGAAAAGCCTTACTTCTGAGCAGCTGAAAAAAAAAGCATATCAGCAACAGTTGCTCTGAATGAATAATGTGATTCGAATTCTGTGATTTTATAAAATGATTAAGTGGCTTTGTACTTTGTTCTCTTTCACTGGAATGAAACAATACATTTTCATGCCAGTCTGTTGTCTTTTAATGGTGTATTTTTTAATACTCTGAGTTGAGATAAATTTCCTTTGATTCCCAGAACAGATGATAAGAGAGAATTAAAAAAACAAAACATCCGAAGTCTTGCACTTAAAAGACTCAGCTGAATTAAACGAGAAATAAGGCTTAAATCAGCTGAATCAAATTACCTCTTGGTTGTGAAATTACTTCTGAGTTGTGAATCAGAGGCTTTGGCTCTTGTTTCTCCTGAACATTTACTTATGTTTCTTTCTGCCTTAATAAGTTACTTTGCACTTATTATTGCTGCAGTTTTATCCGTGTTTTGCAGATGCACTGCTCTCCTCGTGGGGCAGGTACATGATGACTTCAGTTTACTGAATAAATCAAAGACAAAAGTCTTCAGTGAGTAGCTGAAGGTGATGCAGAAGTGAGCCAGGGCAACTGCACTAAGCTAGCAAAGGGCTCTGTGACTTGGCTAACCTATTACAGATTGATGAGTGAGTTCAATTCCACAGGGTCCTTAGTGTGGCTTGGAGGTCATGCCAGTAAGTTTGTGTAATTTGTTAAAATATGTATGAGTAGATTAGGGTATACTATGAGCACACTGCTTTTTTTTTTTTGTTGTTTGTTTGTTTTAAATTCCAGCTGGGTTTCAGGCTTCAAAAGCAGTATTCAAAGAGACAGGAGGTATTTTTATTTGCCTTAAAAAGAGCAGCCAGGATGACATCACTCCTGTCTTTTAGGCAGGCACTGGTCTCTGCAGGGGAGGTAGGGAGAATACACTGCCCACAAATGTGTTGCTCTAGAACAGGCTCTATGGATATGAATAAAGTAAGTGATCAAAAGGGGAAGATCTTCAGTAGGAGATGATCAGTGGGGTTGCAGAGGGGAAGTCTTTTGCTTTGGTTTCATGGGGAAGAAAGAAGGGAAATCTTCAGGAGTCATGAGAAACCAAAGCATGAAATACTCACAGGGAACAAATGGTGGGTAGATTTAACAGCCACTTTAACAGGGTCAGGGAAGAATAAAAGGACTTATTGAGTTCACTTGCTGAGACAGAGTTCATACAATGCTCATTTGGCTGGCAGAATGGAAAATGGCAGCAATCCTGGGAGTTAAAAAACTACCCTTGGGCTGCTGACACATGATTATGTGCCAGTGAAGAGCACAGCTAATTAGGGACAGCAGAACAGAAGCAGCTATACTTTGGTGTCATGCTTTGCCTTGTTCTTCATTCTGAATGCTCTAATTGCTTTTGGAAACTTCCAGAAACTTCTATAAAAATGTTTTTTTTTCCTCCTCATCTCCAAATCCCACTTCTGCAGGTTCTACCCTGTCTCTGTTGCATGAAAACATCTTGAAGGGTAGTAACAACACAGAGAGGGTTGAGGTTCCATTCATACGTGAACAGTTGTTTCCAGGGCTACTGAGATCTGTTGGAAGCAAGAAGCTCTTTCAGTTCAAAATGTTACTCAACATTTACTCATTCTTGCCACTGTTACTTCATCTAGGCAACTGCCATCCTGTTTCTTATTTAGAACAGGAAATAGCCTGGCATCACAGGACCTGTGCAACAATAGTGCCCTGTCTTAATGCCTGCTCTGGTTTCCCCTTAAAATATTCCTCATGTAACTTCACTTCTTTCTGCAGACATTGCAGAATTCATAGACCTGAGATGCTTTCTCTTCACTGAACACCTGATTATTGTGACCTTCATTCAAGGACTCAGGGAACACTGCTAGCAATCAACAAAACTTTCCACTAGGCTTCCCACTGTACACAGCTGTAGCAGAAACACTTTTGGGTCACACGCATTGGTCTCTTACTTGAGAGACTGTCTTGGACTGAAGATGAATCATAGATGTGGATCTGGAACTCTGTTGTGACAGTGTGTGGAAGTCCTGCCTGTTGGCCAGTGTGCTTCTGGCTAATAATTTTGGGATAGAGGATCACCAATAAGCACTGTACGTGTACCACAAATGATGACTGGGATATGAGGGCACTTTGACTTGTCTTTGAGAGGCTTTACTGTGCTTACTTGTGAGCATATTTGGTTCAAGTTAATTATAATGCCTTATTGTGTTTAGATTTGTTACATCTGTCTGGACCCAGATCTATCTAGAGCTAACCCTCTGTCCTCTCTCTGGGGATCTGTTGATCTGCTGTGTGGACATAGCCAAGACAAGACCATGGGATGAGGTTTCAGAACTTCACAGCATCTTGGTCAGAATAGTTTACAGAGGAAATTATTTAATAAGCACCCTGAAACCCAGTCTGTCTGAATCAAACCTGATTCTTTAGTGAGAATCATTTCTCCCTGAATTGGATAGGATATTTTCCTATCCCCTGCTAGGAACTGACTCTGCTCTGAGCTCTGTGGAATGTGTGCCAACAAGAGCAAATGTTTGAATCTCGCTGATCTTCAGCTCCTGTGTCTCTAAAAATAGTGGAAATCAAATTCTGAATCTCAGTTACCTGAAGCTCTGGGTACCCCATTTGTACTCTGTTCAGGATGGAAGCCTGAGGTAATGGGGAGACTACCCAGAGTCTTGCAGGAAGGAAGAGAAGAGAGATGAAGAATTACAGAGTAATATACATAAGAAGGCAAGTGTTAGAGCAGAGGCTAAGGAACTCCTCTTACTTTAGTCAGTGACTATCAGCAGATTTCAGATATCTCAATGGTTTTGTTGCTAGCAATGAATCCAACAAAAGTTATACTGTCCAGATATACTGGCTTTAATAAGAACATGATAAAGTCAGAGTTGGGGACATAACCACAGCCTCCATGAGGTCTCTTGTGTCATACTGAAGTTTTTTAGCATCTGCTACCCTTAATTGTTTTACAGACAGAACAACAGACTGGAATGTTCTGAGGTGCTGTACTATCAAACTCTGGCAGTTTTCTGGACTTTGCACCAGAAATGCCTCTTCTTTTTTACATCTTTAATCATGGAAGATCAAGATGTGTAGAACCATGGCAGCCAAATGCAAGCTGTGATCTTTTCTGACAGGCTACTGCCCAGAAGTTCAATTAATTATGTCTATTTTGACTAGAAAGAAAAGGGCCAAACAAACAAACAGTTTGTGGGGAGGAATAATTCTACAGCCATTTCTTTAGTTCAGATCCATCCACCTCCCTGATAGTCGTTGTGTTAGCATATGTGTTTTTGGTTCCATGTGAAACATCTGATTACTGAACAGTAGTAAGATATTTTAAAATGGTTTTAATAGTGTTTCCCCACAGGAAATAGAATCCTACATCAAACGCAATTCCATATAAAATCGTTTGAAAAGACTGAGGTGAAAAAGGGGGTCTGTGCTTTTCTGACTGACTGACTCTCTGAGGCCTGTGGTCACCCCAGTTTTGTGAATTTTGTTCTCCACATCACTTTGAGAAGACGTGCCTCAGTTTCCTTCCCTGTCTCAGCAGAAACGTTGCTTTCTAATAGCCCGTGGCTGCCTGTGAGTCGAGAGCACGTAGCACTCAAATGCAACGCTGAGCAAACTGAAGGCATTGCATGGCCACTATGTTTCCCATTGACAACAAGAGAAGCTTTAACATTGTTTTTGCTGAGTGGCTTTTTTCTAAGTTTTAAAAGAATCTTGAAAGGATTGTGTAATCTGTTTATAATGTCTGAAGCTGTCATTTTTTAGTCTAGGAGTATTATCAGAAGTCTTACAAATTTTTTGGCAACATGCTGTCTTTCTACAGTGTTTCAACACTACAGCATTTTAACCTGTCAAATCCACAAGTCAGTAGCCAAACCACTTAAAAGATGTTATGTAAAATTAAATGTTACTTGATTTTCAGGTTAGATTCTTTGTTAGGCTCATAGCAAAAGAGTATAAAGTGCAGAATGAGTTACAGTGTCATTTATTATATGGCTTTATCCATCCATGGAATTAAAAACATTTTATTACACCCAGTTGCTGCCATACCCAATTACAAATGAAGAAGAAGAAGCATTAAGAGACTTGCCAAGGGTAACAAAGCTAGTTACTGGGAAGAGCTGGAAACGGGGCTTTGACCCATGGGCTGGGTGTTGTTCGGCATCCTTCCACTACCTCCCAGCAGTTCAAAGGTGAAACCCTTAACTCAACTAAAGCTGTGGAAGTCTGGCAGATGACTGCAATGAGGCTAAAATATAATCTTGTTGTATTTTGGATGATTATGTTATTGTTCATATTATCCACCCTTTTTGAGACAGTCGATTTTATTTTTATTTTTATTTTTTTAATATAAAATGAGAAGAAGTGAGGGAAAGTTTCCATTGTTATATTATGTTGATCAGTAAGTATTATAACAAATACAAATACATGAGAGCAACCTCATGACCATAGCTAGGGATGTGACAAGCTTCTATTAGCTGAATTCCAAAGATCGGAACATCCTGCTTTTCTTGGATGATGCTCTGCTCCTTTCTCATTTATTCCTTGAAGATTATAACTGAAAGTATCAAAAGATTTAAAGACCTGGAAGCAAATATCTACTCATTTTTTTATTCAGCACAAGAAAATGTTTACATTAGGCATCCATCCAAAAGCAACTTCTCCTATTAAAAGGGAATGGGTCACAGCAGGACACTTAGAAATGGCTTTCTTTGGTAGCAGGCCACAAACACCCATTATTTCCTGTTGTTTTGTAAATGAATGAGATTTTTACTTTCTCATGCATAACTTAAATAAAATAGAAACAAAAGAAGCCTTTATCAGAAATGTTAAGTCATGGTTTGAACCAGAGTTTGAGCACCAGTAGGAAGGCAGGGCCAGCCCAGCGGAGCTCAGGTGCATGCAGTGTACCTGAATGACCAGAAGGGATGGATCCAGCCCTTCCCAGACCATTTAAGGGTTGACAGTGGAGACAAGGGTATCTCACTGAAGATCCCTGTCTACCTTAGGCTATCTGAACGTAAGCAGCTTCTTTCCTTTATTACTATGTCCATGGCTGTTGTGTTTGAGCAAATTCTCATTTGCTGCAGCCTGGGACCTCGCTTCTCTGCTGTTATTGCTGTGCTTTCAATCATGTTACAAGGTTTTAAATAAGCAGAAGAATGTTGGACATGAACAGAATATTTTCATTGTATTTAAGTACTAAATAGTATTAGACAAAGTAATAGTGTCAAGCTGGCACAGAAACTAAACAAGTTCTCTTCCGTATTTAAAGAGCAAGAAAGCATGTTAGTCAAATAAAAGTAATGCTTTGTACATTTGTGGCTCAAAGGGAAGCATGACCTTTCCAAGATCATACAGACCTGAAAGCCACCACTCTCATTCTATATGAATTGCAGCTTGCTCTTAAATCCATGCTACAGCCTGTGCAAAGGAAATGGGATCTCAGATTAGCTTTAGCCTACCAGATGTACAAACTTGTTCAAACTTTCCTCATACTGTGTTTCAAAAGGACAGCTAGTTAGCATGAGCTGGCTGGTTAACAGAACTCTATGAAGTCATGATAAATTGGTTGTGGGGCAAAGTTCTGAGGATTTGGTATGGCAAATGGACAGGTTCTGGATTTTGCAAAACTCCCCTTGAGCTAGATTCGCCTTCTAAGATCATTTTGGCAAATTTGTATAATATACATTAGATGTTTATTGTCCCACAGAATTGAAAACTTCTATGATAATCTGGAAGGTGATTAATTGAAGGCCTTTCAAGAGGATGCTTAAAATGTACAATTATTTATTCTGAGCAGGACTCTTTTTCTGTGATACTACACATGTTGGTAAAAAATTCTTCGAAGAGAATGTCATTCTCTCTGCTCAAGAGATTAATAGAAGCAGAAATATAAGAAGAGGGTGCTAGGAAACTTTCAAACTTAAATTCAGTTTTAACTGTTAATAGAAAGTTGTGTTATTTCCCTGCTCAAAGTTGGCTTGCTTAACCAAAGTGAAATCTTCTGTTCCTCAAGTATGGTACATGCTTTTTTCTTATTTGCTGTTTGGGAAAGATGTGGAATTCTTATATGAATAACAGATAAGTGAGACCATATGTGGTATAATAGGTTGTATTCCCATTATGTTGCTCTTGGCACCTCTTGTATCCTCTGAGTAACCGTATCTCCTATATAACCGTATCTCCTTTTGTTCCTCCTCACAAGAACATAGATTTTAATTCTGAATTTGCCATCGTGCTGACTTCTAGAGTACCAAGAAAATCCAGTTACAAGCCTGCCCTCAAGACTTGTGTGAGTGCAGCTCTTAAAAAGTGATTAATTTTAACATGGCTCACAAGGGTGTTTAGACAAAGAGAGATGTCATAGTACCTGACCTTTTTGTTTTTGGAAAGGCCAGGCATAAAATGCAATTGGGAAAGAGAAGAATGAGTGCATAAATAATCTGTTTAGTTTTTTAACATCCTGCATTTTGAAGGAATTCTAAGAAGCTAGTGGGGTGATTTTGCAGATCATCATCTGAGAGGCAGTTGAGGATTACAGTTGGTGGAAAAATCAGTACATTTAAGAACAAATTCATGGTGATGCCAATAATGAAGACATTCACATGAGATCAGAGGCATGAAACTGACACACTTGCATCATGGGCAAACTTTTTTTTTTTAAACTTGCACATTATCAAAAATGGGAGTAGATTTTGAGGGCTGCACAACTGGGAAGTAAAATAGATTTCCTCTTTATCAGTTAATCAGGCATCAGTAACTTCTAATGGAGTTGAAAATAACTGAAGCAATCAAGCCATGGGATATAGGGCGCTATCTGAAGAATTGCATCTAATCCACAGCTGCTGAAAAGTGTTACCATCTTCACATCTTTCTTACTGAAAGATGAAATTTGTTCTCCATGCTGATTGTTTCTTATAGGGAAAGTAGAGGTGAAGTGGGGTGGGAAGGAAGAGGGAAAATCTGGTTTCCATCGGAAACATTTTAGAGTGGAAATTTCCAACCACTTCTATAGTTAATGAGGAAATAGATCATTTTGTTGCAAAGATTTCACTGGGAAACAATTTCCATTTTTCATCATAAAGCTTTCCAGCCCTATTTTTCCAAGCAGTTCAAGTTGTCTTATGTAGTGGCTGCTTAGAAGCTGATGGAACAGATGGAAAAGAGTGCAAATCTGTGTCCTACAGTGGGGGAGTTTCCCTAAGCAAGGAGCAGCAGAGGATTAGGTGATATTGAGACCAGTTCTGATTACACTCATTCCAATGTGGTGTGGGCAGTGGTGCACACAGGCATTGGCCAGCTCTGTGCCGTATCAGAGGGTTGTATGTCTTATGGTACATGGCAGAAGAATCGTTTCATGCACCAGTAAAATACAGTCTGTTGTGGGCTGGAAACTAGCAATGGCTGGACCTCAAAAAAAGCTTAGTTTCAGCTTGGGATACTGTAGAAAAGTCAACATTTGCTAACAGTTACCAGCCTATTGGTATCTGAGACACCACATTTTCCATTTATACTCAGAGCAGGAAGTAACTGTGGTCTTTTTATTTACCACAGTGTGGTAATTTTTCTGGCAGATATTCATTTTTAAACGATGACCACTATATTTTCCATTGTATATGCTAGAACTCTGTTTAAAGCTTAAGGCAGTTGCAATGCTTGTGTTAATTATTCATCCATATGGAAAAGCAAGTAACACACACTTCATCAAACACTCAGCAGAATACTCACATATATCATATACAGAAGGAGTAGAGAAACTTCACCCCTCCCAGTCTCCTGCAGTCCTTGAGTATACATCTCCTGTCTTCTAAGTTTGATGATACATATTTCTTTCTTAATCATCCTCATGGCTTTGACAAGATCAGACCAGGTCAAGGTAAAACCAGCTGATAGCTGTTCCCTTCCTTATGGGTCAGATCTTTCTTCCTTGCGGAGAAAGGAGTCTGTGCTGTCTGCTGTCACTGAGGTTTGCTGCATCCACAGCTGAAACCCTGACTAAAACAGCAAAGGAGTGCTGCAGGCCAGCGATGCTGGCTGAGTCACTGCTAAGTCCTGCACAAGACCACTCATAGGGCACAGCTTTGTCCATTTACTGTCTTATAAGGGGTTTATGTTAGAGCTTTTGTGCACAACAACAAGCTAGGGCTGCTTACTAGATCTTGGACGTTTGGCTTTTGGCATAATTTGTGAACAATTTTAGAAGCACAATGAAAATGATCTGGAGGATTTAGCTATAGCTGTTTTCATTTTTTGCCTGATACAAGTGCAGTGATCCATCAGGTTATGTTGGGCCAAAGGACACCAGTGAGCAGCTGATTGCAAATTCAGAAGTATCTCTCTGTTGCTCAGCAGAACACAACTGTTTTCTTTCTGGGAAATGAATTAAGACCAGATTTTATCAGTCCTCTGGCAATGAAGGAAGCAGTTTTTCCTTGCTTAGGAGTGGAGGGAACCTCAGAATAGGGTCTATGCTTTACCCATATGGCTGCTATGCTGATATGAATTTTAGGAACAAGTAGCATTACTCAAGAAACTTAAATTTTCCCTGCTTGGAGGACCTTTTCTTCCTCTGTGAGAGCAGACACAGTGAAGACAGTTAACCACTTCTCCCAGCAAATCACCAGTGCTGCAATCTATTTTGGGCTGCTCAGGAATACAGGGTCCATCCCATATGAGCTGGTGTGGCAGGAGGTCACCTTGGCTAAATGGGGAACCCCTTGCTGAGCTCTGAACAAAACAAGCACCAAGGAGAGGTAGAAAAGGGGACAGGACAGTGAGGGGGAAATACGGGAACGTTTCCTGGGTTTGCATTGATGGAAACAGGAAGACCTAGGCATGGCTGGAGTTAAAACTGATTAGGGATAAGGAAGGGCAGCAAATTCGTGAGGGCTATTGCTGGATGGATTGAGTGATGCTGCGATGAAGGACACTGAAAAGACAAAGGGACTCAGTGCTTCCTTTGTCTCAGCCTTTAGCAGCAAAGACTTAACCTCCTGAGGTGCAGCTGTGGAGAAGAGCCTTGCTTGAGCTGCTCATGGGCTCAGTGTATCTCAAGTTGAAACAGTAGCCAGACCTGATATGAGTCTGACACAAATTGCAGTGGGTGATATCTGGTGAAAGGAAAGCTTCTTGCATCCTCCCAGAGAACGGGAAGAGTTTGGTGTTTCAGTGACAGATTTTATTGCCAGGTGATGGCTAGCTGACTGCGGATCAGCAGCTGTCTCTCACCAGGCAGGCTTACAAGGACTGCTCTCCCTTCTAGGCAAATACTGAAGGCCCAGATTCCACCTGGCTTGGCATTTTGCACTTAAAGGGAAATCAGCAGGGAGCTTGTAAGGCTATATAAGAGCAGGCAGAACAGTGCCCCAGGGCTCTTGAAATGCAGGATTGGTCTTCTGAAGTTATGGAAGTTGCATTTATTTGATGGCATTTGAAGGATCTGTCCTGTTAAATTTATTCTGCAGATGATGGCTGTTTCTACTTTTTTGGTTTGTTTGTTTTGTTTTTGTGTTTTGTGGTGTTATGTGTTGTTTTTTTGTTTTGGTTGGGTTTTTTTTTTTTTCCCCCCTTTAAATGAGTTTCTCGAGAAACATTTATCTATTAAATCAGGTCATTAAAAAAATTGCATTTCCTTTCTGAAGCCCATTGTGGTTTTTCTGTCTAAGAAAACTGGGACACACCACTATAATTTCCCATGTGCACTATCGCATAACAGTATCACCAGGGTCATTTCTATAGAATGAACACTGCCCCTCTCTGTCCTCAGGGTACTAAATAAACAACAGTGGTCTGTAACCAGAGAACAAACCAAAGTGTCTTGTTAAACAAAGGATTTCAAACAAAAAGAAAAATCTGAGTTTTCATTTATTTTATTTCTTCCCCACCCTCCACCCCCCATTTTTCCCAAAATGCCTATTATTTGTCTGACTCTAATTGCATTTGGAGCCCAAATTTAGGTCATGCTGAGGGCTTGCCATATGAGCTCAGAGCTAAAATGTCAGCTTTTCCACTAAGTTACTCTGGAAGGTCTTCAGAAGACTCAGAGACCTTGCAGCATATTCACAAGCTGAATGTACCCATTAACAGTGTGGGCTGCTGAGGGTACTACGAGGGAAGAACCTGTACCCATGTTGTATATGTTTATAGCCCCCAGATCAGGGAGCTTACATATAAACAGCCCTTTGGAGATGGTCCAGGGACCATTCCGTCTCAGACATTATGAAGTGTTTGGGAGAGTTGCATGGGCTGAAAGCAAAACAGGGAATATTTTAAAAGTCTGACTAGTTATAGAATCGTAGAATCACAGAATAGTGTGAGTTGGAGGGGATCTTAAATATAATCTGGTCTAACCCCTGGCCATAGGCAGGATTACCATGCACTAAACCAAAGCCCCATCTAGCCTGGCCTAATAAATACCTCCAAGGATGGGGCATCCACAGTTTCTCTGGGCAGCATGTGCCAGTGCTTCAACGTCATCACAGTAAAGAAATTTTTCTTTAATCTAAATCTCTCTAATTTTAGTTCAAAACAATTCCCCCTTGTCCTATCACTATCTACCCATGTAAAAAGTTGATTTACCTCCTGATGGTAATTTCCTCTTAAATACTGGAAGGCCACAAAGAGGTCTCCCTGCAGCCTTCTCTTCTTTGGAGTGAACAAGCCCAGCTCCTTCAGCCTGTCTTTACAAAGGAGGTGTTCTGATCACCTTTGTGGCCCTTCTCTGGATCCTCTCCAAAAGATGAAAGAGGATGTTTGGATTTGATGCTGGGGGAAGTTTTTCATGCAGGGAGTTTTGAAGTGCTGAAACAGGTTGCCTGGAGAAGTTGTTGGTGCCCCATCCTTGGAGATGTTCGAGGCCAGGTTGGATGGAGCCCTGGGCAACCTGATCTAATATTAGATCTAGTGGTTGGCAACCCTGCCTGTAACAAAGGGCTTGAAACCTGATGATCCTTGAGGTCCCTTCCAACTCACACTGTTGTATGATTCTTTGAATCTCTGGTAACACTTAATAAGCAGATTTGCCAGTACCCTGTGGCTGATGTTCTGCTTCTCCTTCTAGAAGCACAGAATCAGATGTCCTAATCTTGCCTGGCTCTGTTCCTCTGATGCAGCATAATTCATGTGTGACATCTGAGCATCATGCATGGTGCAGATGAAATCTCTGCTGGCGACTATTCTCCTTTGTCTGAGACCAGGAAGTGTAGACATGGATCCAATATAAAATGGATAGCAAAGGTTGCACGTATAACAATTCCGTTTGACTTGAGGTTGCACTGTATGCAGTAGCAGGTTGTGAGGAGAGAACCAGTGCCTCTGTGACTTTGCACTTCTATGTTTTCCACTTGGTCTGTGTACTAGAGTCTAATCAGTATCGAATTTGCAAAGCTGTGAGTAGGCTGTAAAATTTTGCAGCCATATCATGACCACAGTACATATGAGTGACAGAAGCACTAGTGAATTATTCAGGCTATGGCGAACAAGCAGTTATAAAACATTCATAGCTCCATCCCATATTTTGGACGTGTCACATCTTTGCCTGGTTTTGTTAGTTTTTTAAAACACTTTTTATTGAAACTAATTTGTTGCTGTGGAAATGACTATATCCATTAAACTGGATGGAGCTCAGTGATATTCTCTAAGACTGTCTAAATTCAGTTCATCATTTAATTTTAATGATGCATTGTAACAGTTGCTGCCACATTGTCATTTCATTCTTGTTTCATCCTTCCCTCTTGTGCTTCTTTTGTTTTTCCTACCTACCTGCTGTCTCCTGGGGTATGAGCATAGTGAGCTGTTTTGGGCATGAACTTCCTTTGCTTACACTGTCTTTAATGAGCCATTGAGCAGCTTCAAATGCACTGCTGAATTAATTCCAAAAGATAACAATTTAATTTTCCTAATTTTCCACAGACAAAGTGAGGTACAAAAAGGTCAAATGAGTTCTATTTAGACACAGTTGAGCAGTACTTAAGATAGATTTCAGACTGGGTCAGATTCAGATGGAGTGATAGATTTATATCCATAAATATTCCTTCCTTGCTCCAGCTCTCTTAACGCTGCCTTTACGGATTTTCTATTTGCAGTGCGCATTTCACCCTATTGTTACTTCAGTTTTCTTTTTGGTGTAAACACTCTTCTGATACTAAGTCTGGAGGATCCTTTATAAGATAAACTGAGAGTGAACTTGAAGTTAAATTGCAATTTTTAGAGCTACTACAACGTGCTTTGGACCTGAATTTCTTAGTACAATTGCAGCCAGGCTGAATGTGGATTTTGGAAGGACTTTTGGGGATTATGCTGGAGTGAATTCCTTGTTTGCCAAAGATAAGTCTGAAATGATGGCAAACAGTGAGTCTCACTCTTTAAATATCTGAGGGTATGTGCTATACATAGAAACTCAGTGCTGGGGGTTAGGGATTACTTTAAAAGGGTGTGAGCTGTTATTGACAATGCAAAGACAACATGTATTTATCGAAAGTCTATACTCTGTAGGGATAACATGGAGCAGATTTTCTCTCAGTTCTAGAAGTGGTCCTTTAGGAGGTGGAACATAATGACTGCTAAACCGCATTTGGCATTATAGATCTGTGGTCACCTATGATGATTTTATGAATGGTGAATAATTCCATCAAAGTCAACTGTATTTTTCATTGTATATAAAGAAAAACATGCCGATAAACTTTCGTATTTGCACTGAGTTGGTTGGCTTTAATTTAAGATGGAGATTCACCGTGTTTAAAATATGGCATCTTCCTTGCAATTCTCTTCCTTTCCACAGTGCAACTTAATGGCATGAACTAGAGGCATTACCATGTCTTTAAGTTCATGACTGACAATTCAGGAATAGCTTCACAGTTGCTCCATGTGTTGCACTGGGTTCAAGGACATCTTCTCCAGAGTTGCGAAGAGCATTGGTGAAGCGAGCATTGGGCCACATGTCCAGCACATATGAAGTATATTCTGTCCCAGCCTATACCATTCACCAGTACAATGTCTGGGATGATCGGAGCAGTCAGGTGATCTAGCATGGCCTCAGGAATGAGAGGTGGGAAGTCAAAAAACGTCAGGTTAACACCCGATGTCAACCTCTGTGAGAAGAGCCATGGTATATTTCCTGCCCATACAGTTCTGGGTTTCATCCAGACTCTTCCCTCCTGCCAAGTTAGTAACTCCATGTACAGCTTGTAAATGTTTTGAAATTGTGAATGATGTGTTTTGAAATAACTGTAACATTTTTATGAACAGTTCTTTAAAATTTTCCACAGATGGTTTGGAGGTTAGGCTGTGATTTATCAAATATTTGGATTATAAAGGGTCCTTTATAGTCACAGCAAATCAGAATAATGTGAAAATATTCTAATCTTTCTAGCGTTTCTATATTGTTGTCTTCAGGTGGATGGAGTCAACTTTGTTATTGTTTGGAGCTGAAAAATTCCAAGGTTGGTGAAACAGATGTTTAGGCTGGTAATCTGTAGTCTTCAGTTTGTTAATATTTACTTCCTTGCATATCTAATGAATCTAGTGTTAAACATGCTTGCAAGTACCTAGCAAGGAGAGGCAATGTCAGAAACTGTTGCTTGAAGCAGAGTGACTTGCTGTAGGTCTCCATGGTGGAGGGATGTCCCACAGACTGGGTATCCAGCATGGCTGCTATTGATTCTACCCTACTGGGAAGCATTTGGGAGCTCTGGGTAAAGGATCAGAGCCAAAGCACACAGCACCGTGGGCTGCTCTTCTTGCCAGCCCACTTGCAGACATCTCGTCAGTGCCATAGCATTAATGTGCGGATGTATCAGACAAACTGGATACCGATGTTTCAGCACTCTTATCTGTCAGCTCTCCCAGGACATGCCCCTTGCAGGGAGTGTTTTCCTTGTTGTTTCCTGGAAGGATGTGGCTCCTGAAAGAATGGTTCTGGAGCTGAGGGCATGGTTGAGGAGACTGGAGATGTTAATTTTACCCCAGTTTTGTGGCGGCTTGTGCCTTTGGGTCTGAAGACTCACAGTAGAGACCCACCAGTCTGCCCTACCCTTTGCTGCTGCTGCTGCTGCCAGGAAAGTCCCAGCTGCCTGGCACAGAGCAGAACTGTGCATTAATGGGAAAATGGTATCATTCAGTACCCCTCTCTTGTCCCTCCATTTTCATCAGGCTGGGCACCTGGAACCCTAGCAGTTCTTCTCCCTGAAGAGAGGTGTCTGCCATGCTTATGAGGCAGGTAGTAGACACATGGCTCCAGGCCTTTTCCAGGCACCTGGCAGGGGCTCAAGCCTACCTGAGTAACACAGACCATAACGAAATGAGGGGAACCCATGGCTCTGGACAAAGAGAGGTGATGGTGAGAGAGCTATGTCAGTTAGACCATTAACTGTGGGAAAGGAGAAAGTACACTTAGACTCTTGAGTTCATTCATGATCTGGAGTTTTTTCTTTGTTTTGAAAATGAGAAGAAAAAATGAGAAAAACTGAATATACATGTATCTCACGTCTTGTTTAAACACAAACTGCTTATCCAAAGCATTGTTACGTATAAACAAATCTCTGTTAATAATATCCAACTTGTCAGGGTTACATCTGGAAAAGAACAGAACTGAGCTGTCTGGTGCAAGGAAAACTAAGGAAGAAAAGAAAATACTCCAACTCCTCAAAACCTCTTAAGCTTTTCCTTTATGAAATACATTGATAAATATAGTTCAGCTAGCACCCGGCTGGTGTTATCATGTCTGAGAGCTATGGCAAGCTTTCAAACAAAGCCAGCAAAACCTATACTTAGAAGCAACCTTTAGATTTTTATGCGAAGCAAAGAAATGAAAAGGTGTGATAAAGAAAGGGGGAAGATGGTGGCTCGCCCAAGTTTTTTTGTTTTTTTGGTTGTTTTTTTTTCCAAGCCAGCTGCTGTGTTAGACTTTTCTGTGAAAACCCTTCAAATCATGATTTCCAGGAATGCAGCTGTGTCTGTGCCTCCCTACGCACCATCACGGGCATGCCGTCATGTGTCTGACCTTTTCAGAAGTGTGTTGACATGTTCAGAAATAAACTTCACGATGTAAAGATAACGTATTGGATCAGGAGGGGATGGGAATAAACAAATCAGCCCCCGGGAGAACAGGTCCTTTAAAAGCCATGGCAAGCTCCTGTAGGAGTCGGGATGCATGCTGAGGTCTGTCAGCTGCTGTTGGCATCCTGCTTGTCTTCTGTCTGTGGGTCCCTTCTTGCGCTTCTCATGCAGGATCGAAGCACCCCACACATGTGCATCAGCTTATCCTCACATCACCTCTTGTGGGGTGGGTGGGGGAATCTCATATAGGGAGAAATGAGCTCACCTCACACTCATCTCACCTCAGCTGAGCCTGTGCATGGAGAGATCAAGTGATTGCCCAGCCTGGAGGCTGCTGCTGTAGCTGAGAGAGCACCATGTCTCCTGAGCCCTGGACAAGTCCCTATCCACCTTGCTCACCAGGTCTTTGCTAGGAGTATGGTTTTTGAAGTCTCAGAGACTGCTTGCTTCCCCTTCGCTGTCCTGCGTCCTGTCAAGAGTAAAGGTAGCATAACACCTTAACTGAGAGACTAGCACATTGTCCCAGGAGTTGTATTGCTCTTAATCAGGCTGGCATTGTGAGAAAAGACAAGCTTCTCTATCAGTTCACAATTGCAACAGGCATCAGGACAAATAAAAGTCTTTTACCATGAAATTGAGTTTGTTATTTCCCCAGCCCACCTGAATGAAGTCCCTGTTGGGAGCATTGTATTCTGGGCAGGTGCTTTGGAGCTTGTCCCACGGAAGCACAGAATTGTAGGGGATGGGACCTCCAGAGATCATCGAGTCCAACCCTCTGCCAAAGCAGCTCCCTAAACCAGGTTGCACAGGTAGGCATCCAGGTGGGTCTTGAATGTCTCCAGAGAAGTGCACCATCACCCAAAACCTTTAAATCACACAAGTCATTTTTATTCTGTTATGATTTACATGTTTCTGTTGATGCTTCCAAAGATCAGAAGCTTTTGTTTAGTGGTAGGCCTGTCAGAAGGTGCATTGAAACTTTGGCAGTTGCTTAAGTTGGGCTTTTTTACTTGAAAATCTTTCAGATCTTTCAGGTTTGCTTGCATATATCAAATGGATGTTGACTAAAACTACTTCTGTAAGATGAAAAATACTGAATGGTGAGGTCTTGGTCATCTTGGGCAACTACAGAAATGGGTAATTCTTGTCACTGACATTTATATATGCTTAGTCATTTACTGAAAGTCTTTGATTTTTCCTATCAAGCAACAAGGAAACCACTGATATGAGCTAACAATTGTGTATATTTCTCCATGGGACAGCATTTTTGCATTTCAGTTTTAACTCATTGAAGAGTAAGTTCCTCTAGCAATGCTCTAAATGGTACAAACAACATTTAATTAAGTTTTCTCTTTGTTTTCCTGTTATCTTTCTTCCTTTTGAGGCAGATGTAATCTGAGTCTCACTGCTATTTTGAGAGATTCTCTGTGCTCTTTAATCAAGAGCAAGAAAATGGAGAAGTGTCAGAGAAGCACATGAGAATCAGGAGAAATTGGAAAGTGCAAAGTATGAAGATTATCCCATGTTAAGAATTACCATTGTCTGCAAAGCAGCCAGTGAATGTTTTCTAACATCAGCTGCACTGTTCTAGCTTTATAGAGGATTTATCCATAACAGTGGCTTACGTGATGATTTCCTGACCGGGATCACTAAAACTAAGCTGTGAATACAACACCTTGTTGTCCACTTTCCTTAACATTTTCTGCCATCTTAGCTAAGTTGTTATTTCTGTCACCCATCGTTCATTGATCACTGAGTCAGAAAATGATTCAGATGTTATTTGAACAACAGTATTTGAAGATTATCAGTGACTGTGTCTCTGTGGGAGGCACATTTTGCAATACGTACTTCACATTTTTTTCTTCTGATAATCTGAAGACCTGGTGGTGTTACAGGTCTGCCAGCTCACCTCAACTCTGTGTGACTCAGCTTCTCCAGGCATCCCACTCTTTTCTGAGCTCCCCCAGTAAGATGCACCAGCAGAGGGTTGCCTAACTCTGGCAGAGTCTGTTTCCCTTTGCTTAAATGTATAGCAAACATGATCTCAGTTCAGGAAACAGTTCAGAATCTGACAGTTGAGTCCTTCTCTTCAGAAAGGGGGAGTTCTAGGTGGGGGTGAGCAGCCTACTGCAAGCCCACAAGAACTGCATTAGGTAACGCAAAGTCTTCCTGGTTGCTCTCATGCTGTTGTTGAATGACCCTAGGAAGCATCAGCTTTGGAGAAGCAACTCATAGTTGCTTTTCTCCTGCTCCTGGAGCTTTTGCCAGCTGCTGGATCAGTTGAGAGAGGGCCCCGAGGCGTTGATTGCTCTCTTAGGAGGGTGAAGGGCTATATTCACCTTTTCAGTGAAGGGCATGGCAGAAGATATTTTCTGTGTGCTGTCATTGGAAAGTCACACCATCAATCAGGCTTTGCTATGCAAGGTCTACAAAAGAAGAGCCTGTTGTGTACAGCTCCCTCCACTCTCCTACACAGAGGTTGGGTCATGCCAGTCCGTGTAACCCAATAGTTATCCCATGGGTAAGTGGTATCAGTGTCATATTCCATAGGAGAATGATCTGACCTTTCTTGTTTGTATGGTAAGTGTGTCCAGGAGGTTTCTTTGTCAGCTTGGTAGTACAAGCTGCTAGTTCACAGCGCATCTTGTCATCTTCAAAGCTCTCACCAGGGCTTTGAAGTTAACAAAAAGTTATTTGGCCTGGCACAGAGCATCTTGCTGCATTACAGGGTTTTGTTTCATAGTGAATCCCTGTGGATGGCTTGAATAAAATTTTTCTCCCATGTCAGAACCTGCAGATTCAGCAGTGCTGGAAAGGTGGTGAATGTAACAGCACACAGTGAATTCAGATTAGCCTGTCTCCAGAAGTTCATGAGGATGATCTGGTCTGGATATTTAAGTCTAGGCTATGAGTGTTTGCAGTGGGGAAATAAAACAAAAAAAAACAAAAACAAACAGACATAGCTCAGAAGGTTTACTTCTTTCTTAGTTGCAGTGTCAGTAAAGACAGCCTTTGTATGAGGATGAAGTCTCATTTTCAGCTGAGATGGTAGGGTGTTCACTTGGGCTTACCACTAGCAAAATATTTACAATATCTGCTGTTCTCTGAACACAGGCTCAATTGGCTTAGGTTTTCCCATCCTGCCATAATGTTTGATTTCTGTGGCTCACTGTGGTAGGTGAGTAACTGAAGGGGAGGAGCTGGGATTCTTCAGAACATTCTGTCTGTCTCCATTGAGCTCACGAATATGGATGCCCACCCATTTTTCTAGTTCCTGGTACACTAATGTGGCATTTTTATGCATAAAAATCCCAATGGAAGAACATCTTTCTTAATGTTACACAAGCAAATATGTTTAGGAGACAGAACAAAATGATCAATCTATTCCAGCAGATTTTTTTCTTTCCGAAGCATCTCAAAACCCTAAACTTGTTTGAGGTGCCTGTGTGCTGGCTGTTGGATGCCTTCACATTATCACAAACTCTTCTCTAAACTGATAAGAGCAACGAAGAGAAGGGAGAATCCCTACTGTGCGGAGTAACGATTGAAGCGATTCACTCCAACTCATAAATGAGGTCTGTGGTAAAGCTGGGAACAAAACTTGAATCCTCTCCAAATATCAGGCTCTTACCTGAAATGACCCCTTTGCTTTATTATACTTTATTTCATTCATAACAATTAAAAAAAAAAAAAAAAGATGACTGAGCTAGGAGAGACAATTCATGGTTTTGGTGTTGATGGCCAAACAAGACATGCATGTATCTGAATAGAATTGCAGTTGATTAAAAAGGGCTGCTATGCACTTGACATCATGTGTTATTCTGGTGGACCATGCTGGTGGAAAACACCTCCCAGGATCCAACTCACTTTGTGACTGCAAGTGTGGCTTGTTTCCTACAGAGCAAAGCAAGGCACTTTTCTGCAAGAAAGGCAGTTGGTTGGGGTAGTGAACAGATAGTCCTGAAGTCATGGACAGTAACCTCTAAACTGAAGTCTGGACCAGGACCAGATGGATGTTACATTTACCAGGATCCTGTCAGTTCTAAGGAGAGTCTACCCTTGGTTTGGACATTATTTTTATTCCTCAGAAACTTACTGGCTCAGTCCTGTTTTGGATGAGTTTTCCAGAAAGGTTTCTTAAGAGGCCTTCACCAGTTCTTTGAGCAACATTGTAAGGGAGGAGTGTTAACACTGAATTAATGTTGAAACCAGGTTTAATTAGCAAGTGTGAGAAGTGAGTCAGGCTCTCTCCATGAAGCCTTTCGTGATACGATTAGATAAGTTAGGTAGCATTCAGCTTTCAAGATCTCTTTATCTTTGGCAGATCTTACTGTTTTCCTCCAAGGCTTAAACTTTTGGCATGAAACTCAACAGTTTTAACTGGTAGGTGGAGATAGCATTAACAGGCAAACAATAGCGTGGGTTGACATATAGCTATTATTGGCATTTGCATGTAGTGACTGGAGCCCTGGTTTTGTCTTTTCAAGCTTTCTTCAATGGGTGCTGACAGGGCCCACATATTCCTACTGTTCCCAGTACCACACATTGACAAGAAATTAAATTGTTCCCTGCAACAGAAGTCAGCAATGGAGAGAAGGCAAAGGGAAGAGTGTCATATCCCTACCGAAGGGCAGAGGGGATTTTTGAGAAGATATGTTGCAGGTTATATTTTCAAGAGTCCGGCCCTCAGCTGAAGAACTTAGTGGAAACTGTGCCTTTTAAAAAAGGCATGTCCTTTGATAGCAGTGACAGGATGGTTGTTAAGTACATTTGGAGCCCAGATCTTCCATTCAAGCCACACTTTCTGTCTAGCTAAGGAAAATAAATCGTGCTCTTATTTATCTCTCCTCCTCAAGCATGCAAACAAGTTTGAAAGCTGCAAATGTAGGATTAGCAGAAGGAAATTTCTTCCACTCAAAGCAAAATTCACCTGTGAAACTCAAGAATTCAGCAGGGTTCAGTGTGGGAACAGAATTTTATGATGGGACCTTAGAGGAATTATACAGCCAACTGTAAAGAAAGTCACAGGTTTGATGTCTCATGCTCTCTGGAAAAAAATACACGTGTATTTTAGATATTTTATTTATAATTTTTGTTGTAATAATAGCATATGAATATAACTGTCAATTATAAAGAATGAATCCCAGAAAGAAAATTCTGCAGTAATCATGTACTTCTATTGTTTTCTCTTTGGGTAGGAAGCAAAGCCACATGATTGCAAGAGAGAGGTCATATCCCTAAGTACACTAGTCTGTCTGAATATGGCTATGTTTATGTTCCCCACAGATAGGCTTCAACTGCCCTGAAGCCCCTATGTTGAAAGCAGTACCAGGTCAAGACTGCTGAAAATGATCTCCCACTGTGTCAGAACTGAGTGTTTCATAATCTCTGTGTGAAATACCATTTAATCACACTTCAAGATTATGTTCTTGAAGGGAATAACACATACTGTACTCCTCTAATTGCACTACCTTGTTTTCCCCTGGAGACAGTGAATGTCTTTTGTTAGGGCCAGTGATTCTCTCTGTGGTATGATATACCTTTCATCTTTAGGAATCTCTGTTAGATCACTGTCATGCCTCATTATTCCAGTTAATCGCTGATGACAGCAATACTCACAGAAATGATAGTATTTATTCTCACTTTCAAACAAGGGTGAGACAACACACACATTCTGTTTGTAAGTGACTCCAGTAGGGTTGGCATGTTAGATTATTGCTTTACTAACTGCATTGGTAGGGTGTGTATATATTAGGTAGTATATCTGTTACAAAGAAGGTGCTCCGTGATTAGATGTATAAGGGCTTGAGTCAGCTCTCAGAAATCTTTTATCTGGCAATCAGATGTGGAAATGATAGAAGAATTCACACATCATCATCCACAGCATCTCGACAGAAAACAGGTGGGACTGATTCAAGACTTCATTGCATCTTCATCCTCTTTTTAATTGCCCTGCTGGAACTCCCTGGGGACTAGCCCAGGTCTTTGCATTGATTTGAATAGGTCTTGTGTGTGCTCTATGCAAATTCATAAACATAACATATATCTGCATTTTTTTGCTGTCAAGTTCTTGAGTGCATTAATGAGCCTTAATGGCTCTGATCAGCCTCATCTGTGGCCTCAGTCATATCCACCGGCCCCAGAGCTCCATACTCATCTCTGAGCATTCATTCTTTCCCTAGTGGACAGTAAGTTAGAGTGCTCAATTACTGCTGATTTAGATCCCAGCTTGCAGGATGACTTTCTAGCTAGACCTAAGCTCTGTGTTCTTGTGGATCTCACTGGCCATCACTAGAGCTGCTCCTTAACTGTAGCTTGCTGACTTCTGAAGTTGACCTTGAACATGGCTCATCATGGGGAATTGCGTTATGGTCTTGGCTCTTGGTCAGACCTGATATGACCTCCAGATGTTTTCTGCTCAGTCTTGTGGGTGGTTGGCCCTGGCTGGTGAGGGCCTTGCCTGCTGGTTGTGGGATCCCTCCTGCCATTGCCTTCCCTCTGGGAGCAGCTTTTCTACCCCTGGCATTTGCAGATTAGCCCACACCTCCTATGTGAAAAGACTGCAAATGATTTTATGTAATTCATCCATTTGTCTTTATATGAATACAGCCTCTCCAGAGTACAGTGTGGTGGCCTGGTAGAAAATCAGCCAACAATGCCCAAGGCAAAAGAGTCTGCAAAGGGTTTTTCCACCAAGAAACCTGAGGGCATCTTCCCTCTGATTTCAAATCCAGTACCATTAATATTAATTCACAGTACCACTAATATTCCTAGACAGTGGACAGGTCTAATCTCAAGGTCTCATCAAATGTGGTAGATTGTCCAATATTAAATACTTATTTATTTGCTGTGAAAAGTCAGAGTCTAGCAGTCAATGAGCTTGTTAACTGCTTCACTATATGGGAGACAGATGTCAAATTGGCTGCATAGATATAACTGAGAGCAGAACTAATCCATGCATGTTTGAGGAGAGTCACCAAGTTAGCTTTTTAGATGTACTTAGCTCAGTTCTGAAAAGTTTCCTGTCTCCCCTTGTTTTATTTGCTACAGTGAAGAGTGTCCTGGAAAGTAGAAAACATACTCAATTAACGACCCATTTTCCACTGTCAGGACCAGAGTTTCCTGAATGAAAGGCATTTTCATAGCTGAGAAATGCTATGGGGCAGATCCAGCAGGTGGGAAACCTTTCCTTTTCCACCCTGAGCTCTCTAGACATGCCTAAATTCAAGGTCCTGAGCTTTGATGTTCCTTATAGAAAAAGAGAGCAGAAAACTAAATGGACTGTATTTTTATTTAGTTTCAATCAAAGCAAAATAATTTTTCCTACTTAAACTCATTGATCAAGCCAAGCAGATAGTGTTGTGATGAATAATATATTGAGTTAAACTACTTGTGATGTGTATAAGCAAGTTCAAAACTGAGTGTGCAGAATGGCAGCACAAGGCTTGGTCGGAGGGCAAGCTGTCCTGAGTGGTGTGTGAAAGGAATGTGGGTTCAAATGGATGTGGAAACTTGCCCTGAATCCTCCCTCCCTTGATAAGCTTAAGATTCACCAATAAAACCAAGGAATGAAACAGAGACACTTTGGGCTTGTTTTAATTCTGCTCTTGGAGAAAAGATGGAGTGTGGCAAAACAAATGACTTGACTCTTGCTCCTTGTAAAAGCTGTATTGGGTGCAGTAAGTTGTTATATAAGTTAAATTACTGAGCTCTCTCCATCAGGGATGCTTAGCAATATTCTTGTAACTGAAGTGGAAATAAAACTGTAAGTGGTTTAAATGTCAGAAAGGATCTCAAAGAAAGTGCAGCGGTTCCCATTCTATGTGAAGGTGTCAGCCTGCCCTCTTATTATAATTATCTCCTTTCTTAAATGTCCATGAATGGCCACAGGTTACCTAGAGGAGTTTTTGTCAGTTACCAGAGAGTTCTGATATTGCAACAGTACCTTTTTCTTGAGTCCACTGTTTGTCCTTCTTCTCTAACTGTAACTATTTATAAGGAGTGTCTGCTTCACTTGCCTGAAATATCAAGATGAATTTATTATATCTCTTCCAGTTGCAAATGTGGCAACAAAAATGTGTTCTTAAAACCAGTACATTGTGCATTTATAGGCTCTCAGTGGCTCATTTCTTCCTCTATCAGATTAATTAATGGCTTATCATCACTATTTCAGTTTGATACTTCAGATTTTGAACTGGACTTTATTGTCCTCACAAGCATTAACAATGGATAGTGGCTGGCTCTCAGGTGAAATAAAAATTATTTATGGATGCAAGGTACATATTTATTCTTCTATTAAGATGGGAATTTCAAAAAAACACAACCATCACATTTTTTTCTGTACCTGCTGATTTAAACTGGAATGTGCATACTCTTGTAATGAGTAACAGCATAAATTCTTAAGGCAGACAGATAATTACTCTGACAGGCAAAGAAGCACTGAGCTTTCATTTCTGTCTGTAGAAATAAGAGAAGAGAAATTCTCTCTTCCATTCTGAGACTTTCTGGGTGTCTAAAATGCACCCAGTCCACAATATTACCTCTAGACAGAGCCTGTAACACTTAGGTGTGTATAGCGCTGGTTTTCCTCTGGTTTATGTAGGGCTGGGTGTATTAGCATTGACACAGTCTGTTGCAGCAGGACACTTTTTGCCCTACAAGTTTCTTCTCGCATCTGAGGATTGTTAAAACTGTAGAATCACAGAACGGTTTGGGTTGGAAGGAACCTTAAAGATCACCTAGTTCCAACCTCCCTACCATGAGCAGAGTTGCCACACATTAGATCAGATTGCCCAGGGCTCCATCCAATCTGGCCTTAACTATACTGTGTCCTGATACGATACTAAGCACTTGAAATAACTGAATATTGAAGGATGCTCTAATGATAGAAATCTGGGAAATCTGGTTCCGTACAAAGAGGAAATGTGTGTCAAAGTTAAGTACCCTCAATAATGAACGAGTCCCTTCAGTCTTGCATGGGCTTGTCCTTGCTACTTCTAGGTGTCATTTCTCTCCATGCCACAGAATACCAGTCCTTCTTAAGTTAAAGCTCAGCATCCCAGTAAATATCTGTGTTCAGGAAGGAAAACAGATAGAACTTCTTGGAGAGAGAGACTCAGTATGACTGAAAGAGAGAAAATGAGAACACTGGACTAGCATACCACAGAAACTTGTTAAAAATGTCACCTAATGTGCAGTACTGACTTCACAATTGGAACCCAGGTCAACATCTTATGAGTTTTCCCTTTCATGTTTTGTCCTAATGTCTAAAAGTTTTTTCTTCAAGAGATAAATTAAATAATCACAAACATAATTTACCAGAAAAGGTATTTTATTCTCTATTTAAATTCAAGTTCTTTGAAGTTTCCATGGGGAAAAATTTAGTATTATAAATTGTGAGGGAGAAAATTGAAAAGGGGGGAGGTGGGGGGAAAAGGTAGCTACCTGATGAGAAGACAAATGTGTTGGTGAACAACATGCCCAGAAAACACACACTGCACTGGGAAGCTTCCTTACCAGTGTTCCAGGCAGTAAAAAACAAAGGCAGCACATGCAAGTTCATTTATTCAGCTGCATTGTAATTTGAAATTGGTTTAACAGTGAGAGCCTTAGCACTGTGGGAGACCCTCAGAGCAGCTTTTAAAGTTGAATTTAAAAAGGCTTCAGTAATTAGAAGATCATTTGATGTTTGTAAGCAAGGCTTTGTGACATAGTGTGTGAAAATTCATTAGAATTTGCAATGATGAAATAGTTGTTTTTGTGTCTCAAGAATGGCGTTTCTTTCCCATCACTTTTATGAATACAATTAAGAAAAAAATAAATTCTGGCTGAACATCACACATTTTAACCAATGGGTTCCTTTGTAAGAGATTTTACAGGACTTGCAATGAGCTTTCTTCTCCTGCTTTTACTTGTCTGTTTGCAAACATGGTATTACTGTGGAACAGTAAGTAACATTGCATAAATGTTTCCATGCATCTACTACTCCCATTTGCCCTCCCCTTACTCTTTGTATATGATCTTGCATTGGATTTGTTGAAGGCACTATGGGAATGATTTTCTCCATTTTGTCCAAAGAGAAAACATATTTGTTTAATTTTCATGTGTAAGTAAAGTATTCATCAACATAGTTCCCTTAGGATCTGTTTGTACAATCCACTCCCCCAAGAAATCAGACAAAATTACAAAAAGGAAGAGAACAGTGTTACATTTGGCCTGTTCTGGAAATCTGCAGGCTGATTTTTCTCCAAATGAAGAGGTAATTGAAGCTGACACATTTCACTTCCAATGAAATGGTACTTCCTGATGCCGTGCTGGAAGTCTCTAACCAGTACTAATTGGGAGACTGAGTTTGCACGCATGCAAGGGCAGGATACTGGCTTCACTGGGTGAAATCATTGACCTGTATTTTGCTAGGAGTCAAGCTTGATCAGTGATCCTTCCTGGCTTTGAAGGCTATTAAATAGATGTCTTTCTCTTGATCTAGTGGCTATTTCTTTACTGAGAATCGAAGCCTGGCCAATTACTTTCAGTCTTAACACAGAAATGAACATTTTATAGTCTCTTTCTCTGTCTATCCGTGTTGGGAATCACCTTTCCCTGGGAGACATACTTCTTGAAAATAAATATAAGCCATACTGGCTCCATAGCAGAGGGCTGAAGATACCAAAATCAAGATAACTCTCACAGATGCGCACAACTGGAAAGAGAAGGATCAGGGAGTGACTGCAAGCTGCCATGCTAGGCACTCATTTGCTGTAATCTGCAGAACCTGGCCAAGTGTTACAACTGCTAAGCAGGCAAAATAATCTTACGTTCACTGATCAGCTGAAGGTTTCCATTGATAACTGTCATGGAAAAGAATATTTTTTTGAGATTCTACTTAAAACAAACTTGTGTTTGCAACATACTGAATGAAATTGTTTCAAGGACTGCCTGTTTGCACTGACTTGCCATGAAGAGAGATGAATACAGGGTTTGTGGCTGGAGCTGCAGGGCTGTGCAGGGAAGATGGCTCACTGCTGAGCTGATGTGCAGGTCTAACAGGGAGGAGTCTGTGCGTCACCAACTATGCTCACAGTAATTCATGTATGGAGGAGTAAAACACTGGGCCTGTTTCAGAAAGGTGACTGCTATGGTTTAGCCTGGGAGGTGGTGGTCAGCTGTCCTGATACTGTCCCCTTGGGCTCCTTGTGCATCCCCCAGCCCCTTGCTAGCAGGGCTGGACCAGGAGAAGAAAAGTCCTTGACTTGATGCAAACACTGCTCAACAACAACTAAAACATCAGTGTGCTTTTAACATGATTCTCATCCTCAGTCCCAAACACATCACCTTGTCAGCTACTAGAAAGGAAATCCCAGCTGAATCCTGGACAGTTTCTAAGGTCTGCAAAGATGCAGGTGCTTAACTCACAGAGAAAGTAGGTATGCTGGTTGGGTATCCATCATTCCTTCAGGAGGTCAGCAAAAAGTGATGTGCTGAGAGGTGGTCAGAGCTCGAGGAAGACCCTGAACTAGCCATATCCTCAGCCTCACCTTGACTTTCTTCTTGTCTCCTCACTTGCCACAATGGAAATCACCTTCCTCAAGACACCTCTGGGCTTTTTAGTGCCTCTTGAACAATTATATGCTCGGACTTCTGGATCAGGTTGAACACATTATTGAGACTTCCCTTGGGCTGTTCAGAAAGGAGCAGGAACTCTCTAGTTCCTTGGTTGCCTGCATCTCAATGCTATGGCAGGGCTGCTGAACCAAGGATATGCTGTGAGCAGAAATGTGGGGTAGGCAAGTCCAACAATCCATGTTTCCATTTTATTGGGAAATTTGCCTTTCATACTTCTTCTGGCACCCAATCTCATTTTTTCTTTTCATGATTTAACTTGAGTCTAGGTTCTCAGCCCAATCCAGCTGAAGGGAAACAGCTGTTGGCTGGAGTTCTCTGGAAAGCACTCCCTTGAGCTCAAATCTGACCATTCTTGGCATGAGCTTCTGCAGACAACAGGTGACTCATTCTGCTTTGGGAAGCACAGCCCTATCCTTTGCTGTCTCCTCGAATGCTATAGGCAGTTCATAGAGCAATTTCAGCTTTGCCTTTTCTTCTGTTAATTGAAGAGAAGCTCCATGCTTACCCTCTCCATCAGAGCCAAACCAATCTGGAACAAACATTTGGTGTAGATTATCGCTTTACTCTTTGGTTTAAAGTAACATACAAATAGAGCAAATGGACAAGGCTTGCCTCCCTGCTGAGAGATTTTAGTGTGCAAGCCACAACCACTTCAAAGGAATACTGACAGCTTCTGTAAATGAATTGGTAAAAAGAGTCAAATGTCTTCACTAAATTAGACTCTTCTTGAGTGACTGTTGAAATGCTCAATAGGTTAACAGTCCAGACCTACCTGAAACGTCGAGGAATTAGAGAAGACCGAGCTTGCGTTATTTTTGCTTTTTTTTTTGTTGTGTATCCCAGATTGCCCTACGTCCCACACTAGCAGTGTTCCACACTGGAGGCAAACAAAACAAGCTTTTAGTTATCCTGATTTATAATAGCATTTTCCAAAGTGGCTTACTGAAATGGTAAACAAAATGTTCACGCAGTAAGGGAGGAGATGCCAATATATTAAATTCAGTGAACCAAATTGTGCACTATCCTGTGAGTACTTTTGGCCAGGGGATGGAAGTGACCTGCATTTGGCTGAACAAGGATTGATTCTTCCCTCTCCTGCTATTTATGCCAACACCAATATGTCATGTCTTTGACGTCAGTCCTCAGCATGGGCACAAGTGCAAGGACAAGCAGGCAGGTCAAGCCTGTCTGGTCACTGCCTGAGCTTGTGCCTGCAAGGGGCACAGAGGGGCTCCACACCCTTCAGTGGGTTGTCAGAAGAAATGCTGGGTCTGTGCGAGGATTCTCCACCTCCCATGACAGCACAGTCCTGAAGGCGAGGAGGAGAAAGCAAGAAAACTTGGCACAGGCTTGTCTTGAATAAAAACCACCATTGCAGAGGAGCTGAGTTTACCCTCCAACATTTCCTCTTGTTGGTTAGATTTTTCAGTTGGAACAGGCAGGTGGACTATTTGCATTGGCTTTCTGCATTTGCTGTGTGAATTCTCAGAGGTGGTGAAAATGTTAGTAAACTAGCAAATATCCAAGGACTGGAGGAAAACAGGTTAGGTTGTCAAAATCTTTTTAATCTCTTCTGAAAATATTTCCTCTAGGAACACTTCCCAGTTTAGAAGAAGCACCTAAAAAAAATCACTGCAGAGGTGACAGGTCTGTTGCTGCCACTGCAAAACTGCTCTTAAATCTAGCTGATGTTCTGGTGTCCCTAATCCTGGTTTATATAGGCATAAATATTGTTGGGTCCCTGCTGCTGCTGTCACTGAGTGTGTGCTCTGTGTGGCCTTGTTCTGACCACTCCTACTCGCTGCTGGCACTCAGCATGCTTTCATCCTCCTGAGTGCCTGAAGGTACAGGTTTGAAACTGAAGTTCAAATAAAACTGCTAAGGATAAGGGCAATATGTATCAGGTCAGCCCAGAACTTGTACGGCCCCAGTTTCCTCTAAGTGTGTGCACATCACTGCTGCTGTTGCTGAGAAAAAGCGCAGCCTCGTCTGGGTCCATGGCATGGAGATGCTGTGTGATGTCCTAGCCCATGAAGCAGTCTTTCTGCTTGCATGGCAGGCTGTGCAGGCAGCTTGCACTGAGGCTAAACGTATCTGTGTGGTCAGCTGTGTTTTTCCATAACTGCTAGGCACCACTTCCCTCCGAACCCAGAAATAGCAGCAACAGCTCTGTCTGAAGACAAGGCTCAGAAACTAATAGGAATTACTGTGACACTGAGGGCACCTGCCTGCCCCTACTGGCAGTCACCCCATGGAATGACTGGTTCTACCTGAGGGGAAATGAGGTGCAAGGGATGGAGAGTGTTATGGAGCCTACTAGCTGATGGGTGGGCAAGGCCACAGCCCAGAGGAGGCAGGGAGCCCTTGGGGCCTGGTGTGTTACATAGAGATGGTCTATAGATGAAGAAACTTCCTGGTAGCACAAAACTGGTTTTGGATTTGAGGTACTGAAGGAGCTGTGGCACAGCTCTGTCCTGAGTGGCGAGACTATGGTGTTCTGGGATTCACTGGTTTGGGAGCTCAGCTGTACTGGTCCTCAACTGTCTCAGTGGCACTTACCCATCTACAGCATGGAACCTACTGATTGAACACACAAGTCCTCAGTTCCTTTGCCTTTACATATCTAATCCCCCAGTTTTTTGGCTTGCTGGGTTCTGCTGTGTTGCAGTCCCTCGGGAAGCTTGTTGTAGGCACCACACAAGTTTCATAAGAATGATTATAGCAGGGGTCTTGCTAATGACTAGCCTACAGTGGATGGTGACAATGCAAATAAATAACGACACTCGGATGGAAAATTCCACAGATGAACTGAAATGATTTCTGAAATTCCTTTCAAAGTGAGAAAACAACTGTGCCTCAGCAGAGAGTCTGTAGTGAAGGCATCCATCACGCCTAAAGGAACAGAGAGCAGAGAAACATCTGTGAATGCCTAGCTCAAATGTGAGGGTCTAGGAAACTTGGTGAGCAAGATTGTATTTCATGTGATCTGGAAGTGTACCAAAGAGGAATGGAGCTACATAGGAAGTGAAAGATACGCTCTATGCAGCTACTTACCCTTCACAGCGCCTGAATTTCCTGGGTAACTCAACTCATCGTGAAATGTCAGCATCAGAAATGAGATACACTCACATAGGAATTCTGGCTTATGCTCTTGTTGCCAGATGTTATATGGATTCTGCTGATAGGAGAAAAACCTATTTTCTATACAGAGAAATACACACTGTGATTTAAAAACATTTGGTTTTCAAAGCACGATTAACAATCCTTAAGAGCTTTTCTTGTTTTTTGGGGGCCCATCTAGGGATTGCCACCTACATCCTTGCTTTTTTGTTGCGAGGAAATAATAGATTTCATATGGTGAGAGTGTGAAATTACCTCATAGGCCTTCTCTGCCACACGTGGCAGATCGTACCTTTTCCCTTGGTGACTGAACATTTTAGAGTAAACTTGGCTGCATTCTGGAGAAATGAGCAGGGAATATTTTTGAAGAAGCCTGAAAATGGGCTCAAAAAAGAAAATAATAAAAAGTTAAAATGTTGAGCTGTTTGCATCATGGCTTATTCCTGCTCCACAACAGTTGCAGCAGATTCAGCTGGCTGCTTGCTAGCGCTCTCACTGACCAATGCTTTACATCACTCCTATTGGAACCAGTGCTGTGCTGCGTGGAGCAAGGGGTGGGCTCAGGCTGACAGCTGGGGCCTGCCTGAACATCTGGGCTCTCTCTGTGAAGCCAGGCAGTTGGGAAAACTGGACCTGTGCCACAGACCTTCAGAATTGTTTGAACATCAGACTTGTTGTAGTTTCTGTTCACCTATTTTCCTGCTTTTTAGGATCTAAATTAAAAAAAAAAAAAAGTGCTTAAATAGAAATAATCATTAAAATCTTAGAATTGTTTGAGTTGCAAAATGCCCTTAAAGACAATGTAGACCAACTCCCTGCAATTAACAGAGACACCTATAGCAGCTCAGGTGCTAAGAGCCCCATCCAGCCTGACCTTGAATGTCTCCAGGGATGGGGCACCTACCACCTCTCTGGGCAACCTGCACCAGTGCCTCAGCACCCTGATTGTAAAAAACACCTTCCTTATCACCAATCTAAATCTCCCCTAAGCTAAAAAGTTTGAAACCATTTCCTCGTCCTATCACAACAGACCCTGCTAAATAGTCTGTCCTCTTCTTTCTTATAGCCCCTAAAATATCATTGGCATTGCGTTATGATTTCTTGTCTTACATTCATTAAGTGCTAGACTGTATTTGAGTGGGACAGATAATTGCAATTAAGAACCTCAGGACTATCTTTTCAAATCCTTGGTTGCTGCTGAAGCCTACCGATATGGTTAAAGTGTTCCAACCCAGCACGCGTTCACTGCTGTGTTTGTATGTTTCCTTTCACACTGAGAAAATGTAAATTGAGGTACCTGCTTTTCTTTATCTTCTGAAAAAGCTTTGGATGTAGATGGCTCTGAAAAACATTATCCAAAGTATGTCCTGTGTTCAGATTTGCTGCCCATCTCCCATATCTCCACTATCTACATCAATCTCCATCACTATCAAATGAAAGAAAGGAAAAAGACTTGCATAAATTTCTTCTTCAAGGTCTTTTGATCAGTGGAGACTGATATATCTTAACGTGGGATGGAGTAGGTACTGCAATCCATTTTGCTTTTACTGGCCAATCTTGAACAGATTGCTCCCATGTAACTGGACCTCCCTTTTCATTTCCTCCTCCTGTAAAGGGGAGGGATGCTGGGCATTGAATGCAATGGTGCACTCAGATATCATGAGAGGAAATGCCTTAAGAATATCTTATAGAGATAGCAGATTTAGCAATGCTCAGATATGTGCATTTTCCAAGTTTCTGTTTTGTGTTTAGATAAAAATGTAAAAATTCAAAGAATAAAGTCCTCCAAGTGTTTCAAAACAAGATTTTGGATTCTGCAGCCAAAAATATCTGGTTTTGCTATGCCCCTCATTTTGACTGAGATATTAAAAATATTTTTAAATGGGTGGAATGAAGCCTTTCACTTTCATAAAAAGCAGTTATTTTGTTTGGTGTGAAATATGGTTCCTTTCAACTTCTTTAACTCCTTTTAAATGTTTTTTCTAGTTGGAAATGAAATCCCATATTCTCACATCTTTCATAGACTAAGAAATCTGTTGTGCTACAGCTCCATGAACTTACTATAAGTATGAACTCGCTGTACAAAACCAATATCGAATTTGCTACAGAGTTCATCCACTTTGACTTCTCTGGTCAACCCTATATAAAGCATATATAAAACGAACCTGGGCACTTTACCCTCTGGACACCTTATAAGATGGATCTGTGCAATCTGCAGTTTAAGAGGCAAGGTAAACCCAAGATCAGGTTCTGCAATTGCCTCTCACTTAAAATACGATCCTCTGTTGTGGCTGATGAACGATCAAGAATCTCTCACCACCTCTGTTTGCAGAGCTGGCTTTGCCTTTTGTGTCTCTCCCCAGGGCTAAGCTCCGGACATGGTAGTTTTTGATAAGCCCAGACAAAAGACTCCAAACACATTTTTTAACAGAGAAAGGTTAGGTGGGAAGCTCTGTGCTGTGCTTCTTGAGTGGAAAACTTTGCAGCTAAATTGAGAATAATATTTTTCAATCTAAACTGACCTTTATGCTGATATATCCTCTGTCATCTTGGGTTCTTTTATGCTGTGTATAACTTCTACCAGCTTACAATTGTCCTTTATCACTTGCAAAGGAGAAAAAAAGTACTAAGGAACTTGTTAGAGAGAGACACCTCCATTCCTTTTTGGAATTAAATGGATCTGTGCTTTGGCCTGACTTCCAGCACCACCTGCACCACTGCTGTGTCTCTGCGTTGCCCCTTCATCTGCATGGTCTCATGTGGGCATGCTGTGTCCACCTGCTTTCTGTTTCCTGAAGGCACTTGGGGCAAATTTCTCCTCATCACCATCCCTGCCGTGTTTTGCTTGGCCCGTTCCTTGGTTATGGCAGAATTAGGTCATTTAGCTGCTGGTCTAGGGAGAGAGATTTGAGGGAGTAAGTAAATTTGTGATGCTCTGAAAGGGAAGATGCTTTGTGTGGTTTCAAGGGATGGACATTTTGAAAGTAATGTAGCTAATAAATAATTGAAACAGAAGTGAAGTAGTGGAAGAAATGCTAGAGAAAACCAATCATAAGATTTGCTTGCAGATCTCTTTGAGTAGTCTAAATCTTTCCTCAGTTGGAGCTCTTGGAAATCTCACACGTATTTCTGCCTTTACAGTGACAAAGATGTGTGGTGCAAACTGTTCTGCAATACAAATCACAAACAGACCATGGGGGCATCCCTCATACTGTAATAATTTTCTTTGTGTGTGTTTATGGGGGCTTCAGGACAAAAGTCTGACATAGTGCCTCAGTCTTCCCACAATGGTGTGTTAACAGCAGCAAACCAGGGATGAATACAGTGTGAGGGAACCTAGGAGTGTTGTGGGGTTCCAGCATTACTTGGAATGTTTTGCAGTACAATATATGGAAGAGAGACTGCTGATCTTATCTCAACCCTCTTACTTTAGAGGGAGCAAAGCTTGAGCAGAAAGGTTGGACCAGATGACCTCCAAAAGTCCCTTCTAACATCAGCAATCCTGTGATTTTGTGAGCAGCTTTTGGACTGAAAATCTGAAAACTGCCCAGGGGATTGCCTTTGAGCAGTCTAGAAAATGCGGGCTGTCAATTATATAATGTGAGGAATGAAAGTGCAGTTCTCCAGCTTTAATTTAACAGTAAGACAATACTTTCCCTTACTGGCAGTGTTCAACCCCAGGCTATGCATTTGGCTGCAGCCCTGAGCAAGAACATTCATCAGTTGAGTCAAAAATGGTCTATCAGTTCATAGCAGTGAAATGGTTGGGAAGAATGCCTGCTTGCTGCTGCTTTGGTTCACAGAGCAGTTCTAGTGCATGCAAAGAAGAATCCCTTGGGAAGAAACACAAGCAGAACCTCTGCTCTGTGCCTCCTAGAACCTGTTTCCCCAGTGTTTGTCACCGACCCCTTTGAAACAGTTCACAAATGCCAGCTGAAGTTGTCTGCACTGTATAGCAGTTCAGAAGGATGCAATCATGGATAGCAGTCATTTGAGCTGAGCTGTTGAATTGTTTCTGGTTTTATTCAATAGAAATAATATAATCGTAGAATAGCTCAGTTTGAAAGGGACTTTAAAGATCATCAAGCTCCAGACCCTATGGGATGCCATGGAATTAATAACATGGAATTCAAGTGGCCAGTTTCATCTGCAGAACAGGACATCCACAATACTGACCCTGCCTGAGGTTGTATAACAACTTTATAGACTCCAAAAAGTGCCACTGAAATAATTGCTAATCAGCACTGGGTCAAAATTCATAATTAATTTGTGCATTTTCAGAAGCTCCCAGAATGCCTTTCGCTCCTTATTTTCCTAGCACATCCCACTGTTACGAAACCTTCTTGAGAGCCACTGACTTTTAGACCAGAAACAGGAAGAAAAAAAAAATAAATCATTTCCCATTTGAATAATATCTCAGCAGGCCATTAGTTTCTATAAGGTTAATCTGATCTCAGTTGTTTTGGAAAATAGAGATTTTTTTTTTTCGTAAAGGGGTGTTAATCAACCTATCTCAGCTTTTTAGGTTAGAAACTGACAGTTTCCAGCCTTCTCCAATGTATAGTTTACAGATAAAGAGCTTGATTTTTTACAACATATATCTGACCAACTCTTGTTTACATCAGTGAAAATAGGGAGTGATTAATACTAAACCAGTGTAGTCAGTGGAATAATAATGGTTTAAAAAAAGAGTAGGCTGACATGCATAGCTCACTGAGGATTTGCCTGATGTTTGGAAATCACTTTGGTTTCTTAAGGCTAGCAGCATGCATTTCCTTCACTAACAAAGATCTTTGGCATTTTGGGGTTAATCTGTATCTTCATTTTCAGTACGTTTCTTTTAGGTATTGATCAGAAAACTTGCATTGCTCTTGTAAATGCTTCAACAGGTCCAAATTTTCCCCCATTTTCTTTTTCCTCACTGGTTCCTTTGGAACGGTGTCAAGAATAAACTTGTTTCATTGTCTGTCTCCGGTTGTTTCTGATATCCCACATACAATCTCTGTAGAGCCTTTCTTAAATTTTTCTCATAGATAAAATCATTTTCCTTCTTGCTGTTATGCAATCTATTATTTGCTTCACTTTTAGTGAAATGGTTTTGCAGGCTTTCACACCTCCTGTACAGTTTTTACCCTGCTATGAGAGCTTGCATGTTTTAACAAAGCAAACGGCTTGCAAAGCATTCTGCAGAATGTACTAGTGTTCAGCATAACACTGTTAAACTTCCCTGGCAATTCTTTCACTGATGAGCTTCACTATTTTTTCTGCCTCCTTCTCGCATTAATGCCCTTGTAATCTGTGTAGTAGTTCTGGGCCAATGGTCCATGCAGTGTTTCTTTTGACCTTAGATGTGTATGTGATCACCAGTCTGTGTAGTGATATATAACCATTTCCCTGTCTTCTACTACTGTACCTGGAGCATGTTTTTTCTTCTGGATGTCTGAAAAAAATAGACTTTACTCTTGGTTTCCAGTGCCATTCCCTGTCAAATGGGCAGCTTTGGTTGCCTGCCCTTTGCCCCTGCTCTCATCTTTGTATCTCCTCAGAGTTTTTAAGAGACACGTTTTTGGAATATGTGTATATGCTTGCATGCAGGTCCTTCTCCACATGTCTGCTCTCAGTGAGTTCTTCTTCCATTTTGCCCTGACCCTTGTGCAACGCCTGGCACTTGACCTTGTTGAACTTCCATTAGATTCACGTGTCCCCACTTCTCAAGCCCATCCAGGCCCCTCTGGTTATCATTCCTTCCTTCTATTGTATCAGTGGCACCACTCAGCTTAGTGTCATCAGCAAACTTGCTGAGGGAGCACTCAATCCCACTGTCTCTGTCACTGAAAAAGATGTAGAAGAGTACTGATCCCAAGACAGTCCCATGGGGGACACCTCCTGTCACCAGCCTCCACCTGGACATTTAGCCATTGACTATAAAGCTCTGGCCGCAGCTATACAGCCAATTCCTTACCCACTGAATAGTTCACCCTTCAAATCCATCTCTCTGATTTAGAGATAGGGGTGTGGTGCGGGACCATATCAAAGGCCTTGCACAAGTCCAATGACATCAGTTGCCCTTCCTTTGTCCACAAGTGTTATTACTCCATCATAGAAGTCCGTGAGATTGGTCAGGCACAACCTGACTTTGGTGAGGCTGTACTGGTCATCTTAGATCACCTCCTCTTCTTGTTTGTGCCTTAACACAGCTTACAGGAGCACCTGTTCCATGATCTTCCCAGGCACAGCCTGTAGTTTCCTGGGTCTTCCTTTCTCCCTTTCTTAAGTAATGGGGGTGACTTCCCTTTTCCCAGTCACCAGAGACTTCATGTGACAGCCACAACTCTTCAAACATGATAGAAAGCAGCTTGGCAACCTCATCAGCCAGCTCTTTCAAGACTCTAGGTTGCATGTTGTCTGGCCCTGTAGACTTGTACACAGTCATTAGGTGGTCTTGAATTGCTCTTCTCTGTGCTGTGACAGCAAGACTCAGAGCAGCCCTTGGCTTCAGTCAGGGCTGCTGCAGAGCTGGCTGTTGGGAAGGGATTAGGAGGTTAGGAGTGATATGCAGCATGGCACTCAGTTAGGTGAGGTGATGGGGAAATCCTCTGGGTGGGTTTATATGGTACAGCTGGACAAAGTCCTGAGTGAACTAGTTTAGGGCTAGTGACAAATAATCTTGCTCCAGGTAAGGGACTGGACTAGACACCAACCAAAGTCCTCTCCTACCAATATGAATCTGTGATATTTGTTTTGTTGGAAACCAAGCAGACAGTTAATCAGAGTAGCAAGTAAATAAGTAATAGGAACAGGAAAACTGTGGTGTAAAGTAAATGTGAAACGGAACTATGAAGGAAGAAATGAGATGAGAGAGTGTCCAGATGTGTTGCAAAGAATTCTAATGATGTATTTAAACAGAAAAGAAAGCTACCAAGGCCACGCCTTTGAGCATGTTAAGGGAAGTAAGTTATTTATTGAAGTTAATGTTGATGGTAACAGGACTTTACAGCAAGGAGATATGGTGGAAATTGGACAAAGCTGAAATGACAGACACGAGTCATAAAACAATAGCCAGAGAGCTGTTGTAGGATGAAATGGGCAAAATGCAATGAGAGGGTTGTAATTTTTTTTTTTTTTTAAGTTTATAGCTATTCTCCAAAAGCGATGTCTCACCTTCAAAAACTTGTATCTTTGAAGACAAGTCATTTTAGCTGAGGAGCCCTTGAGACATTGCTGTACTATTGATACAAGAGGTGAATCCCCATTGTTATGCCCCTGCAGACCTGCTCCAGGGAGGTGTCCACTGTGGGTCAGCATGTCACGCTGTGTGGTCAGTGCCTGTGGGCACCCACTGTCCCCCAGAGACATGAAGCTCTTTTGTGAGAGCCACAGCCAGGAAGAGCAGAGGGAATGCGCAATGGTTACAAGCAATAGTGGGAAAGAAGCCATGTAGCTCTTCCTCTTTCACTTGCAAGCAAAGGGTGGAGCTGTTCAAGATGCATTCTTGATGTTATTTTGAACCCTGAGAAAGCCAGATTTCTTTGCTTTTCCTCTTTTATTTATTTACTTATTTTTGGTTGCCATATAAGAACCCTGGGGAGGGCAGGCTTCTCGTAACCCAATCCTAGGAGCTGTTGAGTGAAAATTATGTAAACCCTGAGAACGTTGTGTGTGGGGCAGAAGCTGTTCAACAATGATCTTGCTCTGGTACGACAAGGATTCATTACATGTAACTGCTTGGGGTCCAAGAAGGGCAAAACAACAGGTGGGAGCGCTTCAAAAAGCAGCTGGAATGTGGCAGCCCATGTCACCCGAGCCTTGTTTGCTGCAATAATGAGGCACACAGGGATACAAAGCCAACACGGCATTTACAGTTATGGCATGATAAATGTTCTCCTGTGCTTAACAGCATATCGCATAGTTTTTATTCCTGTACATGGAGATTAAAATAATTTGACACAAGACCTCTTTTTTGCTCATCCTGGGAATGGCCAGGAAGTGTTGAGAATTTGACCAAGTGCCTGAGTGAAGATAAAGCCCCTGAAACTGCTGTTGTTCTCTCAGCTGCCCAGTGGGATGAAAGGACCATGTGTCACTATGGACACGGCGTGGCAAAGCAAGGATCCATGTGCCCTGAAGGAAGTGCGTTGCTTTTTGTTTCCTTTAGGCTGAGACAATCTCTTCCTGGCCAGCTGGCAACCACAGGGAACTGTATAAGGATCATGCCCTACAGGGGCTGTGGGCAGGTGCATCACTTCCAGGAGGTGGCCTTGGTTCTTCCATTGCAAGAACAAACAAAATGAAAATTATCCAATCAAAAAGTTTGATTGGTGTCTGGGAGGCAGGAAGCATTGCCTGGGTAGCTAGCTGCCTTACTGCATGCTCTCCAGAGCTAATGTTTGGGCCTGATGAAGGAAGTGGCATCTGCATCCAACTGAGTTTTTCTGGGAACATTTTCCATGAAGAATTTGTCTCTAGTACACTGTTCAATGAACATACGCTTGGAAAAGGAGGTGGTTTGAAACTTAGACAGACTTTGGAAGAGAAGGTATCTGGCCTTCATGGAGGAACATGAAGTGACTTGGATGTTGATTGTACTGTGGCCTTAAATCAGTTTTATTCACTGCCTAGCTATTACATACTCTGGTTATGGTGAAAGTACATTCTCCTGTAAGTATGAGGAGGACATGGTGTTTCACTGGCTGCCTCAAAATGTTAACATTCACTTCTGCTGCCCCTGAACTTATAACAGCAAGTACTTTTGCAGCTTCTTTGCAGCAGGGAAGAATGGAGCAACAGGATTAATAATTAAGAAAAGTCACACAGTAGGTATTATCTAGAATGCTGTCTGGCTAATGCTGTAAGAGTTTTGTGTAGAAGTAGGGCTTTGAATTTCCAGCAGTTAAGAAAACATTTCAAAAGTAAAAAAAAATTCTATGTCTGAATCTAAAGAAGCTGATTGTCAGACTAATCCACAAACTTTTCTGATGCCAATGGGTCAGTTTGCCCCAATATTTATTGCATCTAAAACATCAGGACACAGTAATCGGAATCACAAATGGAATGGAAGAGAAATAAGTCAGTGCTGGGGGAAAAAGCATGCAAGCAAAAAATAGCTATGGTTTAACACAGCAAAGGACACTCTCTGCTCGGGGATATTCAAGTTGAGCATATTGATTTCTGAAGCAATTAACACATAGTTCTTCATGATCCATTTACCCTTTTTCCCAATATATGCTCAGAAATGACAGTCCAGAAATGAGGACTGCTCTTGTTTTTACCGTGGCAAAGACTTCAGGGAGAATTAAAATTGTCAGAACAATCTCAGATGGAACTGCTAAGCTAATAAATGTCCTGTAAAGAATGAATTTCTCTCTTCTGGAATGAAAACTGGAATTTAAAGAGAATATGTTGAACTGAATTGTGAAGCTGGGCTTTGGTCAGAAAATACAGCTGGTGTGTGAAGCTCATTCTTACACAAGTTTGAACAAAGCTGAGCAAGAATCAATTTGAGAAGCTGTGTCCCTAGAACTTCAGTTTGTTTTCAGTGTGGCATAGGCTTGGAACCCCAAACAAAAGGAGCAGTAAAAGATTTATCCCAAAATACTGGTTTGAGGCCACATGCTGTGGTGACTATTCAGTCAGTGGTCTATAATAATGTAAAAATATATTACATGGAAATTAACAGTAATATGGCCACTGGCTAGTCCTTATCCAAAGTCCACTGAAGCAAATTAAATTATTTGTATTAATGAGCCCTCTTAAATGCTTCAGCTGGTGTTATCTTCGTTTTATATGTCGAGAAGAAGAAGTTAACAGAAATTCGGATCTTTCAAAGTCCAAGCTCTGTTAAAGAGTTTTAGGTCTGTACAGGTCTGTAGCATACTATGGGGCAAACCAAACTGCAGGTGCAATTTAGACAAGAAAGGAAATCTGGCATCTATGAAAGGCTCTGTACCCAGAAAACAATAGGTATACTCTTTGAAACTTTATTTGTAATTGCCTTTTCCTGTGGCATGGGAGAAGGACTGTGACGGCACAAGGTCATACTCCTCCAGTTTCGTGCGTACATCAGCAGTCTTCTTCCAGTGGAGAGATTTGAAGATTCAGCTGTATCCTGCCCTTCAACCAAGCACAGATACATCTTCTTTTCAGTTCTTAGCTCTTGAATTAGGCAGTCATTACTGCAGTGGAGGAAGATAAATAAGAGCAAATCCTCTTATTTTTGATGGTTTTTTTTCTTTTCAGCCTGCTATAGATTGTGAATAACCTAGTAGATGAACCAAGAAAAGCTAGAGAGAAGGGTTAGGGAAGGAGGAGAAATAGCATAGTGAGTCATTCTGTCCACTATCTGACTAAAGCTCTATATTCTGCTTCCTTCTTAAATATAGAAGTGATTTCATTCAGTTATTAACTCTTGCCAGCTAAACATTTGGTATGCAGGGGGTCTTAGATGCTGATTCACAGTGATGGTTCTCTGAAGGAAAACTGGAGCAATCATGTATAATCTCTACAACAAATTTTGACTAAAGCAGAAGATATGTACTTAAAAAAAGCTTTTATTCCGTGCCTGTCACTTCTGTGTCTGTTAAACTGCAAGCAATGCTAATGACAATGGATAGGTGTATTTCCACACAAACTGACTTGCGGGCCTCTTATTGCAATCCAGCTGTGGGTTTTAGAGGACTTTCATTTTTACCTCTGGAAGCTTCTCACTACCCATGTAATCTCACAGTGATGTATTATTTTACAGCTGGAAGCTCGCACTCTATGCCAGCTGCTCCTGGAAAGTCTCCATATCCAAACACAGTACCCCTGATTTAAAATGGTGTCACACCTAAGCAAAAGGACAATAACCCAATCTTGAAATGAGACAGAGTCAGACAATAGAGGCACAACCCACATGGACCTGTCACCAGATTTTCACTGCAATGCAGGACGCTTACTCAGGATGTGGAAGCACATATGCACTGGAACCAGCTGGTATGGATGCACCACTGGCAATTCTTATTATCTGTGTGCTGAGGTGTTGGGATGCCACTGTGTCAGCAAGATAGCATAAGGGAGTCAGTGAGACTTTGTCTTTATTGATTTGCTCTCTACCATGAGATATTTTAACAGAAATAGTTTGGGTACTGCATTGGAAGTTTTTGGATAGGAAAAGTGCTGGTGAAGACACTGTAATCTCATGAGTAAAGTAATGCAGAGTGTGGTGGACTTGAAACAGTAGGGAGATTAGTATGCTGGAGAACTTCAAATAGCTATGCTACCCTAAATTGTCATGGGAAGTGCTTTTAAAACCCTTGGTAAAAACTAGTTTCATATTTCCAGTACCAACTCATCCTTCTTTTAGGAGCTACTCTGCCATGAAAAATTGCCGGAGATGAGTAGCTCTCCTTGAACAAGAGCTGTGTGATCTTCTACCATACTGGCGGCCCTTCATTCACAATCTACTTCAGTTGTTTGTACCTAACCTTAACTGATGGTTTGGGTTTGTTACTACTGTGCTGGAGAGGTGGTGCAGCAGACAACAGTCCGAAGAAGACTCCCGAATTTCTTTCATTTTGTAGCTCATCATTTCCTGCTGCTTAAGCTAGACATGAGCAAAAGCCATAGTAACATGTGAATCCACAGATCAGAAAGACTTTGCCTCAAAGCTGTACACTCCCCAAATTAAGTGGAGCTCTGGCTGCCATGTTAGCCTCATTCATTTTCCTGGTTATTTACCTGCCTCGTGTTTTCTGATCTTCTTTTGCATTGGGAATGGTGACAAGATATGGGGAAACTGCTTTGCCATTGGATCCTGTGGATACAATTCGTTCATGTTGCGTGAGGAGAGGAAAGCCCAAAATCTTTTGTGAGTTTTTGTGTGGAAAACACAACACTGCTCATATGAAGTGATGCAGTGTATGTGGTTAACCTGCCTGTTTGGGTGAGGGGGCTGGAAAGGAAAGTACTTCCTGTTCTATTTAAAGGGGGAATCTCTGCTGGGAACTGAGGAAGAGGAGAGATAGTGAATGGAAATAGATGCAGCTGGAAATTCACAGAGCTCTGTTGAACAGCCAAACCAAGCTTCATCATGCAATGTGCTGTCAGTAAAAGGAGAGAGCTGACAGTGGTCCCAGCAATGGGATGCCACGCTCCAGAAGGACAACACAACACCTCAGCTAGAGAGGCTTTGAATGAAGACGCATTTTGCTCCCCAAACTCAAGCAAAAAGGCAGAAGAAAAATGGAATTTACTTGCCAGTTTAGCTATTAAGAAGGCGAGACTTCACCTTCTAAATCTTTTACTTCCAGTAAATGTGGCAGAATCAAATTTGTTTCTTGAAAAACCATTTAGAGTGCATGAGGGAAGGGGGTTTACTGGTTTTAACATTATAACTTAAAAGCAGATCTGTTTATCGAAACAACCATATATTGATTAGACTGCACACAAGTAAGAAACATGAATATTTCCTCAGCTAACCAGCAACACGAACTTAACAAGTAAGTTCTTAGACAACAACTGTAATTTGCGCTTCAACCTCCTATTATAAAATGGTACGGGGAAGAGTGTTCTCAGGCAGAGATGAAACCAAAAGTAATCTGATCTTTGCAAGCATCTGTTGTGGACCACTATTCCTGATTAAATTTATTAGCAACCACTGGGGAGCACACAACTCACATTTAGGATGTACATTCTGTGAGAATAAGCACTTTGGCAAAGCTGTATCTGAAAGTGAAACAGGAAAACGATAAGATGTATCTTGATACCATTTGTCTCTTACGATTCATGAAGAGTTTGCATCACCGAGGCCCTTTTTTTCAGCAAGTGAAACAAAGAAAACAAATTCAGCTTGGAAGCTTCTCAGCCAGCACTTGATTTTTATAACGTGTTGTGGTTGTAAATAGGGAAAAACTGAAAACAGGAAAAATACTGGCCCTGAAGAGGATAATCATGAATTGCGAATGATCAGAGTGTTCTGATTCATCTAGAGCATTTATGTCTATCTACGGCAAGATCTAAGAACATCAAATGCTGCGCTCACCCAGTAATGCCAATTATTTGTGTAATGAGTGGATTTGTCACCATCATTATTATGAATACTACATTATGAAAGTCGTGTCCCAAGTGATGTCAGGGTCTCCTTGCCTCCACCTTGGTGCAAATGCACAGTAAGTCCTTGCCTGCTCAGAAGAGTTTGATGAACTCTAGGAGTGTGCTTACACAAGTCAGCTGCATCTACATCCTGTGCTGGGAATCCTCTCCTAGCCCTGCCTGACAAAGAAGTTACAGGCAAAGCTGCCTCATTATGATGTGCTGTTTGCATGGCTGTGCATCCGGCCTCATGTACAAACTCCTACTTTGATGACCAAGTCCAAAGAAGAAAACTTTAGACCTCAGAATTGACAATCTGAGCAGACCAACGGCAGGATGAAGGTGCAAAAAGACATTGGCCTGAGGTCACATGCTGGCTATAGGGTGCAAGGCGTACCCCATGCACACAATATATTGTCCATATGCATGCATAGTATCTTCCTCTGACACTGCAGGAATGGGCTGCTCCTGGGCCACATCCAGGTCTGTGGATGGAGAGGGACCCCGGGGCTCACTGCTGCATTTCAGGCACCACAGAGCATGCCTGGCATTCAGCAGGCACTTGGCATATCCTGCTCACTGTGTCATCACTGAGGGGACGTTCTTTGCTGTGCCACGGTGAAGGAAGAGGATAATAGCACTAATACAGCTGACCCCTCTTGTTCTTTACTTTCCAGGGCTTTTTGGTGTTCAGCTCTGGATGATGCCAGTTTTGGTTACTCTCCTGAGGTGCTTGTGGAAGCTTGGAGGTGTTTCTGGCTGTGCAGCTCCTGGTCAGTATCTCCTTAGGTTGCATAGCTGCCTTTTGCCTCACTTTCCAAGTTATGTGCTGGGTTGTGTAGCACCTCTGACATATTCCAAATGTTTGCAAAACAACAATGAATTGGATATCCCATACACCAAACTGGCTTAGCTGGGTGCTTAGGCAATATGAACAGGGGCACTTTCATTACCTCATCCCCTTAAAGGAAGCTGTCCTGGGCAGAGATCAGAGGGACATGCCATTTGGAGTCCAGCCTCAGGCAGCCCGTGTCAGCCATCCAGAGCTGGCACCAGCACCCGCTGACTCCCTGCTGCTCGAGAGCATGTGGGATACCCAGAACTGCACCTTGTATGCACCCCGTATGCCACGGCATCTAGGGCCATAAAGGGGGTTTTGGTAAAGTTGTGAGAGGAGGTAGGACCTGCTTCATTCCTATCTGTATTTTGCTACAGTTTTCTATAGAGAATGGCACTGTTGAGTGAACCAATGCAAAGTGCTCTGATACACTGATGAATTAAAAACCCACACTGTTCTTTCCTTTCACAGCTGCCCTTTCTAGTGCATGTAGGTGAGGACAGAATGGATTTGAAGGCTGGTTCTTCTGTGAGAGAGCCAGGGCATTCCCCAGCTGCATGGCTAGCTCACACACCTGGAGCCGTGTCCTTCTGGATGACTTTTGTTCTGTTTGATATCACTGCAGGGAGGAAAGTAATATATTTGTATCGCTTACTGGTGAAAGTGGAACTCTTCTCGTAGACAATCTCACATTGTAAAAACTGGGAGGACTTAACCTCAAGTTTTTATTACCCAGTAATAAAATGTATACAGTAAGTTTCTACAGTGAGACATTGATAACATGGCAGGGTCATCAGCGATATTAGCAAGCGTGAAGTTATTCTCTGTATGCATGTGCTCAGTTAGCATGTCCCCTAATTTATTATCTGCTAGGGTAAGCTAGTCAAATTACAAGGACATCACTAGGAAAGCAGCAACATCATCAGCTAGGTTATGCGTCCTTGGTCCTGCAACCAAGTTCAAGTTAACAAGGAGGTCAGGCTGAACTGTGTAGTTTGGCTCTATGTGTCAGACTTATTTAACTCCCTCATAACCAGGACATTGCTTTCTGTGTGCTGCATGTCTGTCTGAGGCTGCTGCTACCCATAGGGACAGCCAGCCCTTCCTGGCCCATATAAGCACTGACTACTAGTGTCAGCGTGTTCATGCAATCCAGCTTTTGTGCTTCTTTTCTTAATCTCTGAGTCTAAATGCTGTTCTGAATGAAAGAATGTGTTATTTGAGGGAGGATGGTTGGACTAGATGGCCTTGTAGGTCCTTTCCAATCTAATGTATCTATGAATCTATGAATCTGTTTGTTTGTTTGCTTGCTTGCTCTTTCAGTCGATGAATAATTCCTTTATTCCCCCATATACTTTCCTAAGCTCCTTCCTTTCAAGCTAGAAGAACGATTCAGAAGCAGTTTGAAGTGGGATTTTGGATTGGGCCGTTAAAGATATGCAAGGATCCCAAAGTCAGGATTTGAATGAGGCCCTTGTTTCTTTAGCACAGCTGAAGTTTAGGTCTGAAGTTTCATCAGAAGTCCTGGTTTGTCCCTCTCAGGTAGCTCCAACCTGCTAAGTCCAAATGTTTTTTTATAACTTTTGAAGGAAACAGGAGTACTTGGTGTCTATGAGGAAAATACACAAATCCCACTGATGTATAGGGAAGTTGTACATGTAATGAAGGAGAGCTTGTATCTTGTTACTCCTGCACACATGAGCCCAGGTGGCTGAGATGAAGCCTATGAAGATGTAGATGGCAACAGATTTGTTAAAGTATCACATCACAAGTCCGTATTATGTGTCTCGCTGTTCTGCTGTTGAGGGATCCAGAAGATGAACTGAAAGATCAGTTACTGTATGTGTAATCCTTCTGCCAAGGCATGAGTGGCAGCGACAGGAGCCACATCCAAATTCTACCCCTATTACAGACCCTGTGCTCAGTGGACTGATTTTCCCACTTTTAACAGAAGAATTTCTCTGATTCATCAGAAATAAGAAAAAACGTGGGTGCCTGGGCAAGAAGGGAGAGATCAAGGCAAGGCTGTTGGAGAAGAGCTCATCTGTACTGAGATCAATCAGAAGGGAAAGGGAAGTCAGGTAGCAAGGAGAGAGAGGAATAGGATCTGGAAGGTGTAAAATGGTAGGTAGGACATGTGAGGCTAACTTTTGGGGGATTCTGGTGTCTTTCAAAGCTATTCCAGGAATGAGCCCCACTGGCCCTGTGGGATGAAGCAGTTTGAGCATCAGAAAGGGATGCACAGGGCTCCTGACTTCCATTTTCTTTGAGGCACCAGTCGCTGAGAGGTCTTTTAAGGGCAAGCAGGTCTTTAAGACATACATTTATTGCTGTTTCTATTGGTGGTTGTTTTTGGGGTTTTTTTGGTGATTAAGAGAAACAATGAGTGGGAAGTGAACATACCTAAAACCAGCCAGTAATTGCCCTGTACCTGACCGTGCTGCCTGAGGTTCCTGCATCAGTTACTGTGTGATGCTTCCTGCCTCCACAAGATAAAGTTCTGTTGGCAGTCTTTTGGCTGGGTTGGGGATGTAGCCCTTGAGGCATTTAACATCCTGGAAGCTTGATTAACACTGAAGGGAACGCAGAGGTACTTTAGCTCACTGCCATTTTCAGTCCTCATGCATCAAATGCAGGAAAACATGGCATGAGTGCACAAAGGAGAATATTTAATATCGATGATGTAATACAACAGTGTTGGTTCAGTGGTTTTTCTGCGTTATTCAACACATCTTTCTCAGCAGAATGATCTTGGTGAAATGAGATTTTATTAAAAGCAAGCAGCTCAGTGTATCGTTAAGCATTCAGTGCAACATCTCCTTTTCCTTTCTAATGCCGTGGTGCTGAAAACATTCTATTTCAAAAGCGAATGTTTAACTACAAATGTAATTTGCAAGAAAATAGTTTTTGGTTTTTTTTTGTCTTTTTGAAATCTGCTGAAAGCATACGTATTAGCAGAGCAGCCTTTCTTGCAGAGATTTAATTTTCTTTTTTTTTCAAAGGAACTGCGTAAGAAAGTTGTTTGAGTGATTTCTCCCCAGCTATTCTGCTGAGCGATTCCTAATTACCCTCAGCATTTGAAAGGTGAATGGTACTCTTATATAATCAACATTAATAATTCAGCTTAGCCCAAGAAAGCTTATTGCAGCTAGTTCTTTGATGCCAGAAAACCTCTACTAAAGCATTCATTCTCAATTTAATTCATAAGCTTCTAATAAAGTCAGTCCAACCAAAAGTATTTTAACTTGGCTCTTACAGTTAAAAATGCTGCTGAAATTATTTCAGGTGGGCAGTGTTAATGGGTATTGTAAATCTTAGTAGAAATTTACTTTCCCACTCAGTTTCTGATCTTTAAGATTATCTTGTTTGTGTTAATAGAAGATCCCTAGTAATTATGTGTGCCCACTCTGTGGGCATCTCTCTGGATGCCTTCTTTCTTCCTGTCTGAACTCACTGGTGGAAATACTGCTCTGTCAATTGATCAGTGTAAATGGAAGTGAAAAGTGATGGTATAAAACAAGTATAAAAGTTCACAGAAGATTTCCAAAATGACCTCCTATCACATTGAGCCACCACAATGCAATGTTACAAAATCAGCATGAATACTGAAGGGTAACGATCTTGTGCTCTTTCATTAATGGGAATAATAGGAAGAATGCACCGACAGACTGATCTGATCAAAACTACAATGTAAAGAAACTCCAAAGAAACTGTAATACTTTTTGCTAGCTTCCACCATTTTATGGTCAGGAAGTCTTCCCTAAGAATGAGTTTTACCAGTTCTGGTACCAACATGCAGAAATGTACATGTTCGTCTCACCATAGCCTGGGCAATCTGATAAAAACAGAGACCTTCTGAAAGCAGTTGTTTCTTTGACTCCTCTGTGCTAAGAATTGCTGCTAGAAAGGAATGGACTTCTGTCAGTCATCTGTCAAAATGTTTGTGTTTTAACTTACTTCTTGCTAGGGATGAGGGTGGATGTTTGCTGTCTAGAGGCAGAGGAGGGAGCTGTTCATGTGGCACATAGGGGGAAGTACAAAATTACACTGACAGGTTGGAGTCCTGAGAAGTCCAACCACTCATTTACACCCGGGTCTATATGTCATGTGTACCTGCTGTAGAGAATCTGCTGATGGGAGGAAGTAAAATAGTTCTCTTATTTCATACTATAGTATATAGTTTTTACTGAGATTTTCAATATATGAAAAAGTCAAGGAAGGTATTTGCTGTTTGAGCACCTGTGAAGATAGTCTCTCTGACTCCACTGAGATGAAAAAAAACATAACATGGAACACTTATTCAGGGAAAACAAAAAAAAAATAATAATAAAACTACCTCAACTTGAAATGCTTAATTCTACAAATGTATTTTGTGGAAGTCCTGTCATTTCTTAAATGTAGTGTAAAGCTCAGCTGTCTAGTTTAACTAGACTAAAAGAGCCTATAAAACTTATTTGGGAGAAAATATTTATTGTGGTCTATTTATTGGAGTTTGTTTCATGTTAGTCTATTCAGCAGTGTGCTTTAATAGCTGAGAGCTTGTCATATGATGATGTGTAATCAATCAATCACAAGCCATTTGTGGCTATTCTGCACATAAAGCCAAGTGTTTTTTTGTTGTTGTTGTTTAGTATCCAGACTGGTATGCATTTATGTTGTGCTTTTCCAGTGCTAAGCCACAGATTAGACCAGTCATTAGTCACTGAGTTATCTGCCTGCTCAGAAAACCGTATGAAAAAAGCAAACTGCCTCCTTGCTTAGAAAGCTATGGCTGCTCTGGATTTGAATGACTAAATATTTCTTTTCTCTCAAATTAATATGTCATTATTCATATGAGAAGTCTGATTGTTGTCATCAGGAGTTACTAATTACTGCTGTGTGGGTGGAGCCAGACAAAAAAACCTGTTGTTATCCCCAGTTATCTGTATTGAAGGAGTAATCTTCATGGAGGTTCAGTGGCCTTGAGGTCTGCCATGTACAGAAGGCAAAGTGTGGTTTGAAGCCCTGCTGATGGAACTGGGAGCCATAAATCCACTCTGCATGTGAAATCATTGCATTGTAATCCCCCTTTTTTTTAAAAAGAAGTAACATTAATCATTCTTTATAGCTAATTGTCATGAATGATTTATAAATATAATGGCTGCTGGGAAAAGAACAGCTTGAATTTCAGGAGGAAGGAGGAGAGGATGGTAAAGTTACATGGAGAAAAGATGTAAATTGGGAAAACTACTACTCTTAAATCAATTCCTTTCTCCCATGAAAGATGTGAGAGTTCTACCTACTCCTTAATATATTTATTTCTCTGGGTGCGTGGTATTTTTGAGGGTTGGAAAATATGAGTGTGGATTGGGAAGGAAACTGTAGAGCCTCCTACAGCAGTCAAAACCAAAGGTAATTGTTAGCTTTGTATGAACATGAGCTCATCTCAAGTCTGTGCTTCATACCAGTTCTTAGAAGCCAAGAACAGCTGCAAATAGACAGAAAAGGGTACAGTGCTGAAGCCAGTGCCCTAGCTATATGAGTAGTTTAATCACCAGCTTAAAGAGAGAGCTCCTCTTCTTCCATGTTGCTGCATTGCTCTTTGCAATCTTGTGACTTTCTCTTTGTGCTCAGTAACAGATAATTATTTTGTTTAATCCAAGTGGAGATGTAGTGAATCCTCACTACTGAAGAGTCATATGATGTTTAGCAAAATGCCAGCAATTTTGCTTCTGAAGAACGGGGCCGTGAAATACAGCATTATCATTTCAAGCAAATAGCCCCACTGATTTCCTACTTTTGTCATATACACATGACCTCTGTTGACTTTGAAGTGGAGTAGAAAAGAGAAATTCATTTGCTCTTAATTGAATGTCAGTCATGTCTGCAGAGAGAAAAGGAGCCCCTTTGGGGTAAATCTGTAGGCAGTACCTGAAAAATATAATAGAAGTAATAATGAAGATGAGTGGAAAAAGTTTGCTAGGTAGGATTATCCATAGAAAAGAGATAGGATAAGATTTGCTGAGTTACTTTTGATGGAATAGCTTCTAGGCCATCAAGCGTCCTTAATGGAAGAGTCACCTTTTCTGCAGCCATTTGGCAGGTTCTCCTAGTCTGGGAAGACAAGCTTCTGCTTCAGGTCAGATGGCAAGGACTTGAGCAGGGGCCTCACACATGTAGGAAGCATCCAGTACAGCAATACTGGAGGTACACTGATCCTTGAATCCCTTCACCAAATTGCAATTAGTTTAACTATGTTTTTGCAATGTGGTGTGTTCATGCCACACTATGACACAGGAATACCTCGTATATACTGGCAGGGGGAGTGAGAGGCATGACATGGGATGTTGATTTGGATTCTTGATATCTTTCTTCCTAACTCTGGTATAGTATTAACACATGTGGGTGAGTGGAAATGACAGCCTCTCTAGTTAAGCAGCAGCTGCCTGCTAGCTTTCCTAAGTCACTGCTATTTACGGCCACAGATAGATATAGAAGTAATCCTAGCACTGACATTCACTGGTTAAGCATCTAGGTAACAGAAATGCTCTATTTTACCCAGAGGTATGTTAGCTTACACTGGAACTGTGCTGTTCAAAGAGTAGTCATTGCTTCATCAGATCAAGAAACTAAAAACTGTTTGGGCAAATGTTTGTAGAGTAGTAGTATGAGCGTGGATGGTCAGGAGACCAGAAAAAATAAGAGTGAGGATGAAGTGACATCTCTGTGTGCTCACACACACTTTTTTTTTTTTTTTCCAACTCTATTGATATAATTTAATCACAAGTAAATGGGACAAAGTTTTTGACTCTCCCTGTGTACATTTTGCTCAGCTCCACTGGAAAAGCTTTTAAGAGCTATTCACTTCTAATCATTCTCAAGCAATGAATGAATGAAAAAGTATCTTACTGGAATGATTTACTGTTCATCACAGATAATAAATGAATAGAGTTATTCACAGGCAGTCACACATCTCTGTCTAATCCTTTGGAAGGTCAGTGGTACCAGTCACCAGTCTGTTGTCACATCTCCTGCAGCAGAGAGCAGTTTGTCAAGGATATGGAGCTAGTTAAAAAAGTGTGATCAGGTCTGTCTAGTGCTCTAGGATCATTCTTCACACTGATTTCTCCACTTCATGTTACTGAGGACTAGAAAAGGGAAGATAAGGAACAGATGAAAATGTAATACACTACAAGTTTATTAAAATCATCCCTGTCCAAAAGAAATGAGTTCTCTGTGTTAATTGGTCTCTAGAGAAGTCAGAACTGAACAGTTTGTTCCGAGATGTCTTCTCATGCCCAGATACTACATTAACCAGGTTGCAGGGCAGCTGCAGCAGTTTCCTCTTGGTGCAACGTATTGTTAGCAATTTTATTGCATGCTGCTTCAAGTTCTTCAAAAAAAATCCCCTGGTTTGGGTTTTGTGTGGTAATTTCCTTCCTCAGTACCAGAATCAGAAAACACTAGAGGGGAATAGCATCATGAAGTGTTGCAGACAAGAAACGTCTGAAGAAATTAGGCTGTTGTCATGACACAGGAGGTATGCTTAAGTACTCTTCACTCCCAGGGATTCAGAGACTTCACCAACTGTGCATTGTCTGCCCAGCACAGCTACAACAGAGTCTGCTGGAGATTATTCCCTGCCTGAGTGGGTCTGAGCACCGTGGGAAGTACTAAATGACTATAGATCATTTGCAATGAACTAAAAATACACGTTGTGTTTCAACCTAAGGCAATCTAGATGGTATCACATGCCAAAAAGGGGCTGAGGTGTTCAGGCTCAAGGGTGAGAGCTGAGGATAGGAGCACAAGCAAGTAGTACGTTACCCAGCTTGACAAGATTTTTCCCTGCCAAGGGATCTGTGAGTCATTTGATTTGGACATCTTCAAAGCTGCTGGAAAAGACAGTATTTCCTTCCCATTTCCCATAGGTGCAAAATGATTGTTTCACCTGAAAGGAAGAAAGAGGTTAGTGAAGAGGTTAGCAGAGCTTGTTGTCTCCATTTTCTTTTCTGCCTGTCTTCATTGCTTTAAGTAATCTTTCACTTCTTCATAGTTCATTGCCCCTGGCTTCTGTCTGCCTTCTTTGTGAGCCTGGTGAATGTCTTGCTGCCATGGTTAGGGGTCAGGCCTTCTCCCATGAGTTGGCCAAATGTCGATCTTGTTACTCTGAAGGAAGCTGATCTGGGTTACAGATACTGAATGTTCCTGCTTAGATATGCTAACAAGGAGAACTGTGCGCACAGTGCTCCAAACTTCATACAGTTTTGTTGGTAGTACTCCTATTGCATGCAGGGCCAGATGCTCAGCCTGTTGGTAAGGGTGATTTGGAAGACCTGCAGCTCTTCAAAGCTCTGTGGGCTCCTCTGTGGGATTGTGAGCAAACCCAGGTGAATTTGGGCTGGTGTTGTGGCCTCAATCCATTTTAGGAGCCATGATAATTTTTATTCTGTGATTCAGTAAGTAAATGCAGAGGTGCTAGCTGATAGATTTTAGAGGGGAGGACAGAGTCTATCTTAATAAAAGTAGAAAGTGTGCATGCAAGGAACATGTTTCTTCTACAGACTGTGCTTAATCCACAGAATGATTCTCTTCTGGGGGTTAAAGTCAGCCCCCGCTGCAACACATTAGTTCCTCTCCTTGAAAAGTTCCCCCAGATATCTCCTGTGGAGATCTTGGGTGTGGGCTGCAGTGAGGTGGTTACTAACCTGCCCACCTCCTGTCCTAAGGAGTGGGAGCATGTTTATATTGCAAATGCTGTACTGTGCACCAAAAAGTCATGCAGACTTCAATGAGCCATGTTGCTGCTCTGCAACAAACCTGATGGAGGGTTTATTTTTGGTAAGTTGTTAATAAATAAAAGGACATTGAAAATACAGGTCACAGAGGACAGCACTATCCTCTTCTGCTCTTCTCTGCTGGGCTCAGTGGAGTGATACTAATCTGGCCTCTTTCCCCTTTCTCTTCAACTTCAAAACTAGTTTTGTGCACATTCAGGTTTCAGGGAAGTTGTAGGACGCTGCTTTGCTCACCTTGTCAGCTTCAAAACCTGAATCCCCTTGAAATCCAGAACTATTCTGTTTTCTCCCAAAGATTCAGCTGGGGGAACAAAAAACGTATAAATGTTCTAATGTTTTGTTTTTCTCTCTAAAAACCTTCCTTGCCCTGAAAGTCCCAGTGAAGCCAAAACTAACCAAAGAGCTCAGTGCCACAAACCTTGGTGCACACACAGACCTTGAGAACAATGTCAGCCAAACTAATGATTGCAGCTGTGCTTCAAAGGCTTAGCTTGTTATCAGAGCCCTGCAGGCAAATAGCACCCCAAACTTGGCTGCTGCTCAGCTCCGGCTCTGAAATCCTCCTTCTCACCTACCTCCAAGTTAAATCACTTACAAACTCTATGGTAGTTAGGAGTGCAGATGGATGAAACCCACATGTGGAACAGAGAAGACATCTGGAAGTGGATTAGACCATACCTTCTTAGAAGGCTTAACTGCCCTCTAAAAGTGTTTTCCTCAAATTACTGCTCAGCTTTCACATCTCATCTTCCTATATCAGTTGCACTGTCCTTCCTTCCTCTCCCCTTGGCACATCATGTTGTTGCTACTTCATATGCCACTGTAAATTCATCTAGCCATGCCTCTGGTGAGTTCCCCTTGCCAGATCATACCAAGTTTCTGCACATATACTTGATTATCCAAATTACAGTGCTGGGGCTTGCTTTCTTTTCAGACCTTTGACCAGTCAGTATACTTGTGATGCTCTGACAAAAGGGGAAAAATCACCACAGAAATAAAAATGGAGCTGCTTTGCTCATCTTTCTCTTCTTCCTCACATCTGCACGGCTTCCTTCTGCCAGACTGACCTAGACAGCATCTCCTCTTGGTCTGCCTGTCACCTCTCCCTCTTCATCCCACCCCAAAGACAGCTGATGCACCTCATGTTTTCCCTAAAGCAGCTCTGAGGCCAAGTTAATGAAGAGGAGCTGAACCCATCACAATGGGGTCAGGACTCCCATGACAGCCTGAGACCCCAGTTGCAATGGAGAGGAGTGGACTGACTTCTTCAGACTGCCTCGTCCTACTTAGCAGAGACGTTTTCAGTGAGGTTCCAAGGGGAGGATCCTCGGGGCTCAAAACTAACTCATCTGGATATCACATGGTATTTTATCATGTGATGCAATAGCAGAAGGCAGTGGAAAAAGTGATTTTTGTCAGCCCCTCTCAGCTGTTCTATCAGATCTGGGTAAGAAGGGGTCATGGCAAGAGCCTAGGTTGGGGGAAAACTTGGGACAAAAGGACAGAGGGAGGAGGAGAGAAAGTAATTGCGATCTGCCACAGCAGTGACAGATAGCAAATTCAAGTAGTCAGGCTTGCAGTGCAGCCAATTATTCTGCCAGTAAAGATATGAGAACAACTAATATCATCTTCTGCCCCAGGGGTTTGTTTCTCCTTATTTATAACACCATTACTGAGAGACATATTTCAGAATAACTGCTTGCTTCATTTCCAAAGCAAGGAATGGTGGTTTGTCCCACTGAGGGGGAAAGATCCTGAAGTGGGATATGAAAAACTGGGTTTTAGCCTGAGTGGAGGAAAAATGTGACTGAAGGAGTCAGAAATGGATGTACTAACTAATTCAAGGTAATGATGTTGAAACAGGCACAGCTTCTCTTTTGGATTTCCATAATGATGTAAGTGAATCCATGCTCAGCCCAGGAATTTCTTTCTTAAAAATGTTCTAATTCATCAACTACAGACAATATTTTTGTTTGGTTGTGTTTTTTTGTTTTGTTTTGTTTTGTTTTTATTTTTCACACTTTAATGAGGTATCTACTACTGAATGGTTTGGGTTTTGTTCTGTTTCCTTCTTCCTATTCATTGCAGAGCTGTTGAGGTGTTCCATACATTAAATTTTCAGTGGAAGAATCAGTTACTGAAGGTTACCGAAGCAATTCCACTGCAAATTTCAGGGTGGTAACTGAGAGCCTCTGATTTCTGTTTTGAACAGGGAGGAGTCAAGAATATTCCAGATATTTCTCAGCCTCTGGGCAGGGTAAAACAGCAGATTAACAATGTACTTCAGATGTTAATGGAGAAGCTGGAGTGTGAAGACAAGCTTTGTGCTCCTTTGTTGTACTGTTTGGGCACACATGAAACGCTCTGTGCAAATTTGAATTCCCCTAGGATATCATAGCTGGTGTTGTTCTTACTAAAGAGTGGGTCTGTTGACCACATGAGGCCATGGGGCAACTAGACCACCCATGACTGTGTCCTTTTCAATCACTTTACTATTCACCAGGGAGTAAATTGTATCATGTTAGAATGTGGAAAGTTGTTCTTCTGCAGAGGATTTTACAGCTGTTGCTTTAGAAAAAAAAAAAAAGATACAAGCTCTGAAGAAATTTGTTTGGGTTTGATTAGTATGCGCTGTATAAGAAAGTAAAGGACGATACTGTACTGAATTGTGAGAAAGTAACTTCTAACAGATGTTTCCTATGCTGCCTATCTACCCCAAAATGTCAAGTGTGTGTTTAGTTCAGGGCTTTTCTTGGGTAGTAAGCCTGAAATATGATTTTTGCAAATGTTGAGCCTCAGAAGCTCCCATTGTCTTGTGATGGACTTGAAGACCCAGCACAGTGTGTTGGAAAATGAGTTACTCTTTTAATAGCACTTTCTGAAGTTATGACATCTGGTTTTAACGCTTGTAATTTTAAGCAGTTTTCATGAAAGAGTGCAATAGACCACCCAGAGCAGCCACCAGCCAAGTGCTTGGGAAACTCTTCTGGACTCTGTTTCTGGTTATGAGAAGAAATTCAGCCTGAAGCTGGAAGAATTTCTTCAAAACCTATTGTGACAAATATTACTGCATACCAAACATTAACATGAGGAGTGGCATCTCATGTTGTAATGGCAACAATGAGATCAATACACTGTTTTTTATGCAGGGACCACAGAAGTACTACTGGATCACCAATACTGGAAGTGTTGTGACTCTAATGTGAGAGATGGCATGTAAAGGTTCTTGCAGCCATATTAAAATTTAACAAACTCGCTGTTACATGTTAGTGACCTATTTTTTTGAGACAGTTGATTCTGGAAATCAGACCATGCGTGAGATGACCAAGTTTGCACAATGAGTTGTCAGTGAAGAGTGGTGACATTAAGGCTGATGGTCTGAGATGTCACAGTCAGATTCAGCTTCCTCTTTACATGTACGCTGCTTCTTGGTGGAGGAATGGGAACAGGAATTAATGTTAATGTTGTGCTCAAGTGCAGCTTTACAAACTGTAGTTCCCACTATAGTAGGAGAAACCAAATGGCATGGACAGCTCCCCAGGATGGAGATGAACTGGGCCAGTCCCTGCACTGCTCTTTCTTTTTCTGGCTTCCCTCACTGTAAATCACTCCTGCATGCATTTTACATCTACCCTATATATATGGAAATAATTAAACTGCTTTGGAGAGGAAGTGTTTCTGTGATAAACCAATTCACTCTTGGTACTTAAACGCTGTGGAAAATTGACAACAAATTGACTCTGATGTGATTAGGGGTCCCCAGCAAAGGGATTTTATGGACTCTTGAGAGACACGTGCTGCCTCTAAAATGCTCCCCCCCGTGCTCATGCCTCTTGTGCCGCAGCAGCTCAGCTGGATTGCCTGAATGCTTGCCTTCTTGGGTGAAACAGCAGGAGAACATCTTTGCATACTGTGACAGTATGCAGGATTACTGCTTGCACTCCTGTGGGTGAGGCGCTGGCGAGCATTGCTGAAAGGAGATGGTATTTTTGTAGTCTGATTAAAAGTGTGCCATGGAGCTGGGCTTTCTACACAGGTAACACTGATAGAGCTTCTTTTTAGTTTTATTTATATTTTTTCTTTCTATATCAGGGTTTTGGGATCCTGGAAGTAACCAAACATGAAAACATGAAACTCCATTTAGAAAGGAAAGCTAAATTCATAGAATCACAAAATGGTTTGGGTTGGAAGGAAGCTTGAAGCCCACCCAGCCCCAACCCCCGGCTGTGGGTAGGGCTGTCCCCCACCAGCTCAGGCTGCCCAGGGCCCCATCCAACCCATTCTGGATCACCTCCAGGGATGGGGTACCACAGCTCTCTGGGCAGCTGTGCCAGGGCCTCATTGCCCTCTGAGTAAAGGATTTCCTTGTAACATCTAATCTAATTCTCCCCTATTTTAGTTTAAACTGTTATCCTTGTCCTATCTCCACACTCCCTGCCCATCATTTCTGTAGGTCCCCTTTAGGTACTGGGAGGCCACAGTGGGGTCTCCCCAGGGCCTTCTCCCTTCTAAACTGGACAGGTACAGCTTTCTTCGCCTATCTTACAGGAGAGGTGCTCCAGCCCTCTGAGGATCGTTATGGCCCTCCTCTGGACCCAATCTAACAAGTCCATGTCTTACTTATTCTGCAGAACTCAGAGCTGAATGCGCTGAAATTTGCCAAGTACTAGCCTTGAAGCTCTGCTTTATATAGTTGTGCCTCAGGCTTCTTTACCCAGCAGTACTAGATTATATTTTTTAGGCTTTTTTTTCCCCCTTCTTTCTTCAAACACTGATTTCTTCTAGCATAAGCCCACTGCTAGTGTTGGACCTATGGCTTTTACGTACTTGACAGGACAGTCTGTAATAAAATTCACTGAATTATTATAAAGTGCCTCATTCACATGGTAGTCTTGAGATTATACAGCCAAGTAAAAGCTGGAAAGCAGTGACAGTTATCTACAACTTAACAGCAGCCATGTGAATCTGCTAATCACTACCCACATGGGTTTGATAGGGAAGTAAAGGCTCAATGCCAATCTCTGTCATGGCTGTGGTGAGCCAGGTGATATTGTAGGTCAGCAGTTCCCCAAAGCACTGGGTTGCTCTGGGGCTTTGTAGCATTTTAATGTTGCTGTTTATGACTAAGAAGCCTACAATTTATGGTGGTACCAAGTATGAGTCTGCTTGTTGTGGACTTGTTATCATCCTGAAGTTTGAAAACATACGCTGGGACATCAGGTTGTCTGTATTGGGAGAGACAGACCAAGTGCCTTGGTGATGATTACCTCAAACCAAGCTCTCTTTACTCCCACAGCTGAAAGGTATGTAAGTTGGGGTCCTGACTACTGCTATGGCTGCTGTGGTGCCCCAGTGGGGCATAAAAGGTACCAGGTAAGAAGTGTTATGGGGGATTTATGTAGGCTGGTGCAGGAGGATGTGGGGGAGAGAGGAATGGTTTATTCCTGATGTGCACTTCCATTTTTTTTGCTTTAAAATTGCTTATTGCAACTTAAAAGTATCTCTAGTAATACCCTCATTTGGGGGCCTTGTCAACCTTCTGTTTAGCTGGAGATTCATTTGTTTTACTAGTTTTATCTGAGAAAGTTGTTTGTCTGTTGGTTTGAGTAGGAGGGAAAACATCTGTGTCTCAAGAAGGGAGAAATCAGATTTTTGAATGGCTTTATTCCCAGTTGTCACTTTAATTGCTGGCAAATTCTACAAATATTTCTTACAGATTTTTCAAAAATGAAAGTATGACTGTGGATAGAGTCTGATAAGAAGGAAAATTGTCTTGGCACATGCTACATCTAACTCTGTAGTACTGAAAAGTTCTTCTGCAATATTTTGTCTTTCATAAATCTGGACTGAAATATAGCCAGAGAGCAGATATGTTTTGCTCTCAGAATGGAATTACTTGAATTTGAAATACCTCCCACTCCCCAGTTTAATCAGTAAAGAGATAATAAAGAACAACTCATAGTACATCAAAATCTGTCATGTTGCACGGTCTTGAAAAAGAGTAAGCAGGAAGGCAACTGAAGTCTGGTAGCCCTGGCTTTTTAAAAGTAATTTGGCAGAAAAGTTTAATTCAATTGAGAACACAAGGTTGGTGGTGACAAATTTGGATGACCTCAGTGCCCCCAGTAGTGGCTCAGTAGAAGTCAGCCAGGGCAGCGCCCTTTGGGTTGTGTCCTTGGAGATGGTGGTGGAAGAGTTATCAAGGTCACACAGGGCCCTCTGAGTGAATTTGAACACAAAGTATCTCATGACTTCCAAAAAGCTGCCCTCACACAGACAGGGCATGCAGAGAAGGAAAGCCCTGGAGAAGGGATCTGTGTGTTTCGGGCTCTGGGTTTTGATGAAGTACTATCGTCCTGGGATCCATCCTCCCTTGCAGAGTTAATGGTGGGCTCTCCATCTCTCGTGTTGCAGCTGGTGCCGGACATCTGCCATGCTACTCCAAATGATGAGAGGATGGTAGCTTTACTGGGGGGAAAAACATGCCATTAAAAAAAGGCTAAGAGCAGTCAGTGAAAAACCACAGCAGGCGGTGTATTTAGCAACCTGACTCCCTGCCGTGTGAAAAGGTTAAGAGGAAGGAGAGAGATCATTCATAAAAGAGCAAGAAGGTATCACTTGCTGGTAAGTCATTTATGTCATGCTGTTTTGCACAGAGCATGCTAGGAAGCAAACCCAAACCACAGTGTGTGAGACTGCATGGACTATGTAGTAATTATTCTTTCTTAGCTTAGCTGTATTTCTGACGGTCATGCAAATCTAGTAAAACTTGATTCAGTGAGTAATCTTTTTACCAAACCCTAATGATGTACATTCAATGAATATTTTCTATTGTTTCACTTATGTAAGTGGAGATAAAAGTGGTTTAGAGTTTTTTGTTTGTTTTTGTTTGTTTGTGATGTGGCCACAGTTATCAACTGAAATCACAGCAAAAACCTGGGAGAAAACATCTTAAACCCCACTGTTGTACTTGCTTTCTCTTACTGTACAAGGACTGTCCCCTAAGTCACACCCTTTGCCTCCTACTTGCATGTGAGCTGTGTGAAAGCTCCCTGCTCATGGTTTTGCTCATTCGTACCGTGCACAACTTTTGTCAAAATGAGTGTCTTGTGCATCAAGTGGCTGGGGGCTGACTGAAGCAGTTCAGATGGCAGCAATTGCCTTTGAGGTTTGAGCTGGGAATCATCACTGCTATAGTGCAGCTAGGGAGGTTAGAAAGGTTTCTTTCAGAATGCACATTCTGATATGTCTTGAACTACCTGTTGAATGATGGAAACTTCAGGAATGAGTCATTGTCATGCACTGAATGAGTTCTCTTGATAAGTCCCTTTGTGGTTTGCTGCAGAATGATAGAGGCATGGGCTGACTGGGACAGGACATTACAGGTAGGAAAAAAACCCTCCAACACCCACCAGAGGACTTGAAAATGCCACAAAAAGCAAGTTAGGATGTGGTGAGTTGTGTAGCAAAAATGTGATATTTGGGTGAGCAAAATGTCATTGTGGTTGTAAAAGCTTGTGCTGAGTGTTTGTGGCCCTGTGCTATGTATGTGTGCATCCTGGTTTTGGCTAGGATAGAGTTACTTTTCTTCCTAGGAGCTGGTGTGGTGCTGTACTTTGGATTTAGGGACAAATAATGTTGATAGCACAGCGATATTTTAGTTGTTACTGAGAATACTGGGTGCTTGTACAAAGCCAAGGGCATTTCAGCTCCACGTGCTGCCTTCCAGCAAGGGACTGGGAGTGCACTGGGAGCTGAGAGAGGACAGCATGTGGACAGCTGAGCCTGACTGGCCAAAGAGATGTCCCATAACCATTATTTCCCCTTCCTTTTCTGTCCTATAAAACTGTCCTTATCTCAACCCATGAGTTTTACCTTTTTTCCCTAATTATCTTCCCAATCCTTCTGTGGGGCAGTGAGGAAATGGCCACGTGGTGCTGAGCTGCCCACCAGGCTAAACCACAGCAGCAGGCTGGTTGGTTAGAGTAGTTCCTTACCTCATCTGGAAAGACAGAGCTAGTCCCAGCACAAGTGTATCCAGTATCAACTACAGTATGGGTGTATTTGCTTGCATCTGTGGTTCAGGCTGCTTTTGTGTTATTCTTTGTCTTCATGGTGCAGTTAGGATCTTTATTTCTGCTTCCAATACCTTTTGTGTTTTTTGTCTTCCTCTGCTTTTCTCCCCTTGATCCTTGACTGAGTCCACCTCCCTCCAATCAGAGATTTGTCCTTGGATATTGCCTGACCTGCTTTGCCAACTTGTTTATTTTTTGCAATTCAGATAGCAAACTTTTCAGTTTAATGTTTTCTGAGATAGCACTGGGGGAGGCTCCTTGGAGAAGCACATTTGCATTCACTGAACCCTCTAAAAATTTGGAAAGAAGGTTGAAGGGTGCAAAAAAATGGATCAGGAGATGAGCGGAGAGGGGAGAAACAGAAGTTCTGCACTAGCAACAGGCATTTTGGCTGCTTATTGTATTGTGAGATTGATGTGAATTCAAGCAGTTATTTATTACTGATGAAAAGAAAACTGAAATGGACTTGATATTTTTGCTCTGAGGCTGAAAAATCCCACTGTGCCTTGGAAGAAACCGGATCCTTTACATCCAGTGGTGACTTTGAACTGGAAGAGAAGCCTCTTATTCTATGGGGTTTGGCTGTGAAAGCATCTTGAACCTAGTAAGCATGTCCTTGGGAGAACATTTAGTTGCATGCCATAGATGTATCCCCTCTTCCACAATATCATTCCTCCTTATGGAGGAAGGTTACAGTGAAATGATGGTTAAATGTAATGGTACTTCAAATTATTGATTTGAGGGGCAGTTGTTTCCATTCCATTGCTACTCCCTCACTCAGCACCCAGGCTGTGTAATTATTGTTTCACTGACTGTTGCTTGTGATAGGGGAGCTGAAATCAGAAGCTAATTAAGCGCCAAGGATGCCTAATCAAACCTAGTTGTGCAGATTCCTGTTCCCCTTCCTCAGGCTGAGTGAGCCCTGGGGCATTTCAGGACTGCAGTGAAACGAGTTGCCATCCTCTCAAAGGCTGGAGAGTAGTTAAGAGAAATTGACGCAACTCTTTAAGACCATCTAGTCCAACTCCCCTGCAATGAACAGGGGTGCCTGCAGCAGATCAAGTTGCTCAGAACCCCATGCAGCCTGACCTTGAGCATCTCCAGGGATGGGGTATCCAATACTTTTCTTGGCAACCTGATCCACCTGTATTGTAAAAAAACAAAAGACTTTTTCCTTATATCCAGACTAAACCTCCTTTAGTTTGAAACTACTTCCCTTTGTCCTATCCCAACAAACCCTGGTAAAGAATCTGTTTCTTTCTTTCTTACAGCCTCTCTTTAGATACTGACAGGCATACCTTATGAATGACCAGGACAAGGATCTGCTGGGGCCCCGTGCTTGGAGATTACTATCAGTGCAAGAAAGGAAAGGGTGCTTTTCACTTTGAGACTAGCAGGGTTTGGGTGACTAATGCAAATCAAACATGGGATTCTAGATTTATCTCAGTTCTTTAAAGTATGTATTTGCATTGCCCTAAAAGCACATTCTGGGCCATGGTAGGAGAGTGGCTCTGTGTGTTTAGTCCATGGTATTTTTTTTTCAGTTTTGTGTTATGGAGCAAAATGTTGTGCTCAGATAAATCAGTGCCCACCACAGTCATTGGCCAGAGCAGCCATGGGATCTGCTGAATTATGGCTGTCCTATACCCGTGCTGTATCAGGCCTGTGAAATTAGGAAGCTGGGCATGAAATCAGCAGCTGCTACAAGTGTTGCTCATTCTGCTGACAACAATATCGTATGAAATTCGTGTAGGTGTTTCCTTCAGCCCAGTGTGAGAACCTGCTGACCAGTTTCCATTCTGGTTTAGCATTTAGGGGTAGGATTATGCAGAACTGCAGAAGCACTGCAGCAAGATGTGACCTCATACCTGGGCTCCTGCAAAGCCTCAAAGGAGGGGGGAAGTAAAAACAACACGTGTACCTTCTCTGTGTCTCCACAAAGGACTGAGGTAGAAGTTCGGTTAATTGCTCGATTCAATTGCAATAAAAGTCATTATTAAAGTACTATTTTTTCTTTAGAAATTTCTTTACTATGGAGAATTATTTTACTCCAGCCATTTTGAATTCAGCTGAATGCGTACAGTTGAGAAACACCCCAAAACTATGGATAGTAATTTCCATTCCTCTACTGAAACAGAGGCTGGAGCATGGAGAGGCAGCCAGTTTTCCCCAGTCATCCAGCAGCTGGGAAATGAACGTGGTCCTCCTCAGTTCTGTTTTCTTTCAGTATTTTCTATCTCTTTCCCCATGTTTACCACCCAGACCTGCCATTTCCATAGAGCTAATGTTTTAAAAGTTAGAACAAAAAGGAGTGGAAAAGGTGTTAAAGATGTCAGTTGGAGCTACTAGTACCCTTCTTTCAAGTGCAGCCCATAGGCTGAATTGGAGAAAAGATTTCTCTCCTTCCAGCTCTTCACTGAGAGTGGTGAGGTGCTGAAATAGGCTGCCCAGTGAGTTTGTGGATGACCCATCCTAGGAGATGTTTAAGTCCAGGCTGGGTGATCTGCTCTAGTACTAGATCTAGTTGGAACTTGATAATCTTTGAGGTCCCTTCCAACTCAAGCCATTCTATGATTCTAGTTTGTAGCTGTTGCTGTATTTTGCCTGGGTAGTGCTACACATGGACAGGCTGCGTATGGATGTCTTTAGCTGAGATAGTGGAGGGCTCTGCACCTACCAGTTTTGGTTCAAAACATGTCTGGCTTGTTAGTTCCCCTTTAGGTAGATTCAAATGTAAACTGTGCTGTTGCATCAGCTCTGACATACTTTGTATTTAAAAGGCTTTGGCAGCAGGTGTGCAAATTGGGATGAGATTCCTGACATTTGGGTTTCCCTTGTACAGAAATGTGTGTGTCAGAGATGCCTGCTCATCCTGCCCCAGCTGCTGCTGGCATCCGGGCCTGTGGGGTACTGAAATGTGGTGAGTGGTATTTTCAATAAAGATTAAGGGGATGGAAAGCGGTTTCAGGTCAGCCAGAAGGACTTTGCTACTCAAAGGCAGGCAGCTGTTTCAATGAAATTTCTCTTGGGAAAGTTCAAGCATTTTATTTTGGATTTGTAAGCAAAAATCTTTTGTTTCTCAATGGCTTTTGTTCAGCAGTTGAACTAATTGCAATTACAAGCATGGAAAAGGAGTGAAGATGGGGGGGAATGAAAGCAAATGCTAAACTTGAAGTCAAGTCAGTGTGAGAGTGCAAGGAGAGGGAAGGAGTTAGTGATAACAATAGTCAGGAGTGATGCAAGCTGGAGTATTTCCTTTAGAGTGTTTTTGTTCTGTTTTACTTTTTTTGAAGAAGTGCTTCATTTTGCGTGTGTATAACCTGTAAAAGTTTTGGTTTAGAGATGATTTGTACAAGAAAAAAAAATGAAAGCTCTGACAACCCTGACTTCTGCAAGGTTCTCGACCTCCAGTATGCAAGATAATAATGGTTGTGGTTGTTTTGTAGTTTTGGGTTTTTTTCCCCTATACTTTCTTGGAGTTGTTGTTGGTTTTTTTTGTTTTTACTGCCTTTATCTAATACCTGGTAGGGTCTGTGATTGTGACTCAAGATTAGGGCTATTCCGGCCTTTTAATTCCTTGAAGAGTTGGCACTTAGATGACCTTCAAAGTCCCCTCCAACCCAAGCCGTTCTATGATTCTAAGTTCAGGCTGGACAAATGACAAATGCTACATATGATACGTATTTTCACTTATGGCATAGGAAACAACTATGTGTGCCTTCGGTTCATTTTGAATGTACGGCAGAGGCATCCAAGAGTTACTGCTCAGATCCGTCAACAGATAAATGGATTGTGTCCTCTTTGCTCTCGCAGTTTTGCAAAATACCGCTTTCTAATCTGCCCCTTTAATCCGAGTTTGTCACTTCATTTCAGGCTGGCTCCTGATTCTCTGAATGATCAAACAGGCTTCCTCTCTTTGTTCTTCAGCTATAAATGTAATCCATTCAAGAAAGTTGCGATTAATATTTTCCTGTCATCATGTCCTTTTCTTTATCAAGCTTTCAGATCAGATGTGGGTATTCAGATGTGAATAAGGCACCGCTTCATGATTTTACCCTCTTGATTTAGTGGGAGTTGCATAGAAGAAAAAAAGACAAAAAAAGGTCTCCAAAAAGGAAAAAACTTGATAATGACTTGATGTTAGCAAGTCTTTTAATTTGATAACTTGTATTTTGATGAGGAATCTGAACTTCTGAAGGCTTTTATTTCTGAGGATGATGAAAATTAGCCCTCTGGGAAACAATTCCTCTGCAGTGTAGCTCTTTAATTTGGCTGTCTGAGCCCGTTAATACTGTTACTGCTTTCTAATTGGAATTCACATCAAGGCAGACTGGGTTTTGATAGTGATTGATTTAATACGTCCTTCTCGTAGTTGGTTTTGAGAAACCAATTGTGCCAAGGAATATAGTTATTAGTAAGCTCTGCCATATAGTCTTGGTCCTTGGCTGGTGCAGAGGTACAATCTTTATGCTTTAATTTGCCTCTGTTGTATATTGTGTATACATTATGCTCTGGTGTAGGTACAGCAACAGTTATTTCAACTGTGGAGAGATTACCCCTCTACCCTTCTGTTTCCAGAAGGGGATGGGGCCCTGGACCTGCCCAGTCTGTTTCTCCCTTCCAGATGTTTCTGCTCTGCTGGATGCCCCAGGTGGTTTCCCTGGGACATCTTCCACCAGCAGCAAGACAGTCTAGATCTCCATTAAAGCAGAAAGTGTGAGAATTTGGTCTTGTCTCTCTAGGGAGAAAGAAGGAGCACTTCAGCTTCCCATATTTACCTGCTGGAGCACAAAGCTTTCCTGCTTATTGGGTCAGTTAAGCTGCAATCTGATGCTGAATAACATTAGTTTTAGTTCATAACTGAAGTTTCCCTCTGGCAAACTCACATTTTATGGTTTTAAGACCAAGGAATCTTTTCTGCGATCCCGTGACTAATTCAAGAGCAGTGTATATTAAAATGTTAATCCGTTGCTTTTAATTATTCCTGTAACAATCTAGAAGAGCTGTTGATTTTGATATGAGAATGCTGCAACTTTCTGTCAGATTAAAAGGAAGTCAGGGCTGGTGGGACAACCAGTCTGCAAAAGCAGCGTCCTTGGAGGATGCCAGCAGCACAACCCCCTGGTCAGGAAAATCTGCCCTCTGTTTCTCTCCCCTCTGTAACACTGGGTGTGTTGTTTCAGTGGTGCAAAATGCTGCCTCACCTCATGTGGTACTCATCAGCCGGCTGCTCTAGCATCTTGCTGAAAGTCATCATGTTTTATTTTCCAAGCAAACAAGCTTTGGTTTCTCATGATGCAAGAGAGCAAACAAATTGTGCAGGGAACTAGGCTGTTGCCTACGGAAAGCATTAGGAAACATGTCCTAGTCTGCAGGAGCCTCGCTATTGACTTCAGCGGCTGTGAGATACAGCTCTGTGTCTGAGCTCTGACGCACTTTGCACTTGCAGACGCAGAGATTTCCCCGCGCACATGAGAAATTTGCATGGTGTGGCTGTACATCATTTACGTTCATTCTTTCTCTAGCTGTCACAGACTCGTGTGCTGGGCCAGTGGTACGGCTCTGTGGCAGCTTCTCCATCATCCCTGTTGCGGGGCTCACTTCTGTATGCATCCCTTATGCAGAGACTCTTGCCTCACTTGTAACAGCAGAAAATGAAAAATATGAAGAGCTGAGTCACCAAGTAATGATAACAAAAATATCATTGGTGCTTGGACAATTACATTCTGTTGCCTTTGTCATGACAACTGATTTCCAGTTCAAAGTTCTGTCAAAGACAGCAAATGTTCTGCATGCTGATGTTGTCCCTGTCATGTCCCCACACTGAACTCCCCTAAAACATGTCTTGCTGCATGATGTTACAGCCTGTGCGCCCACAGCACAGGAAGGGACCTCCTGAGTGGACCATGGAGTCCAAGCCTCCTGCTAATGCAGGTTCCCTACAGTAAAGTCCCAGACAGACATCCAGTTTTGACTGTCTGCAAAAATAAATAAATAAACAAAAGCTGCAAAATTACCAGTGCTCAGATGATACAGTTTGTTTTCTGTGTGAGCAGTGGCTGGCTTCACGTGCTTGCCATCAGCCTGGTGCAGTTGCAGGGTGTCTCAAAACACTGCTCTCTGTATCCTGAGTGGGGGATGTCTTTAATCCAGATCATTCCCTGGTGCTTAAGTAATCAGATGATTCATGATGGAGAGGTGATTTGCAGCTGGAGGGCCTGGAGAGCTCGTAAATGAGCCATCATATTCTTTTATAGCTTCAGCAGAGAGTTAATGCATAGGGCTGCAGCTGGCTGACTGTGCCCAAGCATGGGAAATGCAGGTCAGGTATGGTTGATGAAATGAGGGGTGAAATAAATGAATGCCTTAAAGGGTGGGAACTAGCCAAAGATGTAACCCTGCTGCGGCACGAGGGCCACTGCAGCAGTCTGGAGTGCAGATTCACCCAGCTGTGTGGGCTTGGCTCAGGGCTGCCTGGCAGATGTGCCAGCTGTTTTGGACTCCATCTGGATCCTGCTGTGGTGGTTGAACATATCCCCAGGGTCCTGTTACAACCTTGGGCAGGGATGGCTCTGCCCTGGATAGAGCAAAGGGCTCGAGGATCTGCTTTGAGGGTAGAGTGCGGATATTGGCAGGGCTCTGGCTGGATGTTGCTTGGATGGTGTGTGGCTTCATTGGACAAGCTCTTACGTAGCACCTGATGGCATCCAACTGGACTGACCCTGGGTTTACACTCCATCTCTCTTGCAATGTTCTTGGTTTGATCCCCCCCTTGTCATGCCCATGTGTCTGTTGGCTCTGGGGACAGCTTTGTCAGAAGCTGGTTGTCTCTGCAGTACTTCTGAACCCTTACCTCACTGAAAGGTAAATCTTGAGCCTAGTAGCAGGGGAAATAGAGAGCTTGGTGGGATGTGGAGACTGGTGGCTCTGTTTTGTCCTTACATTGGGATCAAACAGTGGGGTTGCTGTGGTCAGAAGCTGACTGTGACTTCTCCATCCTATTCAGTGGATTCAGGTGCAAGAGAGCTACCTAGCAGGCTTGCTTTTTCCATCTGTGCTGAGAAACAAGGCTGTCTTTTGCAGCTCATGCAAACAAAACTGGCAATATGGGTATTCATACAATGGTAAAAAACAGCATTAGGAAGAAGCTTCTGCAAAAGACCTGGCTTCCGAAATATTCACGCAAGCTGGCAGAGCTTTGCCAGACTGAAATTATGAGTTTGTTATTTGTGAGGTTATAGTCACAATATTGGTCACAAGATGTAGGGAATTGTAGAAGTCCCAGGAAAAGCCGGCTACCTACATGGGCTTGCCTGGCCTGCCTCCTGTCTTTGGGCTTTACCTAAGTGGAATGCTGGTGGCAGCACCCTTTCTGTATGGGGGCTGTTTTGCCCCAGAAGCTGCCCTTATCCAGCGGAGTATGAAAGGATTTCTGTGATGCTGACTTACCTGTACTTTAGGGAACACATGGGAGGGAATGAAACAGAAGGAGGAGGATTACAGCTTTGTTTTCCTTGTTAGAAACTGACAGAGCTTGTTCCTCTGTGCTTGCCTGGCTTGCAAAACCTCTAAATCTAGCTGGAGTGCTTTTATGTTGTATTACCATCAGCAAAAACAACAAAAATCTGATTTTACTGGAGGTTGAAACCTCTCTGCTTTTCTAGGCTTTAACCTCTAATGCTAGCGACCCCTGCCCATGCCAGGTTACTGCCAGATGCAGTGTGAGCACCTGAGCTTGGGGGCACCCCCTGCTTCCAGATGTAAGGATGTAAGATCCCCAAGGTCTTTCAGTCAGACCTCTTTTTTTTTGTACGGGTTCACTGTGTGTTACAGGCTGTGACTTTCAGCTTGGCTGTGCCCTGGATTGCCCAGTGCTGGGGGGTGGTTTTCTACATGAATTGCTTTGTATAAATAAACCCATGACAACAGTGATGAAAAATGCTGGCTTTTGCTATAAAAGTGCATCATCTCATTCTTATTCTTAAAGAATTCTTTCACCAAATCATCACAAATCATCGCTCCTTCCTCAGTGCTGTGGTGAGCTGCCAGCAATACTTATTTTTGTAGAGAGACAAAGATGCACAGAAAAAAAGCAGTAACTATATACGATGCTAAAAACCTACTGAGCAATTTTCCCCTGGAAAGAAGTCTTACAGCATATGCACATGAGTTTTAACTCTTGGCTATTCTTTCTACTAACTTAGCCTTTGTCTTGTCATTCCAGCTTTTTTTTGATTGCTTGTATGATTTTACCTCTTAGTGAGAGGTGCTGCTCCCCTGCCTCAGTTCAGCATTCCTCATCAGTCCTACCTGAGCACCCAGAGGATGCTATCACAGTGCGTAGCTTCCCCGCTGGAGTTGCTGCAAGATTTATTAGCTCTCCAGCCACTGTTAATAGCGATGTATTTGTCATGTGCTGTTTAATTAGTATGGAGCATGAATCACAATAAAGGGGAGAGAGAGAGCTGAGGTAAATGTCAGTTGATATACCAAGTGTCAGCAAACAAAATACCTCTGTTACTGGCTACTTGGTGCTCAGGTCCCTGTTACATCGTGTGTCTGAATTAGTGTGGGGACAGTGAGGCTGCACTGATCCTGCCCCTTCCCTTCAGGCACGCAGAGCCAGAGCTAACCTGACCTTGGAGGGACCACTTTTTCTTCCAGTCCTGACACCCATGTGGCATTTGATACCTGTTATTGTAGAAGAGCAAATAAAGAGTGCTTTGCCTGTCTTGCAAAAGCTAAGCCAAGGGCAAAGCCTGCCATCATCTTCATTGATGTGCGCTGGCAGTGTTTGACGCTGGCTGGATTAGCTTGTTTAATTTGCTGCCTGTGTGACTTTCTAAGTGAGAACTGCACTGAAATGACCTGGGTTTGGTTAGTACTCCTCATTATTAAGTGGGGGCTGGGATATGGCTGTTCTGAAGGCTGCAGTCCAAGCCTGCATGAGCTGCTGGTCCTGCTGCTGGCCATGCAGATGATAAGAAGAGGTCCCTGTCTGCCGCTCTTTGGGCAAAGATGGGTAAACATTGTATCTCTGCATTTCAGAGTGGGTGGGATGAGCACAGTGCCTGAATGCTGCCTGACAGGTCAGTGCTGGCTACCTGCTGGGTCCCAAGTGGGCATGTGGTTGCCTGGCTTTGTTTTCTTTCCCTCAGCCCTATGATCAAAGTTAGGGTGGCTTTATTCTGCTATGACATTTTTGAGGTAGGTCCCTCTGTCAGTAAATGGGCTTTTTGGTGCAAGTGGACAACACTCCTGTGCCAGTTGCCTCCTGTGGAGGATGCTTTGGGGGCCTGCTCAGTGGTAGAATTTCCCATCTGCCTTCATACAGAGGATCCAAAATTATGAGATTAGATACGAGGAGGAAATTTTTCATTCGGTGGCTGGTGAGGCCCTGGCACAACTGCCCAGAGAGCTGTGGTGCCCCATCCCTGGAGGCACTCCAGACCAGACTGGATGGGGCCCTGGGCAGCTGAGCTGGGGGGGGGGACGGACAGCCCTTCCCACAGCAGAAAGATTGGAACAAATTGATCTTTAAGGTCCTCTCCAACGTAAGGCATTCTGTGATGTCCTTTCTCATCATGTCACACTGTATATCCAAATGGTATGAGAAAAGTCTGGTCTGGGTACAGCAGAATGGGTCAAGATGCCTAGTGCCCTGGGAAAGGGGCAAAGATGGTTCCTGGGCCCTTCAACATGCTGGCCATGCTCTGCGTGCAGCCTGGGACCCCCTACAGCCTCAGGGTTCATCTCAGCAAACGGTCACTGAGGAAAGCACCCTATGAGCAGGTGTACTGCAGTGCATGGTGGCTGTGGGACTCATCCTGTGCAACAAGCCAGTGCTGTCCTCAGTTTGGGTCCAGTGGTTATTTTCTGTACGGGCACCTGGACAGTGAGCAGTGGGGATGTCCTGCATCTCATCTTCTGATTTGTCTGTGTGTGTGGAGCATCGCATTTAAAAGAAAGCTGTGAAGGGAACCAACAGTGGGGTCACATCTAAAACATTAGTCCCGCTATGGAAGAAAAAACCCTCAACTCAGCAGCTGAGGAGTGAAGTACTCATTGATCTCCATGTTGGATGTGTCAAGTTGATGCTTAAAGATAATTTAAGTAAAAATACTTACCAAGAAAAAGTTCTGATGAGATGCAGGGGCATCAACCAGTGCACTGACTGGCTGCCTACTGATCTACTTGCATTTAGAAATCTTGGCTTTTGCACAGAGGATAAATTTCAGTAGAAAGGAAGAGTAATGATACTGCTGCTTAGCTGCGGGTTTTAAAGGGCATCAGGAAAAGTTGCCTTTTAAAATGATAGACAAATACCCCACTACAGGTGAGTAAGTAAACTAGCAATATTTCAGAAAGAAGACAGTAAATGAGGCCTACATGTTTTTCAGAGTATCTGACTGTTCTGATCTGTGCTAATTAGTGCCCCATTGTACTTCTAGGGCACTGATAAGTTGACAGAGGCTTGGTCTATCACTGCAAAATGTCAGTGTTTTAAAAAAAAAAACTGTGTGGCCATCCCAGCTTTTGATCAAATTCTCACTGTGCTGCTGCATCCTGAACAGAGCTGCCTGTCCTCTGGTGGTGTGCATGAACATGGCAAACCATTTTCCTCCTTTTGGGACTTGATGTCCTGCCAACTGCCATCAGGGAGCTCAGCAGGTAGCCCTGGGATGGGGCTTCTGGCATGGCACCAACCACAGCACAAGGCTTGGTGGCACAGTGCCGATGGGATGCCCACTGCTTGGAGGCAGTGTTCTCCATGGGTTGTGGTGTGGTAAATGCCAAACCCAGCCTGGACAGTTTGAAGACTGTAGCACGCTGCAGAGCACTTGAAAAATGACATCACATGCAAAAGAGCTGCCAAAATGGGAAAGTTAGACTTTGCTTTTGGCAGGCGGAGAAGGCGGTGAGACAAAGCACAGAAATGAGCTTTTGAAGAGTTTTCTAAGCAGGACTGGCTAGGCAACTGATTTTTTTGTGAGAGGAGTTAGCTGTAGGATTGGATGCCAGAGAGGATCCTCTCACATGCTTGTACTTGGAGTATTAAATAATCTAATTTTAGGATAAATTTATGTGCTTCTCTGCACCATATTCTCTTCTGGTCCTGTCTTTTCCATCTCTTCTGTCCACAGGCAGTGGGAGGAGAAAAGCTCCAAGATCAGTTCCTCACCTAGGCTGTAAGGTCTCCACAGGGTTGGGCTGCCACTGTCTGCTCCCTAATGTGTGCTCGTACAACAATATCCTGAAAGATATCACAAACACACTCTGTTCACAGCTACCCCTGGGCTGCTAAGTTCCACTCTGGAAGTAACCAGTGATGCCAAAACTACCAGTGGGTAGGAGGTTTAGAATCTACCTTCATCTCTGTTTTCCTAGCCTGCACTCTACAGCAAGCCAGAAGACACACATCCCTCTCCTAAGAGAGTTTTTTGTTATTTATACTGCACACTTCATACTTCACATGGAAGAAGCATAATTGTATTTTTTTTTTTTTCCCCAGAAAAGCTTTCTTTCTAAGCGTCTATGCTACCAATCAGGCTTAAAGAACGATCTAACAGAGAAAAGAAATGGACAGTGAGGCTGGAAGATGTCTGGAACAGCTGTGCACATGGGAGTGATACAGATTCCTATTTTAGTCTGTACCATGATGCTGGTTGACTTCATAATTGAGCTCAGTGGTGGTACGTTTCTTCCTTGGCAATTGGGATCTCAGTGTGCTCTCTTTTTTGACGTACTTCGTCTTTGACTACTTTTGAGGTACTTGATTTATGTACAGTACATGGACATGCAAACTACATAATATGTTTTGTTGAGTAACACCAGGCATTTAGCTGAATATTCACATACTGTTATTGCTATAAGCCATTTCTCTTCAATTACTTCACCTCGCTGTTTTTTTCTTTTCTTCGTGTCAGAGACTTGGAACAAGGAGAGTGTGCTCTTTCTGATTCAGGAACCACCTAATGTTAGTGGAGGCTGAAAAATGGTGAATGCCAAATTGTACATAACAGGGATCGCCGAGGCCCTGAGGATGACCCACCCTCCTTCTGAGGGAGCAGCTATTTGTAGCATGACTTTCTGCAGCTCCACAGAGATTTTGCATGAGGGAGAAGCAGCTCCTTTGGTTGCTCCAGGAGTGAGGTGTTAGTAGGAAGGGTGAATGTTTTCAGGGTAGCAGGTTTCATTTCTCAAACTGGACAGTTGAGTTGGGTTGGGATGGTTTTGTGGTAATGTAGTGAAGGCATCTTGCCCTTGATGGCCAGAAGGAATCAAGTTCTTAGATCCAAATCTATCTGAAGAGATGTGTCTTGGAACCAGTGATCCTCACATGAGGCATTTCAAGATCACAGGGCCTCACGTGTCTGCTCTGATTTCTGAGTGCAGCTTTGATACCCTTGAGCTGTGGCACAGCACATTCCCTATTAATTTTTCACTAGTCACAAAGGCATTTTTTTAATGAATTTTTATATCTGATATAAATAAAACTGTGCTGATGCAAAATGCAATAAAACCCAGATGAAAAGACAAGAGAGGACAGCCACGTGGAGGGAGAATGAGGATAGTGATGAGACACTTCTCTAGTTCAGTCCTTGCAAGTAAATTCTAGTAAAACTGAAACTGTCAGCCATGTAAAGAACCATTAATGGGCAGGGGCATTAACAGCTGAGTTGGGCACTGAATCTGTAATAATGCTGACAATCTGCTAGAGCTGACTGCCAGATCTGATCTTCTCAGTGGTTTGTAAAAATGAAACAACCCCACCAACCTTAAAACTGGAAAATATCAAATCCAAACAAAGGTACTTTGTCACCAGGATTACAGTTCTCCTTTCCTTATTGTCCTTCATGTGACTGTGCCAAAAGCTGTTCTGTGATTCATGCCCATCCCTTTGAGAAAGGTGTCCCTGAGTGCATGGTGTGTGACAGAGTCACAGTGAAAAAGCATGTCCTAGCAGTGCTGCAATAAGCACTGCAGTGACCTCTGCTCTGCTCAGGTCCCAGCCTGTCATTCAGTGGAATGACCTTCTTTCTCCAGGCTTTCCTTGACTTCATTGGGTATTTAGTACCTGTGGATGGATTGAAGGAGTTGGGCAGGGATATACTGCTACTGTGGGAAAAGGCACAAGGCAAAACTTGCACTTCAGTTGGGCATCCCAGAAGAGCTGCAGAAATTCCAGTGATCTCCTTCTGACTCTGCATGTTCCTTCTAATGTTTGATCACAGACATGTGAAGTGAGAGGTGCTGTACTGGTAGCAGTTGTGGCCACTCCGCTGTCTTTGATGCGAGAGTTTTTAGTGAGAAGCTTTGTCCTACTCATTCAGGATGTGTCGCTCTCTTGCCTCACTGAACAGGGGCAGGGATTGTGGAGCCATTGCTTCCCCTTAGGAGCATCCTAAGGCCAACCCCATCTGCCACCTGTGAAGCTGCCAGCATGGCTCACCCAAGCATGTGGGTGGTGAACAAAAGGGCATGGTGGTGAGAAACACCTGCACCCTTCCACTTCCTACAGCTGGTGCTGGCAAGAGAGAGCTCCACTCCTTTCACTTACTGATGTCTTCCCAGTAGCATTGCCTTTAAAACAAACAAACAAACAAAAACCTTGGAACTGTTTATAGTCTGCATAAAAAAGAGACAAGGAAAATAATGTGAATTTAGAGGCTGTAATCTTACACATCTCTATGCGTTTATGAATTCATTTGTGAAAATACTCATCCTACAGTGAGTCATACACCATACTTTCTTCCTCAACATTTTCTCAAGGATCACAGATTTCACTGGAGGATGTCTTCCTTGTGGTAGCTGTGCCTGAAGTCAGTCCCCTTGTAAGGATTTCTAAAGCAATTCTCCTCTCTCTCAAAAACAAAACAAAACTGTACTATCCATTGCTGCCCAACCCCACACAGTTCCTCTGTACAAGGGGGCAAGGGGGGAGGATAGATCTCTGACAAATTTTGGCAATGGTGGAACCATGAGAAAGGGCTGTGCTTAGGCTTGCTTCCCAACTTATTCCAGCACCAGCCTTCCACAAGCACGACCAGTCTTTAAAAGAGCAGACTGCGTTTTTTATGACTATGCCATCATGTTTAAAAATGATGGAGTAAAATTGTGCATTGAATTTAAGAGCTCAGGCTCATTTCATTGTATATGGCTTTCTTCTTTTTATGGTTTCATGGATCATATAGCAAATTTAGTTTGCCTAGTAAATATAAGTAGGCCTGTAGGAATTGTACTATTTGGACGTGTTGCTTCTATTTCAGAGAGTTTCAGACGTAATCTGCCTCAGCTAATTTGGTTCCTGCTCACGTCAACAGCAGAAGCCCCTTTTGATTTCAGCCACAGACAGGAAGGAACACATAAGTGCTTTTGGAAATCCTGTCCTCACAGCTTTGATAGAGAGTAAATAGCCATAGATATTCTCCAACTAATGCTTTTTAAATGTTTGTGCCACAGCTATGTTGCAGCTCATTTGCAGGAACTTAGAGTGTCATTCTGCCATTCCCCACACTCCTTATGTGTGTTGTAGATCTGTTTTTCCCTTGTCTCTTCCTGTCTTAAGCTATATCTTATTTTCCCTTTCTCAAGTCAAGCACAGTTTTCTTCTCACCATGCAGCTGCCCTACTGGTCTGGTGACTTTTTCTTTTGTATTTGCTCCTGATGATTTCACTGAGAGGTTGGATAGCTGATACCTAATACATGGCACTGCCTTGCCAGGTATTGCACAATAAATGCAAATACAGCTCAGAGGGCAAAGCTGAAATGAAATTTCAGGGGCTTAAATTGACAGATGTTGGGAGATACGTGGCATGCGTTATAACTCTCCAAGATCCTTTACTTCTACTTTATGAATTTCTGCACAGTAATGGGATAAATCATTTTAGAGATTTCCTTTCCCTTCCCAAGCTATGCTAGTACAATTTCAGACACAACATTGTAAAATCTGTGCCAGATCTGCAGAGGAGTGGGTGGAGTTTTGGGGGATATCTCTGAGTTAACACAAAGATCTTATATTATTTTTAAGCCTGCAGAAATGTTTGCATCAACCTTAAAAGGGTACTTTTCCATGCTCATAATTTGCATGTAGAAAAGCAGCCTAATTTTTTGTGCATAGTTGGTTTGGCCAGCACAACGTGGGCAGTGGGGTCCTGCTCTGCAACACAACCCCTTTGCTGCTCTGGGCTCTGCTGTGTGCCAGGGGGAGGCAGAGCTGTGGAGGTGGCCTTAGGTCAGGCTGGTGCAGAACTAGCTGCATTATGCTTGTGATGTGCTTGAGATAAGGTTACCTACCACTCCAGCTGGTGTTCTCTGGATGAAATCCAGTGCTGCCCAACTGAGAGGATACACCATTAGGTACCTAAGGAAGGGCAGTCCTGTGGTGCTGTGTGGTGGTGATGGATTGACTGTTGGTCTAGATGATCTCAGTGATCTTTTCCAACCTTTGTGTTTCTGTGTTTTCACTGGTATATGATCTGTGCTATTGTGAACTTTGAGCTTTACTCATGCTACGCAAGACAATGAAGGAGGCCAAACTGGATGCACTACATGTGGAAGTGAATAGAGGAGTTGCCCTGCTGGATCTGACCACCTAGCCTAGCATTTGGTTTCTGACAACAACAGGAAAGATTCTCAACAGGACACGAACTGTTCACATTGCCACGCCTTGAATCTACCCAACTCACAGCCACTGGTCAGGTCTATTAGGTCAGTTGATCCACTTAGGTCTTAATACTGTTTTCTTGAGTCTGTGAACCAAACCACAGGAATCTGGAGCCCTGCAGACATCCTCCTGCACGACCATGCCTGAAGCAGCTGGCCTTGAGCTCTCCTGAACATGGAAGCCAGAACTGCATATTTACATTCAGAGTTTGCATCTTAGACATGTTAAGTATATGCTCGCAGCTGGTGTTACCAGTGTTAATAATTTACTTCATTCTCCCATGGTAAGTTTCTGACAAGTCTTCCTGCTGCTCTTTCAAAAGAAACAGAAGAGGCTGAAGTCTTTTAAAATAACATAGTATTGGAAAATATGAGATGTGGCAGCGTTATTGCAGAACATGGGGTTAGCTGATGTGAAAGAACATAGTGTGCTGCTTCTGCTTTCTCTCTTTGGTCTGAAAGGTGTCAAGGTGTGAGGAGAGTGTTATTTACAAACACTTTCGAGGAGGTACTTGGCATAGTTCTTGATGCTGCATTTCTCCTGGGTGCTGAATGAAACTGCTTATAAATTCTTATTTCCCTTCTACCACGTTTGCACATTATGCACATGTTTCTGGGGCTCCCTCCTCTTCTACAGAGAACCTCCTCAAGCAGTGTGGTATCTGTGGCAACCCACTGCACACCAAGCTCAAGTCAGCCAAGTTTAAAAAGCTGGCTGAGTTACTGGTGGGAGCAGGGATGTGCAGCTAGCTTGTAAATATGGCATCCAGGGAAGAATTTTACATGAGCAAACAACATGTACAAAGAAGCACTTGTTCAGAACTTGAATCCTTGCTGCTCATCGTAGAATAATTATGTTTGGAAATGACCTCCTAAGATCACCTAGTCCAACCGTCCACCTGCCAGCAATGTTATTGGCTAACCGTGTCCCTCAGTGCCACATCTACATGTTTCTTGAACACCACCAGGGATGATCACTCCTCTGCCTCCCTGGGCTTGAGTACCAGTTCTGTATTTGTGGGAGGAGCAGAGTTTGGATGTGAGCTTCAAACAGAGCAGACTCACCTGTGACTTGGGCTGAAGGACTACTTGGGGTTCAAATAATGGGTTAAAATGTGTGTGCAGATACAGCTTTTCTTTGTCAAATCTGGAGGGATTAGAAATGGCTGCATATGCTTTTTATAATTCTTGGGTATTTTTTTCATTAATCTTTCTTGTTTGAAAGAACTCTCTTAGGTGCTCTTTGTCTTCTTTTGGATCACCCTTGTAAAGTTGTCTCTGCACATTACCTGGGACCTGGGAGTACGTAGAATCCATAATATGAATTATATAGAGATGTGGTGAAGTCCCTACTGTACACATGTGGATAAACACATAGCGAAAGGCCATCAGAAGCTCCAAAAGCTGATAACCAGAATGTTTCTACCCTTGCCTAACTGAGAGCAATCAGCAAGTCCAGCATATGCAGATCTGTGGTAAAGCTGTGGTCCAACTATCCTGAGCCTCATCTTAGTTTGGAGGATAATTATTTTGCAAATTGACAGCTTTCCTTCCTGTGACAGTTATCCCTGTGAGGTGTTGGTTTGGGCTCTCACATCCTCAGCAACTGCCATGCAACAGGTCTTGCTTATGTTAGGCTGTCAAAGTGAAATAAAAGAGGGTTTTATATCAGCTCTCCTTTGCAAATTCTTTTCTGCTTTTCATGGTTTTGACTGGCAGTTAATTTTCTTCATAGAGGCTCATATGATGCTGTGTTTTGGACTTTTGTTGAAAATAGTGGCGATAATACCCTGATGTTTAGTTGTTGCTGAGCATGAGGTCAATGGCATTTAATCTCCTCGTGCTGCCCTGCCAGTAAGAATTTGGGGGTGCATGCAGGACTGGGAGGGGACGGCAACAGGACAGCTGATCCAGACTGCCCACAGGGATATTCCATGCCATATAGCATCATTCTCAGAAAAAAAGTTGGGATAATGATGAAGAGGAGATCATCAGTGTGCTTGTATTTGTCTGACCAAGAAAATGCTATGTATTATGATTACTGCCTTCTTGGAGGTAACCGAACATCTGCCAGCCAATGGGAAGCAGTGAATGAATTCCTTGTTTTGATTTGCTTGTGTGCACAGCTTTTGCTTTACCTAGTAAACTGTCTTTATCTAAACCCACAAGTTCTTCCACTTTTACCTTTCTGATTCTCTTCCCTGTCTGGTTGTGGGGCAGCAATTGTGTGGCTGTGTGGTGCTGAGATATCTGCTGGATTAAATCACAGCACTACTCATGAGTGAGCTGTTATTGCTGGTCAAGTGTCAGTAGAAAGGAAACATGCTAAGGAAAGAAGGAATGGAGAAGGAGAGAGGAAAAAGACTTCCAAAACAGCTTCTAAAACCAAATTACAAAAATATTTTTTCTGCATCTCAAAATACACTTCCACTGGAAGCAATGATGAGTGATTCTTATTGCTTCTGCTACGTGGTAGGGTTGTGTGTGTTAAAATACATGCCTGCTTAGGTTTTGTGCCTCTTTTCAAACCAGAGAGTTTGGAAACACTCTGAATAATCTTTATTTGATAAAGAAAACATTAGGTGATGCTATTTTCTTCCCTGAGTCTCAAGGTATTGGTAGAAATAGACATGAAGCATTACTGAACAAAATATTAATTTACTGTGGTGAAGAATATAATCAGAGTGAGCATATTGAAATACAGTTACAAGGTAAGCTAACAGAAACTACTTTCAGGAATATTAATGAGGAAACACAGTGAGAATTGTGAAACAAACAGTGTGGGATTTCCCAGTCTGGAAACAGGAATCATCACTTGCTAATGGTCCATAGAGTTGGCTGAGCTTCTTGGGTTGGCTTAACTCCTTGTCCCCAACTGTTAAACTGCATTCAGAGCAGATTAAAAACACTGGAGATGTTCCTTGTGTTACTCTCCATATAAACAATGGCTTTTCCAGTTTACTGGTGAGAGGCTACACGAGATTGGTAGAGGGGAAGCTCTGGAGAAAGGTAATCCTCTTTTGCGGAGGACTCAGACCTCCAAATGGGTTTTGCTGTGGGAGCTGGAAAGCTCCAGTCTGGAATAAAATCTCATAAATTTCTCACACAGGATGGTGAAGGTGAAGACCCTTGGAAGCGCTTTGGCTTCATTTCTCCAATATTGTGCCTGGTTTCTATTATGACTTCGTTGAAACCTAACTGTTTTCCCAAACATTTTGATTAGGGAAACTCCAAGGGAAATTCCAGCTCAACGTTTTTTTCCTGAGTAGAACTAATAAATTATATTGAGGATTTCTATGCTATGCTGGGCAGTGTGAATTGCTTTCTTAGTGTACCTCAAACCAAACAAAATGTTATGAAGCCACTTGGAAAGTAATGAACACAGAGGGGGCAGAAAGGAAACGTGGACAAATCTTAGAGAATGAATAATAATGTTGTGGGAAGTAGCAACCCTTAAAAGAAATTATGGCTAAGTGAGCACCAACTCCAATGTGTAAAGTGGCAGAAAGTCTAATGGGGCTTTTAAGTAGTGTAGCCAGCAGGAGCAGGGAGGTGATCATCCCCCTGTACTCAGCTCTGGTGCGGCCGCACCTCGAGTACTGTGTTCAGTTTTGGGCCCCTCACTACAAGAAAGACATTGAGGCCCTGGAGCGTGTTCAGAGAAGGGCAACAAAACTGGTGAGGGGTCTGGAGCACAAGTCTTATGAGGAGCGGCTGAGGGAGCTGGGATTGTTTAGTCTGGAGAAAAGGAGGCTCAGAGGGGACCTTATTGCACTCTACCACTTCCTGAAGGGGGATTGTGGTGAGGAGGGGGTCAGCCTCTTCTCCCAGATTACTAGTGACAGGACGAGAGGGAATGGCCACAAGTTGCGCCAAGGAAGATTTAGATTAGATTTGAGGAGAAACTTTTTCTCTGAAAGAGTGGTCAGGCACTGGAATGGCCTGCCTAGGGAGGTGGTTGAGGCACCATCCCTAGCGCTGTTCAAGAAGCGTTTAGATGAGGTGCTAAGGGATTTGATTTAGTAGCTTAGTGGGTAGAGATGGTGATAGGAGGATGGTTGGACTAGATGATCTTGTAGGTCCTTTCCAACCTAATGCATCTATGAATCTATGAATAAGTGTATAAACAGGGAGGTTAAAGCCTGGAGAGAAGTAGCTTATAATACTTATGGACACAAAAGCGGAAATTGGTCCAATTCTGTTCTTCTCATTAAAAAAAGACTTGAGAAAATGATAGGCATAAAAATGCCTATGAAATGATTCTTGTGTTTGGAGAAAATACCATCCAAGGAGACTCCAGGAACTTCGCAAACTTCACTCATTAAAAATCAGATCAGGAGGTGTCTTTGTTATAATGTATAGATCCAGTACTCAGGGAATAGAGGAAATACGAAAGAGCTTTAGAATTTAGTGGAAAATTTATATAACAGAAGCAGTTGATGGGGTTAAACTAGCAGTTGAGAAAATGCTTCTACTGAGCTGTGTTGATCATTCAGTGGGAAAACTGCTAATGGCAGAGAGAGATATCTCATCTTTGTCTCCATAAAAAGATAGACTGTCTTTTAGCAAATAGATATAGACCTATTTTCCTTTAGTTGGGTTCAGAAGAGTGGGTTTGGCAGAAGAATAAATGCCTGACTCTGAAGGAGCTGTGATAGGCTGCAAGGTAGTGGAAATGAGCAGATGGTTTCTTTAGTCTTAAATTCTAAGAATTGTGAGATGCAGTCATGATGGATGAAGGAAAGTGAGACAATATTCCTGTAACATTACTTGCCATGACAATATCTGATAGACATCACCCTGGAAAAGAAAATAGTAGAAAAATATTATTAAGTTTTTGCTGAAGAATAGAAATCAGGGAACATTTTCCAAAGGATTTCCTGCCTTATGTGTCCTTATGAGACCGGTAAAAGGTGGAACTCAAATGCTCACCTGCCTTGGGAATGAGAAGCAGGTGCCAGAGGGATTGGCAGTGCTGTTCCTATGATATAGATCCTGATGTGGCATGATGCTGAGCAGCCTCATTTCAGTGTCACAACAGGAAGTGGACAGTCTTGTCTAGCCTTTGTACCAGGCAGTTTTTGCTGGTAAACTTCCATTCTCTAATCACTGCTGGTTAAACAGTGCGCGATGAGACAGATTGAGGTTAGACAGTAATGGGTGGTGGAGATTTATCCATGGTGACCTTGAAACTCACAAATAAGCCACCACAGAATGTCCAGAAAAGTGCTTTTGCCTTTTGGTGAAAGGACACAAATGACATTGCTTTATGTCTCTTGATAACTTGCCAATGAGTTTTATTAACATCAGCCTCACAATGAGGTCAATCAATCAATCAATTTCCATATTTGCAGTATTATTTACAAGAAATGCCTTAAAGCACTTTCCAAAAATACAGATGTCCCTGTGAAATATTTATTAAAAGAGAAGGAAAAAGAAAGAAAGGAAGGAAGGAAGGAAGGAAGAAAGGAAGAAAGGAAGAAAGGAAGAAAGGAAGAAAGGAAGAAAGGAAGAAAGGAAGAAAGGAAGAAAGGAAGAAAGGAAGAAAGGAAGAAAGAAAGAAAGAGGAGGGCTCAGGAGGGAGGAATCAGTGCAATTTTAATGTATTTATGGTTCATTTTATCTATTATTTGTTAACATACACAGTCATTTCTATACTATCTACTACCTACCGTTATATAAAACTTATAGATGTGATGCTGTCCTCTACTTACCCTCTCTTTTGCATTTGCTGAAAGTTCATTGTGTAAATACTGAACTGCACGAATTACACTTTCTCCTGGATGGAGAAAGCAGTGCAACTCTTTCTTTGTAAGCCTCCTGATAATGGAACAGTAAAATAGCTATTAAATTTAAAAAGTGTTATTCAAATAGATGAACTAAGGTATCAGACTAATACGCAGTAGAAACCTTTAAGTTCTAATTATCTGCAGTGATGCTGTGCTTGGTCGTTAACCATAGCAGAACAATGTTTGGGGAAATCAGCCAACTGAGACTTGCAATAATTCTGATATATATTAAAAAAAATAAAATTAAAAAAATAAAAGAACAAATAAGTTCAACTGTCTTACAGAAATGAAACAAGGAAGTAAAGGGAGAGAACTGGATTCAGACACAGCAGGACTATTTTTTGTGACGTCTTGATAGTATCTATCATCAAACATATCCAGAGTTCTGAAAAAGGCAGTAAATGATAATTAAGCCATATGTAATGTTAGCAGGGAGCTGAATAATAAATTCTATGCTCACTCAACCATTGCTTAGTTTCTCTTTGAGTTTCATTTCCAGCAATTGCTAGACAGTCAAGATTGAACTCCAGACAAGGAGAGGTAGGACCTGGATTGCATCAAGAATTATGTGTTAGTCATGAGAATTACAGTGTGGTCTATTATTAGAGCATCAGAAAATAGCCTTGTGAAATATGGCAGAGACTGAAAAGCAGAGAAACGAGATCTGAGAGGGATCTCTCCATATCAAAATTAAAGGAAAATAACATTTTTCCCTGCTGCTGCTTCGCTAATAGGAAGGCTGCCATATGTCCAACTGTCTCTACGTTGTATGCTGCCTCCTGAGGGTGTGTTGGCCCTTAGCTTTCCCCACTCCAGTGGTGTGGCTGCAGAAGCACAGACGTCAATCTTCTCAGAGACTGTTCAGCCTGGGGAAGGTTCTCATCTTAGCAGTGTGTATGAATACTTGATGGGAGGGAATTAAAACATTTGAGCTAGACTCTTCTCAGCAGTGCTCATTGATGGGAGATGTGGTAATGGGCACAAATTAAAAACCAGAAAATTCTATCTCAATGAAAGACATAAAAAGCCACTGTTTTACGCTAGAAGTAACTCAGTACTGGGGCAGATTGCCCAAAGAGATTGTGGAGTCTCCATCCTTGGGAACATTTAAAACTCAACAGGATGTGGGCCTGGGCAACTTAATGTTGCTGACCCTACCTGAGCTCAGAGTTTAGCCTAGATGATCTCAAGAGGTATTTTCCAAGCTGAACAATTCTGTGTGAATGCATATACGCTATGTAGATTTTGCAGCTGAAGAACTTCTCAATCCATATTATTACCAGTCAGAAGCAATGATGAATTAAAAATGTAGTTTTCTAAAACTGTGATACAAATTGCACTGAAGTCATTAAAAAATCCTATTGATTTCAAAGGGCTTTAGCTTAGTTCCAATAGTCCTTATTTAAACAACTAAATGGCCTGATTTTCACAAATATAGGGAATGCAGCTGCTCCAGGGGACTTTGCTTGGCTTTGATCAGCCTCTAATTAGTTGTACTTGTTTAAAATGTTTCTAAAAAGTTTGAAAAATTGATTTTTTTTCATCCTTGCAGTCAACAAACAGAATAATTCCTGTAGGGATAGGATAAACTTTCCCTAGTGCTCAACTTCTTATATAAAATAACTTAAGACAAAATATTATTGCAACATACAGCTTCCAGTAGGAAATATTAGCAGCACAGTAGAGAGATTCTTCTGCAATCACAAAATTATTCAGTTGGAAAAGACTTCTAAGATTGTCATGTCCTACTGTTCACCTACCCAATGTTGACCATGATCATGGAAACAGGCCAAGGATTTCAGCATTGTGGGCTTTTAAGGGTAAAATTCTGGAACAAATGTGTGTTCAGTGTGCCATCCAGCAGATGGGAGTCCTGGGGACTGGGAAACAAGCACTGGATTCCCCTTTCCTACAAGTGACATCTATGAGAGAGGCTGTAACTCCAAAGACAGATAGTTTTGCCTTCTGCTTAGTTAGTAAGTGTAGTATGTGTGAGCAATGATACTTCTGAAAAAGATTAGCAGTATAATAATATACTAATCTGACTAAGGATCTGAGATTGAACATTCCCATTTTATTTTATTATATTTTATTTAATAACGAAACTGCTTTCTGAAAGCTGTAATGCTGGAGGGAAAGTGATAGTAATGACTCTCTGATGAAATGTGGACATGTTCATCATCAGCTGTTGTCATACTGTATTAAAATCAATGAATTACGTACCCTGAACAATTATACCAGTGTTTTAAACAGCCTATGAATGTGTAAATATAATCCTTAAAGAAGGTCATGTGGGCAATACTTCCTATTCTGCTACAAAAACGTGTGTATTTTCTGGATTAATTATACTGCTTTTCTATAACTGAAATTATCCATTGGTTAAATGGTTATAAGAAAAAACAATCCTTCAGCTCACGTGGTTATATTTAAGTAGCACCAGCACCAGTTAAGAAAATTTTCTTCTCAGAAGTGGTGAAGGACTGGACCAGGCTGCCCAGGGTGGTGGTGGAGTCACCATCACTGGAGGTGTTCCAGATCCGTGAAGCTGTGACACTAAGGGATGTAGGGTCAGTGATAGATGGTAGGTGGATGGTTGGAGTAGAAGATCTTAGAGGTGTCTTCTGACCTTCATGGTTCTATGACTCTGTGTTATCATTAGCCATACTGTAGTTCCTACTAAGAGCTCAACTGTTTGTGTGCTTTTTTTGTTTGCTTGTTCTCTTAAACAATTATAAGCTGTTATTATTCTATTTTTTTATTATTATTTTACTTTATAGGCCTATATTCTATTTCAAATGAGTATGATAGGTGGATGATTATGTGGATGTAGCTAAGAAACCTTTTATGGTGTAGCTTTCTTCATCAAAAGTGTTGATAATCTTGTCTTCCTATATATTTCTCCCCTCTCTGTCACAAGAGCAAGAAAAAAACTCTGATCAATGAGGGAAAAACAAAGGTAAATATCCAGCCTCGTGAAGTGCAAACTGGAAATATCAAACCAGACAGCTAGCTAATCAAGTATCAAGGTAAAAAGAGATAGGGATGACTACAGAAATATACTAATAATTGTACTTAACTCCACTGGGAAAAGGCACTGAAGAAGTTTTGTCTCTCCTGAAGATACCTGAATATGAAAGTAAACTAAGATAAGTGATGGAAAGGTATATGTGCCCACTGTTACCTCTTTTACTCTACTAGTGAATACTCAGGATATAAAGAAATAAATATTAAAATAAATGTTCTTATTCTTCTGTTGTAATAACAATAAGTGGAAGTAGCAGCAAGTGCCAGAGGAGGAAATGGTTGGTTCTTTACATGGTCAAGACAGACTGTAACTGTGATCAGAATTCACCTGCTAGAAGGGCTGTTAGCGACGCTGGGCACTTCTCCTTCCCAGGGCAGCCTGCTGTCACTGCAGAGCCACGCTGCTTGCCCTGAACCACTGCTCACAGCTCACCCTCAACCTGCGTGCAGAAGCACGACGAACCAGCACAGCTCACTGGCATAGCTTTATAAATAACTTCTGAGCCTCCTCCTCCAGCAACAGTACGTTACTCTGTGACATACTTCTCTCTTCTTGAATGAAGAAGACAAAACTCCAGCGCTCACCATTTCCATCTCTCGTTTCAGACGTTTCAAATTTGCGTGAATGTAAAAGAGGGAAAAATTCAGACCACAAACCTCATATTTCTGGCTCACAAACCTTAAGCTTGTTATGAAGGTGCAGATAAAGCTGAAGCCTACGCTTTCTTGCTTTTCTATGCAAGAGAGGAAGTGGCTTTTCATGTAAAAGGCAATACCACAAAGAACTAATATTTTCCATGTCTGAGTTGTACAATGTTCTTTGTAGCTAGATTCTTGGTACCCCTCAAAACATGACTAAAAAAAGGCTGTGCTTGAAGAGTTGTGCCTTGGCAGTGACATACTACTACTATGGCCACCTTTAACTGAAATGAAAGTCCAAATTCCTACGGTACGTATCTTCTGCTGTACATCTCCATTCTTCACTGCACCTGTTCACCTCACTGGGAGAATTGGTTATTACTATTGGTCTCTTCTTTTGGAAGCAATTGTGAAGTCCTATGGGGTGAAGCTCTTGGACTGGAAGTTGGAGTACGTGACCATTAAAGGTCTCTTCCAACTGAAACAGTTCTACGATTCTATGGTTTAAGGAGAAAGTGAATGATGTTTCTGCTGTGACTGAAGGCAGGAGTGTACAGAGGAAAATTTCCCAGGAGGGATGGAGTCTGAGAGGTGGACAAAGGCAATCCTTCTGCCCTTACACTTCAAGAATGGCTTAGGGTTGCATGCAGTTTGGGGAAGGACTGCAGATCAGTCCCCTGAAGCTTCTCATCCTACTTGGGTAATGTCTTCTTGACATACAGTGTGATAGACTGAAGAAATGGTGCTCTTTCAGCTTCTGGTTGGGCACTGTCCCTTACAAGTGCCATGACTGAACTGTGGGGCAGAAGTGCTCTACAGGCACCCCATGGCTGTCTTCTGGCCTAACGTGATTTGTGTTCTGCCACACACAAACCAGAGTGTTGAGTGAGGGAGGGACAGAAAATCCTGCATACTTGGGCCCTATCTGACACGGAGGTGGGTCATTTGTGGTCCTGTAGGCTCCCAAGTCCCACAGCTTAGATGACACCAAAGGGAAGCTAACATTTAAATCTGTCATCCAATTTTGTGTAGCTCCTGAAAACCTATTAAATTTGACTTTAGTTGCAGTAAGACCTCGTAGCACTATCAGAAAGGGTAAAGGTACCTCTTAATGGTATAAATTAGTTAGTTTTAATTCTAAAGCACTGCTTTAATTCATTCTTCAGTGTTAGAGAGTGAAGAATAATTGCATTGGCTCCTTTTTATCACTACTTGATGCATTCAGACCATTCATGCACGTGCCGGTGCATCTTGGCAGTGGCTGGAGAGAAGAATTAGCACACGCAGCAGCACTGTTAAGCAGGTTTCCAGAGGGCACCAGAAATGGGGTTTTGGTTGTCAACATTGTTAAAATTATCTTTTAATTGATGTTTTCAAAGGGGAAATTTTGAAAGACAAATGGAAACTTTCTAAAAGCAAAAAGCCCCCAAACAGCCCCCCACGCTTTTTCGGGATGCCTAGACTCTTTCTTGCTCTAGACCTGCCAGGTAAAACAAGACCTTTTAGGAATGCTCTCTCCTTGTTTTCTTTGACTGCTCCAGCTCTTACAGAGGTGGTGGTGTTTGGTATTTCAAAGTGATTTAAGATCCCCAGTGAAAGGGATTTATAGATGCACCCCCTTTACATGGAAAAAGTACAGTCTGCCAGGACTGTAATTTGCTGTCTTACTTATGTATTTTATGCCCTTGGCTGCCCCTCAAGGATGAAACAAAAAGTGTTTTTCCACTTGTGCCACTCGGCAGGAGCAGGAGAACAGGTCCAGCCATATTGCCACACCTGTTTGTGTGACAGAAAGCAAAAAGCCTCTTCCAGGTGCGGAGTTTGTGCATAAAGGTGGCCTTGTATGCTCAAGCAAAGGGGAATGAAGGTAGCTGGATTGCAGCAGTCTTGTACCTGATTTATTGCCTTATGATGCGCTGCTATCTGCTTCAGCTTTGTCTGAGTGCCATGGGGTGACCCCCTACCATGCGTTAATGTGTCACCAGCTTGTTTTGTGACTGGTCTGCCATATCACCAGTGGGTTCTTCCAGCACTGTGGAAAAACTTGGTGGAAATCTCACATATCTGAGAAGTACAGTGCTAGTGGATGGATGGATGGGCTGAGGCTGAACAACCTCAGTGCGTGCCTCACAGGCTTCGCGCTTCATCAGAGAATAACCTTGAGGTGATGGGGACAAACAAAACTGGGGAGGACAGGCTAATTGTTTGGGTCCCCATTTTAGCTTTCTGAGTTTCTATAATCAAGACACCCAACAATTTGTAAATTTTTTACTTTGAGAATGTCGGGTTAGAGGAGTGCGTAAACAGAGGACTACATTTCTTCCAAATGCTCTGGGTTGAGTATGCTCATATAGGCATGGAAAGCCCATGCTACAAGGACATAAAGTGTGTAAAATAAAACTATTTGCACACAAGAAATTTTCACATCAGACTTTTCTATCTGTGTCCTACATCTCAGATCACTATAGAGTAGATAAGAGCATAGAGAAGAAGCCATCAAGCCTGGGTTACCTTCTTGCAGAGAAAAACTGAACACAGATTTAGGAGGTAGACTACACCCTATATTATGGTTAACCACACAAGTGAGTGAGAAGTCTTCATGCCTGTATTATCGACAAGGTGATGTAGCATCCTTCTTGATAAAGCATGTGTCACTGAGCACGCTTTCTGTTTCAATCTGGGAGTGGGTCATCTGCTGGATTGTGAGTTCTCCAGAGACCCCTGGTTTTGAATGCTCTGATAATGTTACTGTTTGGTAACTAATGTGCCCTTGATCCAAAAGATAACAAGCCAGACATTATAAAGACTGTTTAATGTGCTGTGCATAGTATACAGGCGTTGTTTGCTTATCTGTGCTGGAAAGCAGCCTTTCGTTAGGGTGGAGGGAATGTTACTTGACAGCCCACAGAAATACACACAGTAGGTGGAAAATAAGTAAATACGTGAAAGGCAGCAAAACTTCTTGAAGAATGGAAGAGGCAAGACTGTTATTTAACAGTTAGGGTTGCATTGTGTCCTTGAGGATACTCCCACGGGGTCTTCTGAAACTGGGTTAGCCTCTCTGTTTGCTTTAACAAAGGCTGTGTGAACTCCAATGCGCTGAGTCCCTGAGAGAGTTAACAAGGACCACACAGACATGTCAAGGGAGAGATCATAGACAGCGTGTTTTGCTGTAGTGCCTGATTCCTTTCAAGTTGGGAATGCACCTGTACAATGGAGAGAGAACCAGACAGCTATACTTGCACTTCCTTCTGATACATCAATGCATTTTGTTAGGAACAGTCACTTATAATCCTTATATGACAGCTGCAGTTTCTCCTCTCAGCCTTGCACACTGTGCCATTATAAATAGATTGTCATACTCCTCACAGTACTAAATTGCTCTCTGCATTCTCAGTCCCTGGGAGGACTGATTGACTTGGGAAATCTGCCATTTTGGTTGTCCTCCAGAAAAAGTGATTACTTATTTCTGCTTCCATTGCCAAACCTGTATGTAAGTAGGTTACCATTAAAAAGTCAATATTTAACCACAATTACCATAAAGTAGCATTTGATATGGCAGTTATTTCCTGCTGTGTTCTGTTTCTCTGTGTGCAAAGAGCAAATGGATGGTTTTAATTAGAGGAGGGGGCCTTCCTACAGATATCTATGCTGCTTTGAACACAAAGTACTTTCTTGTTTCTTTAACCAGTTCAGCAATTAAAAATTTAAAAGTGAAGCTCACAAAGAATTATACCTGTTCTAGGGAGCCCACAGGCACTGGAAAATATTTGAGGGTATCAAATGTTCACTGCCTGAGGGTGATGCTGGAAGAGGAATGGCTGTGTGGCTGTGGGGTACTTCACTGAAAGAATGGCAATACAGACAGCTTTTGCCTTTGCTATGGTCTAATACAGGAATATATGCATGGCAGTGAGCTGGGCTCTCCAGAATCAGGGTTGCATCTTGAATACAACAAAATCTGTTGCTATTATGGCCTGACTCAACCTCACTGAATCAGGGAAAAGCTTCCCATTGAGGTGAATGGGCTTTGGATCATACATAACCCTTAAAGAAGTGTTCCAGGACAATGTGCCTTGCACTTTGCAGGGTCCTTTGGGCTGCACGGTTCTTAATAAGGCAATGTGTGCTGCATTTTAATAGCATCCTCTTAGGCATTGGCCCAGATTGGAACTGCTTCAGTGTCTGTTAATACGTCTTTCCTTGAGTGCTCATTCATTAAAACCCAAACGCAACCTCAGGAAAAGGGACAAGACCATCCTAACCAGGTTGCAGACTGATGTCTCCTCCACGCTTCTCTCCCTGTGTAGTCCCATGAACCGTGAATTTTTGCTGCATGTGACAGTACTCCATAGGAAGGTGTTCTTGTCTGTTTCCATTCTTTACCAGCTCTCTTCCTGTTCTGTGCAACTGAACAATGAAATGCCCCATGAGAACGTAGGAGATGGTCAGAGAAAGGTGATGAATTTCCCCTCCTCCTATAAAAACAAAGTTGATATACAAAAGATTAGGGGAAGAGACACTATCCCTACAGTTTCATTTTTGAGAGATGATTACCATAGGAGAGGATTTGCCCTGCTGGATTTGTTCCTCAAGGAGAGAAGAAGATGGAGGACACGACTAATTTATAGCTGAGGCTTAGGGTGGATCAGGTTCCCCTCGGCAGCTCTCATCATGCAGAGGCTTTCTGATGAACCTGATATACATATATCTCTAACAGAGATGTCATAAACTTAGGTTCCTTCAGGGCTTGGTGGTAGCTGGGGCTTGTTCTTACTCAGTTTGGAGTCATATCTTCAAACATGAATCCTCCACATCTGTTGAAGTATTTTATTAAAGCAATACCAAAATCCAGAGTTTTCAAAATGCTTTTTTGAAATAGGTGAATGTAATTACTTAATCATTTTGGATGGGGGCAGCGTTTATAAAGATAGCCATACATCCAGCATCAGAAAAGGAAGCTTCTGGGATAGTTTTTTCTCCCAGCGATTAAATGAGTAGGTGCTTGAGGATTTCAGTGACGATTAACCTGAATCCCACTGAGTATTTATCTGTACCTTTAGGTATCTGAACTAATCTGAAAATACAGCTTTGGGGGATTTGCCCAAAGCCCAACAGGAGGCAGGTTTCAGATCTGATAGCAGAATATGGATTTACTGATCCCTCATCTGCTGCTCTCTCCATGGGCACTGATGGGCTCTGCTCTGCTGCTTCTCTTGTCCCTTCTTTTGCAAGAGGTCCTGAGTGACATGTCTTCCAGTGTTGGATTATAGACAGAGGTCTGATGCTTTGTGACAAAAGGTAGAGGAGTAAGGGACAGAAATCACTCGCTGTAAATATTAAAAAATAGGTAGAGATATACAACATTCTATTGTTTTGATATGAATAAGAATTTAAAGCTACTTAATAGGATATCTGAGCACCATTTTACATCTGGCCTGTGACATGCTTTAGCAGACTCACTCTACTGAGATTTAGTGGACATGTATCTCAGACTAATGAAAGTATTTACTGATTTAGCACATTTAATGTTTTTCATCCAGTTAATAGGAAACTTGTTAGTTGTTCTATCCCTCCATAAATAATTTTCCTAATGACCAATGCTCTTTTTTAATATGCAAGTCCTCTCTCCTGAATCTGAACAGCAAGGTTAAGTAGGATGCTTATGATATCATGTATAGATAAATAGCTCTACACTATTAAGGGCAGCTGGCTAGTAGGTACTGTAAAATCAGCAGCTTCTTGTACTTTCAATCAGAGCATAATTGAACTTCACAACATGGTATACCATCAAATGTAGGTCCCTGATAATGTAAGTGCAGAGCTTGTTCCAAAAGCATGAAAAGTAAAAGATTACAAACCATTACACATCTATCACATTTTTCCTGCACTACCTCACTGCTGAGTTGCAGCACATTATCAGCACTTCTTTCTGTCATTTCTTATTGCCAGACACCTACAAATGCCTGCAAAGCCTTCATTGTGAACGAGGAAAGATGATGTCTGTCTCCAAGTTTTAAAGATTGTTTATAGTCCAAATATTTGAAGATGTTGCTAGTTATATGGTAACCAGAACCTCTATCTCACTGCTTTAATTAAAAGTTCCTGTTCACTGAAGCATGGATGATAACTGATTTGAAAGCAATAGCTGCAGCTAGGTTTTATCCACTTCTGTAGCCCACACCAGAAAACATGTAATTCAGACTAAATATAAATTAAAAAACAAACAAAAAAGTGTTGCTGATGGCTGCTGTGTGAATGCAATCAAGAATACCCGCGATGGGGAAAACTGCACCCACCAGGAAAGCTTGCTTCTTGTGCTTCCTTTTTTGTGATTCCAAATGGTTTGAATCTCCCCAGGACTCCCTGCTCACAGAAAATGCCATCTGAACAGCTTTCTGTGTGCTCTTCATAGCTGCTGGCCTGCTCTGTGGTTTGGCAAACATTGCTGTTAGTGGTATTGGATTTGTAGATATGGTTATTTGTGTTAGTGAGAACCAGCACGAGCAAATGGGTAATGAAGGGCTGGAGTTGGCAGCGCAGGGGAAGGAATTCAGACCTGACCATGTTTCTTGTTCCTAATAGCTTGGCTGGAGATGTCCCACAAGAGAGTCTGTTAGAAAGGCATCAGCTGCTCTGGAGTTGTAACCAAACCTCTGGGCCTTTGAGGTTTGCCCATCACTTCTTACAATCAGTGAAGAAATGCATGACTCTGTGAGGAAGGTATTTCAAGCTTATTTTCTTTAATCTTCTGGGTTTTGTGGTTATGACTCCCCTGAGGTCATGCAGATATTTTTAAATGAAATCTCACTGCTTGAATAACAGGGAAATAATGTCTTGTGTTTGAACTTCTCTATTCTCTACCTTCGTAACTCGGGGTGCTCTTCAAGCGAAGCTGAAGTTGTCTGGCTGTTTCAAGAGTACTTCCATATTTGCATTACAACAACCCTTCCCCTGTGAAGAACATTTGCAATCCTTGAAATGTTTGTTGTTCAGCTGGGCTAGCTAACAGCTGTATTGAGCAAAGCACCATGTGACAACCAGTACATTCCTAAGCGATTATCATATACTGCCAATGACTGCTCCATGTGTACGTTGCTGTAGTATAGGAACGGCCCAGAGCACAGCAAAGGAGAAAAAATAGCTTGCAGCATGAGTAGAGTAACAGAATCATTAAGGTTGGAAAAGACCTCTAACATTGTCAAGTCCAACCATCAACCCATCCCCACCATGTCCACTAACCCATGTCACTCAGTACCACACCTCCACAGCTCTTGACTGTTGAAGAGATAGCTCTTTCTTTCTCCCTCATGTCAAGTCTGTACCTACTTTCTGACAGGAGAGCCTTCTGTTTGTGTAGGTGTGTGGTGTGGTGCGGGGCTTTATTCCCAGAAACGATTTAGAGAAAATTGAGCCATTTTTTAAATTGGTTTATGGACTCTGCCAAAGTTCAAATGTTCTGTGGGAGCACTGCAGTGTTAGAGAATGGAAGAAGGGACACATGCTGCTTCAACATCCTCTGCTTGCTCTGGACCTTGTTTTGGTGAGATGAAGACATTTCATTTCAGCCTGCCATATTCCTGTTACTTTTCACTTTGTTTACACTGAAGGTAGTGTTAAAAGTAAAGCCCACCAAGGGTAGTGGTGACTTATTTTATGATATCATTGGAGAAGAGAGGTATTTCCACAATTGTAAGTTAATTTATTTTAACAGGCTTTCTAGCTAGCAGGAAAATTCTAATTTTGGATTTGGAGATTTTACATTAAGTGAAGTTGGAACCACTGGTGGTGACTACAGCTCTCTGCTGAACTTGTGGAGGAGCAGTAACTGAGATGGGAAAAGGTAAAGTTGGTCTCTTCACCTCTGTTCTCATTGCCCACCTCTGTTGTGGTGCAGATACAGGTCTTGACTTTCCTGATAACAGAAAGTTTTCTTATCATCCATGGTGTTTAGTGGTATGGTGGTGATGGCTTGATGGTTGGTCTAGATGATCCTGATGGTCTTTCCAACTTAATGATTCTATGATTGTATGATTCGATGGTTTAGATTGACTGGATGGTGCTCTCTGTTTAATGCAGCGCTCTGCCCTGCTATGAGGTTCTTTCTTACTAATGTCAGACACACAGGGAGGAATGAATTACTGCAATTTGTTAATAAAAATAGTTTTATCCCTTGGGTCTTAGTTTTATGCTCTGTTTGGATGTGGTTTTTTGTGGTTTTTGTTGTTGTTGTTTGTTTGGTTGGTTTAGTTTGGTTTTTTTTGTGCTAATAACAATGCTTCTCCCTGACTCCCAAACTTCTAAAACAACAGAAATAGCTACGTAGCCATCAACTGTCATGTAGCAGCTCACACACACAAAAAAAAAAAAAAAAAAGGAAGGAAATTATAGTGATGCAGACCTTTAAAATCTGTTCTCAAGTTTCACCCTCCAGAGCCTTCTGTTTGCTGACTTTTGTGGCTATTCTCAGGTGGACAAACAATAACCTCAAATGTGGATTAAGCTGACAATTGGCTTGCTATAAAAAGTCTTCTTTTAATGGCTGTAGGAGACTGAACATTTCCATCAAGTCCACAGAATATTAGAAGAAAATTGCATCTGTAATTAGCTCCTTCTGATTAACTTGTGTGCAGCAGGCTATCACAGTGCCACCTAGATCCTTCCTCTTAATAAGGCTTATTGAAGAGGCAGAATAATTATAGTCTTGCAAAAAAGCTTGGTTTTGCAGGATTGTCACTATTATTTTGATGACTCAGAATGATCCGATGGGATTCTTTTGAATGAAACTTGGTCAGTAACTGCTATGATATTTTGTAGCATGTGAAAGATTTTAAACATTTTCATGAGAATATTTTTGTTAGGAAATGGGAAACAAGGCTTTGTGGGCTTCACACTGCACAGAAATATGGTGCAGGTTTTGGGTTCCTCTTTGTTTTTCTCATGCTGCTTTCTGCAGTATTCAGAATGTTACTTAAGAGAGTGTTTTAATTCATTTAACATTAAAAAAGGTTTCTGTTGGGAGAGAATAATTTATCCAATCTGTAAATTACACTGGGCCTGATCAACTTAAACAAGTGTTTTTGCTCAGCAACAATTACCTCCAATTGGGTTCTCTGGGGCTCATTTTCATGAGACGGAGAAACTGAGAGCAGAGTTGCTTCCCTTGGTGCAGCCCGGCTCCCTGAGCTCAGGAGGAATGAAAGAAGTCAAACAGCTGAATACAGAAATGCACTTTATGCATACAGCTCTTGGTCTCTTTCTGTTGGTACTTAGCCAAGAAAGTTCTCTGGACTACTCCTCACTACACTGTGTTTAAGTGGAGGTCCTTCTGATACCCCTTCTTTGCTTTTCTGGCCTTCCTGCTGCCCTGTGGCCCACCTGCCCTCCACAAGGTGAGCCAGGACGTGCTGTTGCCACGTGCTGGAAATGGCAGAGCAGAATGTGGCTGCCTGGGTCCTGACCTCCGGCTCAGAGGGTGACTGAGGTGATTCTCCAGCTTCTGTGGGTATATGCATGGCCCACACCCCTAGTTCTAGTTCTGCAGAGATTTGTCTGTCAGATGAATAAAAGATGCTACACTTCTTTTTTTCTTTCTTTCTTTCTTTCTTTTTTTTTTTCCTGAAGCAGTGTGTTAGAGGACATTTTCTCTGGGACAGTGGGCAGCAAGAATTTTCCTGAATTGCTTTCCTTTTCCTGCTACTGTCTAGTCTGACTTAGCTCAGAAGGATCAAAGGGGCAGTCGTTTGTGTTCCCAAATGGGGTGGGATGCAGGCCATAGCGGCAGCCAGGTCGCTGCCATGTAACTCGTGTTTCTAATGCAGAGCAAGGAGACGAGAGATGAAAATGACTGTGAACTGAAAATCAATCTGTGAGACCTTTGAAAGTTCAAAGAAAGGATTTCAGGCCCTTCCCTGACTGCAAAATTGTGTTGATATCAACAAGACCATCAGGCCTTTGGCTGCCAGTCAGAGAAATGCTTGGTGGTGATCAGGGAGCAGGATCATATCTGTGGGAGCCTGGTGTCCCTCACGCCTTACCAGAGGCAAAGTTCCTCTCCCAGGGATACTGCAGTTCGTGTGTATCTTCTGTCTGTATTATTTAGGGGGAAGAGTGGTGTGCTGATAGGAACTGAATGAAATGAGGTGGCTAACTCTGCTTGGACCTGCAGTATATTTGAGCTGTAGCCTTCAATACCTCTTGCTATGCCCATCTCCTGTCTTTCTTTATCAGAGACTTTCAAGCTCACGTCAATTTGAAGATGTAGGTGTTGGGCCTCAGGCCAGTGTTCACTGGAGATTAGGAAGAGACTGTCACAAACGCAGCGTAACAGAAGTGCTTGCAAGACAGCAGCTTTTGAAAAACCTTTCCCAAGGCAGCTGCAGCAAATCTGGGGCACGCCATGCTTTCCTTCACTTGAGATTCCAGCTGCAAGGCATGTTGTTCTGTGTGGAGTTTCTTTTGCATTTCACCCACTCAAAATGTCTACCCTGCAACTGCTGGGGGCTTGGAGTGAATTTGGAACTGCATACAAAAACAGGTTGTTTTGTGGGTAAAAGCCAGTTGAAGAAAATTCCTGTCCAGAGGGAGGATGCAAGAAAAGATGATCCCAGTGCATGTCCTGGCCAATGCCAGGATGGAGAGATGGAGGGAGGAAGGGAGGAATCATTTCCACAGGGTGCATCAAGATGCTAACCCAGATTTGTGGTGGTGGCTTTTACTCAGAGCTGGCAGCACACGAGGGAGCTCAGCAGGAAGCAGCTTGTGCAGCACCAACATTTCATCCCATCTCATCGCACGTGGGGAAAGGGCAACCTCTAAGTCGCCTCAGCTGGATGGCTGGGCAGGGAATTGCCTCCCCTTTCCCCACTATCAATACTTGGTAAAACTCTGTAGAAATGCTGAGCAGTGGGGTCTGGCTTCAAGTTCATCCCTTTTATCCACATCCTAACTGGTTGCAAAATGACCAGTAAGTGACTGTTGCTTAATATTAGCTTTTCTGCATGATTGGTCATGTAAAATTATCAGTATTATCTCATTCCGAATACAATTATCAGTCAAATGAAACGGTGCTGATCAAGGACACATACGATGCAGAATGTGGTCTGACCCAGAGCTTCTTCAATAAAGGCTTTAACTGACAAGTTAGCCTCCTCTTTTTAGGCTACAGGACCACAGCATCCTTTAATTTTCACTTTCCTTCAGAGTTCCAATCTCAGATCTGCAGGAAGCACAAGAGAAAAGAGGAAGGCTAGACTTGCTGCTGAAGCAGAGGGTTGAACTCAGACACTCTGGGTCATATTGCCGGCTGTGCCCACTTACTGACATGGATTTATGCTTGCCATTTTCATCCCATTTTTCCCCTCTAGAAAGCAGGAATGATTGTACTAACTTATCAAAGCATCAGCACACCTTAGCTACTTGATAGTCTGAGAGTGCTCTGAGAGTAGCAGATGAAACACCAAATGTGGTAGAGCCACATGGGCCTCAAGCATTTCATGTCCCCTCCATCACACAGCAAAGCTGCCAGGAAGGTTCAGCCAAAGCAAGGTGGCAGTTTGGATTTCTGCTCCAAAAGCTTTGCTTCCCTCCCCCAGGGTCTGAGGACAGACTGTCCTGCAGCTGCCCTCAGCACAGCCTCCTTTGGGTCTGTGGGTCTGACTGCACATGTCCATGGGACACCAATTGCTCTAGTTCTCTATTATTGGTTTGTTTGGTTTTTTTTTACTTCTGATGAGTAAAACAGATGATGGACCAGGATTTTAGAATTTGATTACAGCTGGATTTTACTGACACGTACTAAGCAAGATATATTTGATGGAGAATCTAACATTTTATGAAACTAACTCTAGGTATGCCAGGTCGTAGCAGCAAGAGTTACCACAGTAGTCATGGGGAGGCATCTCACTGCAGCAGTGTTTGATCCCCCAGTTTTTAATGATTCACAGCTCTTTAGACAGATTGCTGTGGTCAGGAGGACCTCTGAGCATTGCCTGATGGTGTGTTACTACTTCTTACCCTTAGCTTCATGTCTGCCCAAGCACCAGAACGTCACCACTGCTCTGGATCAACCAAATGAGTCAGGTTGATGTTGTCCTCAGTGAAAAATTGTCCGGACCTGTAGTTATCCTTGAAGTTTGCTGGAAGCTTTTTAAGCTGCTGTGGATGACCACGGGGCTTCACCTGGTGGCCACAGTTATGAAGTCACCCAAGACAGAGTTCATCACCCCAGGCCTCAGAGGGCAGCTGTGTCTGCAGCATGGGCTGTTTCCTTTAATTTTCCTGCTTGCTGCCTCTTCAGACCGATCTTCCCCTGACCCTGGTAGGACAATAAATACCAGCTGAGCCATATCTAATTCTTCCCTGTTTTCCTCAGCCTGTACTTCTTTCCTTATCTGGGCAGCCAGAAATAACCTCTCCTTCTTCTCCTTTTCAAATGCTGTTCGTGCTAGACTGACCTCACAGCACACACATACAGGAGTAAAACACATAGCTTGAGTTTTGTCCATAGACAAAAAGGAACAAACTGCAAAAAGCAGGGATTTTCCAGAGGTGGGATTGAGCTGCAGTTGGAGATTTTCAAAGAGCGATGATCCAAAGCAGAAGCCTTGTGTAGGTTTTACAGCATCACTTTAGTGAGATTGCATTGCATGAACCGTGTATCACAAGACATTCCAGGAAAAGTGTTTTGGATTCAGAGGTGCATAATTGCATAAAGCCATAACTAAGGAGAATGGTTTTTCTTTTTCTCTCCTCTGCAGTGGATTTCTTTTTTATTTTTTTGATTGCCCTCTTATTCAGGTGTGTTTATTGTTGCTGGATGCTAGCATGAAGAAGGGGACTGATGTACTGGTGTGAAAATTCCTTGTGTAAAAGCAGAGAACATGCTATGGATGAGAAGATACAGACCGGATCCTCACCAGAAGATAAATGCATGCAGAGTCTCTGACTGCAAACGTAGCCATCCCCTCTATGGGTGAACCCTCTCTGAGGTGAGCATTCAGGCCGGGGTGGCTCAGGCATGGTGCATCCCATGACCGTGAACGCACTGGGGAGGAGCTGTGGGAGCGGCAGGGGTTTTGCTCCTGTTGGTGCTCTGAGCACGTAGCAGATGATCTTGCAAGAGCCTGCCTGATGCAAGCACTGCACTTTTCTTGCACGTCCTGTGCATGAGGTATGAGGAAAAACAGGAAAAATTATTGTCCTTGCTAGGCAGCTTTACTTGTACCATCCAAATAAGCATGGACTACAGTACTGCTTATAGGCAAAACTCTCTCCTGGGAATGACTGGGAGACCTTGCCACACTCTGTGTGTCCACAATAGCCGAAAACATCATTGGGTCAGATGTGCCCTATGCACCTCACACTGGGTCTCTGCACAACAGGGAGCTCTGTTCTCTGAGCCTGAAATATCCCTGGCCAGCTGTGTGCAGGAGGTGGAGGGAGGTCTGGAGGAGTGAAACAAGTGTTCCTTTTGGGCTGTAAGCACTTAGGAAAACTTTATAATTAGTAAAAGAACAAAACTTTTGCAGCCTGTTAGTTTGTGTGTGTCCATGCATATATGCGTCTTCATGAGTTTAGTAGTGTCAGAGCTACTTGGTTGTCTGAGGCAACAAAACATACGAGCATTTTGTCCATCAGAAATTCTGGAGGCATGTGCTTATGTGGAGCAAGGCTTTGACCAGTGGGTTGTTACTATAGGGCCTGGTAGGAATGGCCAAGCACCTTCCCTTCTCTGGGACTGGTAAAGGGGTTCTCGATACCTTCTGCCATCCCTTTGTAAGGAAGGGCATGAACCATAAGCAGGCAGAATGCTCTTGGGGTCACTGAAGCTGCTCCGACACATGTAACAGGGGACATTGGCCTCACTGTTACCATTGGCCTCCATTACTCATTTTTTCAGATTTCCACTCAGCATTACTCACACTAGTTTTTCAAATGGGCTACATCTGGTGACTAAATCTGGGTTGAATGAGTCTAACATAGTTCTTTATATCATATGCTAACATGTGTTGTTATTATTTTTAATTTCCTGATTTATGAAAAGTATATATGTCAGGGAAGAATAAGTATTTTTCTATATATGGCGATGTCTCCTTGTAATATCAAAACAACTCTGAGGCAGCCGATGCTAACTGTTTTGGATGCAGCTATGTTGTATTGGATTCAGTGCTCCAGGGGGCTGTGCAGAATGATGTACCAATGGAGCTGGGAGGCAAAAAAGCTTTTAAATGCACTGGAATATTTAGCTCCCATTGTCTGTGTAGGCAGGAGCAGTCTGACACATTTGGCAATACTTTCCCACATCTATCCCAGGCAATAATACTCTTGTCTTCCTGCTTTATGGAGGGTATGCAGTACTGTAAGGATGTCACATTACCAATGGATTACTGTGCTCCTCCAACTGTATAAGACCTGGAATACAGGTGTCTGACTTGAAAGCCTCTGTGACAACTGCTATCTGTTGTCTATTTGGCTCTGAGATTCTGAAAATCTAGAAAAAGTTGCTCATCCGCACAGACAAAAATGAGTGGGTCCTTTGTTATTTTTTAATCAACAAAGAGATATCTTCAGGGGAACCTGAAAATAAACTGGCTGATTTGGTCAAGCAGATTGGACTCAAAAGGTTAACGGACTTGTATCTTGCCTGTGAATTCCAATTTCTGCATACTGTGTGCTCTGATCTTCTCTCAAAGCAGCTGGCTTGAGCGATTATGCAGCGGTGGCACTGCATAACTGAGGAAGGTGTTCTGCAGTCCTAGGGATCTTGTTCCTGAAATCCCCTGAGTCCCATCTGGTTGTGGTCTCTGTAGGGCAAGGCTGTGTTTTGTAAAATCCACCTGACTGCTGTTAAACTGTGGCAGTGTGAAACCCCTGGGTATGTGTTATACCTTCCCCTGGTGTTTGTATTTCAGTAAAATCTCTCTTCCCGCTGGCAATGGTTGCATCTAATTCTCTTAGAAAAGAAAATCCTGTCTGTGTCCCCGCAGGGTGTGAGCTGTGTGTGAGCTGGGCAGTAGACACTGAAAGAATTCAATTCAACAGCTTGAGCGGTGGGCCCAGGAGAACCTCGTCAGGTTCAACAAATCCAATTGCAAGGTCTTGCACCTGGGTTGTGGTAACCCGCACTACCATTACAAGCTGGGGATGTAAGGATGGAGCAGTGCCCTGATGAAAATCACTTGGGGGTACTGGCAAGCTGGATGTGAGCCAGCAGTGTGCCCTCACAGCCCAGAAGGCCAACCGTATCCTGGGCTGCATCAAAAGAAGTGTGGCCAGCAGGGTGAGGGAGGTGATCTTGCCCCTCTGCTCTGCACTGGTGTGACATCACTTGGGGTACTGCATCCAGATGTGGAGTCCTCAGTACAGGCAGGACACAGACCTGTTGGAGTGCGTCCAGAGGAGGGCTGCAAAAATGATCCAAGGGATGGAACACCTTCCCTGTGAGGACAGGTGAGAGAGCTGGGGCTGTTCACCCTGGAGAAGAGAAGGCTCCAGGAGACCTGAGAGCAGATTTTCAGTATCAAAAGGAGGGCTGTAAGAAAGAAAGAGACAGACTCTTCAATAGGGTCTGTTGTGACAGGACAAGGGGAAATGGTTTCAAAGTCTTTAGCTTAGGGGAGATTTAGATTGCATATAAGGAAGAAGTTCTTTACAGTCAGGGTGGTGAGGCATTGGCATAAGTTGCCCAGAGAGGTAATGCGTGCCCCATCCCTGGAGACATCCAAGGGCAGGCTGGATGGGGCTCTGAGCTGCTAATTGAGCTGTAGGTGTCCCTGTTCATTGCAGGGCAGCTGGACTAGAAGGCCTTTAAAAGTTCCTTCCAACTCAAAAAATTCTGTGATTATAATTTTTTTGGTGTGTGCTGCACTGCCTTTCCAGCATAACTCCCACCTGTGTCAGTTTGGATTTCTATGTGCATAAAGCTCATGAATCACCTCTTATTTCTGTAGTTTGATAACAAATGTTCTTCCTTTAAAGTATTCCCTGTAGTACAAATATTTGACCATGACTGGTCAGCTCTGGCCATCACTATAGTGAATGACTATAAGTTGTGCAATGTTGTCCCTTGTTGAAGATGAGTGAGCTCATCATTGGAAAACAGAACGTGACTCTTCTCCCAGGCATTTTTTCATCAGCAGTGGAATAAAGTCAGTGATGCACAGGAAGGCTCCCATAAAATGAGAAAGATCAACATGGAAGATTAGGAGCAGTTCCCTGAAACCGAGTGAGATTATCATAGCCCTTTCTCCTCAGGTAACTAACAAATGAATTGGAGAAATTACATCACCGAGTGCTGATGGTGCCTCACGGCACGAGGGAGTATCCCAGAAAACTCAGGAGGCAGCAGATGTAGAAGCACTAATGCTCTGTTTCACACATGACATAATTAACACCTGGAAACACCTTTCAGAGAGAGCCCCGAGGTCAAAAGGCAAGCAGGAATAAAAGACTGAATGAAATGCTTACAGGGCTAATGAGACTGCTCATAACCAGCCTGCTAGAAGGCATCAATAGCACTAACAATTCTCACCTCTGGGAGCATTCAGCAGTGCTTGGATAATGTTGTTCCTCGGTTATCCATTGAGAGGTCCACAGATGTCAAAACTCTTGAAAGTGAACAGATTCAGCAAAGAATTCAGATTAAGTGGGTCACTGGAATTACCCCCAACAGCAATTTGTTTGTGTAACATGGAGAGAAGCACGGAAAGCTTGTAGTGTGTGTAAATATACATATGCACACTATGTAAATTGAAACTATTTAGTATACATAGTTGGTCCGACCTCAGTAGGCTTTGTGGCTGGAAAATATGAAGGCATGACACTTCCAAGGAGAAAAGTTGCATCTATCACCTTTCTGCTTGCAGGCTCCATTTTATGCACTGACCTCAGCAAATGTAGCCATGAGGACAGCAATATCAAGAAGAAATATCAAAACAATGCCTCCCAACTGCTTACCCATGCATGTTCCCAAATCCTGCACTGAGCTAGGTTTGAATTTTGCAAATGCTTTCCTTTATAATGGGCTGAACTAGCAATTGTGTTAAAACCACCTCCTTTTCCCTTCCTCTCCCTGCTCCTTCACTGAATCTGCCCTGTTTAAAATCCTCACACCAAAGTTTGGAGGTCAAACTAAAATTCCCAAGCTCTTGTGGAGTTTCCCTGGAATATGTTGCTGAAGTTGTGAGTCCCAGGGTCTGAGCAGTGGCTCACAGTAGTCCCAACCATTCTCAGCTGCAGGAGGATGTTTCAGCCCAGATGACCGAATGCTTGGAAGCCCCTATTGTTCTCCTGAGCCCGAGCTGAAGTTTTATTTAGGTGGCTTGCCAGAAGAATGTTAGTCATGAATGAAGTATCCATAAGATCACACAACTGTCTTCCTATGCTTTTACTTAATCTGTTTTGAAAGGACGTGAAATTTTATAATACAATGCAGTCTTTTGAGAAGTGCTGTGAGCGGGGGATGAGTGTGCTTTACTTGGAGCAGATGAAGAGACCTGTTGTTTATCGGTCCATCACGCCAGTTGCATACATCTCTCACCTGATGAAGCAATTCCTTATTTTTGCATCAAGCACTAATTGTTTGTGTGCGCTCTGTGTTTAACACAGAGGACATTGCTCATTCCTGTGGCATTTACAATTAGTGCTAATCACAGGCAGTGTAGTCAGACAAATATGTGGTATCTAAATGAAAAGCTAAAGGGGTGTTGATTTTGTTAAACCTTTAGGTCCACAAGATCTCAGGACCATCCCTGTACTGATCTCCTCATGATTCTCAGGAGTGATTTGCCAGCTGCAAGCAGTGCGGTGTCACAGGGCAGCTGGGACCCAGAGTCCCCATGTTCATTCCTTTCCTGGTGTCAGGTCTGAGCCCATGTCCTACCCTGCCAGGGGCACACAGTACAGTTCCAGCCCCACCATGGTGCATAGCTGCGATCCACGGGCTGGAGGGACCGATCAATGTGTATGACTGAAGTTCTTGGTGCTTGCAGGATTCCTGTCCTAATTCTGATATGCCACTGAGGGCAGAGAGAAGCTGTGCTTGGGATAGAAATGTGTTCCTTCGACAGAGCAAGCTTTGGTGATTCATTATTTGTACCTCCATGGATCTGAAACAATTTTGCTGCACATTTTTTGATCCCTGTTCTGCTCGCTCTGCAGTTAACCAGGTGACAGGAAAAGGCTCTTCTGAGAAAAGGAGATGTTAGAAGTGAGCAACAGCACTGTAGCAGCAGCTGGCAGAGCTGCCACAGATAAGAGCTTGAGAGTATTTCTATTAGTCTGTTGTTTGAGTGCTTATGGTTCAGCCATAAAAATTAGTTTGGGGCTAAAACTGACATGAGTTACTCACCTCAGTAATACTGAACACACTCAGAGTACACTTTTTCTAGCATAGGTTCCCCATTCTTGGCAAAATTTATTGTAAATAGATTTGCCCCCACCTGTTAGCTGCAAGCACAAACTACATGTGCATTTTAGAGGTATGGAGCACAGAGAGAAATTATTGAAGTGTGTACCCAGAGTTTTCTTCATCCTCAAAATGGGAAGGCTGCTGTATGGCAGAGCACATGGTGTAGCCCAGAGCTTCTCCCTGTATAGGAGTGAGAATGATTTTGGACATGAAGCTTGTCTGAACCATGACATTTGCTAGCCCATGTTGGGCCATGATGCCAGAAAGAAAATGTGTTGTTTTCTTTTTCAAGGTACAAACCATAGTTTAAAATCCTTTTATATTTTTATTTTTGGAACTCATATGGTCTGTGATCTGTGTCCTTAAGTCAGTGATAGAAGTCCAGTTCCCAACTCCCGCACTGCAGCAGCCCCTGGGCAGTGCCCCTGGATGATGGCCATGGTGCAAGGCTGCCCATGTCAGCAGTGAAGCACATCTTCAGTAATGTCATGGGGAAAGTCCCTCTGGAGTGCTCCTTCCTGAGGTGGTCATTCTGCACAGAGGAAGTAAAGAAATAGAGAAGATAAGTCTTCCTGACCATGTGTTGTGCCTGTACAGGCATGCAGAGTTCCAGTAGCTGCTGTTGTCTATGTATATATCTACTGCAGTGCTGCTGGAAACATCTCTAAGTGATTTTCTGTGGTGTTTCCAAAACATGCGCGTTCCTGACAGCTGGGTATTGAGTGGATTTCCCCTGGCCAAGAAGCAAAGCAGAATGGGGCCAAGATGTGAAAAGGAACTGGGATTTCTTCCATGAGATGAGGGGTGTAATGCTCTCTGTAGTGAGGGAGGGGGCCAAAAGGGACCAGGGAGATACTGAGTTTTGTTTCCTAGGATGAGTAGGCCCACGCCTGTCACCTCACATGAGAGCTGGAGCCCAGAGCCTCCTTACGGCTCCGAAAGGGCTTTGTGACCATGACTTAATTACCGCTCGTCAGGAAAGAATCTCTCCCTCACAATGACATCATCACTTTTTATTTTTACACTCCTTCGATTAAAGAAGTGAGTAAGGACTCGCTCTGTTGACTTTGGCATCTCCTGGCTGATCCCCACTGATAAGGTGATCAGGGGACCTGGGGGTGACTCAGTGCTGCTCACCAGGCCGCTGCTCATTGGGGCAGCCTGCTGGGTGCCTCATCCAGATGGCATGGCTGTCTGGGAAGGAAGGGACCCAGGGCCTGAATGGAAGTCCCCTGACAGAAACCAGAGCGAGGCCACGTGTGTCAGGGAGTGACAGTGCGTACTGTGCTATCTGATGGAAAAAGAGTGGTTATTTGCTTTCTCGTGGGCCAGATCAGATTAGTCGTGATTGAAAACTACTTTAATCAGACTAATAGTAAACATACTCTCTGGACTAGAAAAAATCCTTTCAGTTTTTGATGAAATTTGCTTGACTTTTCTGACGCGAGCACGAACAACGGGCACAGGACAGGAACATTTGCACAGCCCCATGTCCTGGTGCGCAGGTGATTGCTTTACTTGAGCTCTCCATAGAAACCCTTCTCTCCAGCTAGGTTACAGCTACTAACACTGGCTTCTGCCATGTTTTAAGGCTGAGTCACCGCCTCATATATAACATACACAATCCTGCAAGTTTACCATATTGTTATTATTAGATCTCTGTAATTAATGACCTTATATTGGAAGGGAGAGAGGGGAAGCAGTGTTCTCAAAGCACGTTTGTAAAAGTGAAATTTAGCAGGGCTTTAGGAAGATGAGCAGTATTAAGAAACAGTGGTGGATAAATACCCAGGTGCTATTTATCCCATCAGCCTAAGCATTTTGATTCTGCTGCAGGACTTGTGTAGAACTGAAATTCTGATGTGTCTTGACACTCTCTTCCTGGTTTGATGCTGGGGCTGGAGGCATTTGCCTTGGGTTCTTCCTTCTGGCTCTGCTCCTGGCCCTAAACTTCCTGCTACTGAATCCCCTGGGGTCCCTAAGCTACCACAGTGCCCTTTAGATCCTGCTCAGGCTGTCACTGGAATCTGTAAGTCCACTGCTGGTGCAGTTTTGTCCCTGTGCATGGCATGGGTGACACTGACTTCACTGCTGAGGATGGATATTCCCACTGTTTTCATCTTCAGAGTCTCTTTCCAGCCAGAGCTGAAAAGGTGGCTCATGTGCCTGAGACCATTTGGGAAAGCAAAGGCCACCACATTGCAGTGACAGAACAATGTGGTGTTGCACAGGAATAACAGTACTGACAGCCTGTCCTACACCTCCCTGAACACCACATGCATGTCCATTCAGGTGCTGCTTTGGGAATGAGAAGGGGGTTGCAATTAGAGCTTGTCCCTCCAGTTCCCAGTTCTGTGGCTTGCTGCTAAACAGAGAAATTAGCCCAAACCACCAGCAGACACTGCAGTGAAGCTACAGCTGTGCTGCCTGAGATAACCATAGACAGAGCCAGGCCATGTAACCCAAAACTACAGCGCAAATGTCTCACCAGGGGATCTCCCTCCAATACAACACACCTGCTATAGCAAAGTGCTTCTAGGATCTGGAGCCAAGGCCACTGCTTGCTGGTAGGGATTTTATAGTCAGCTAAGCAGCAGTCATGTGACTGCCTAATGAGAATAGTATTTCTTGTAAACTCACTCATTTGAGGTCAGGAGGTCTATAGGAATTGGACTGGAGTGAGAAATAGAACTGGTCAACTGTTGGCTGCATGCTGAATTGCTTTCAGCAGGTAGCAGGGAGAAAAATGATTGTTGGTCCAAGCCATGAATCAATCTCTCAAGGAGGTGTCTGAGTAGATAGTAGGTGTGGCGATAATCCTCAGTGGGCTGGGGAAACAAGCCCACAGTTTGTAATCTCAGCTGCTGACATCTGTTTTGTGAGTCCCTCCACTGTGGTTTCACAATCCATCAGCATGGAATCATCAGTGTGGGAAAACAGAAGTTGTAAGAAATGTCTAGGACATTAATATTAACCATAGGTGAACTTGGTTTTATTTTTTTTGTCACTTTCTATTAAAGACAAGGGCTCTGAGATTTTCCATTAGCAAGTTAGTCTAATTCAAGCGTGGGCTATCTACATTCCAAGCAAGAGTGGGCATTTAGTATGAAATCTGTACTTCTGGCCAAGTACCATTTGCTGTACCCAGAAGTGGCCATGGAGGAGCCAGCTTCCTCATCTCCCTAGATTGCATTTGGTTGTTTTTCTTATACCAAGAGCAGAAGCCCCTTATGATGTCAGTCCCCTGAATCAGGGGAGCTGAATTTGCCTTAGAAGATTTAAGCAAACATTGGTTATACTGATTAGCTGGTGGGCCTTGCCTAAGAAGGGTTCTCTTATTGAGAGAATCAAAGTGCTTTTCCCTTTTAGCTCACCCTGTGGCTTTGTTATCTGAATGTCTTGGCACCACTATATTTGGTAAGAGCAAGGGCACTTCCCTGCATGCTTGAAGTTTGGTGGCAAGCCACTGAGACAGTCTTACCCAGTGAGAGCCAAACTGACCCTTAGCTTTCTCTTAACATAATAAACCTCAATGTCCTTTCTCAAACTCCTGGTAGCTTTCATACATTCACTTCCCAAATGGCTAGGGGACATTTGAACCACAGTGGGGACATCACTGTTCCTCTTCAAGCAGCGCTGTTTGTAGAGGCTCTGCAATACTGGACGCAGTGGTGAGCTTGCAGCAAAAGAACTTGGGATGAGCAACCTGTGGGCTGCTGTCCCATACCTAACGTCACTTTGTGTCACCTGTAGGGCACACCACTAGCACCACTGAAGATGGGGAAAATTAAAGGGACAGACAGGTGCACTGTGAGACCAGCTGGCAGCTGTGAGAGCAGAGGGAGCTGAGGGTGGTTTTCAGGTGGGGGTGTGGCTCTATGAAGGCAGGAGATGCCCTTGGCTAAGCTGTCGTCCCATTCAAAGGTGAAATCTTTTAGGTGAAAGCTGAACAAGCTGGTGTGGGGCTTTGGTACAACAGATTGGCAGGGGAAGAGCTCTCTAGTTAAACTGGTTTGTCATATCAGTGTAAGGAAGATGGTGAACCTAATTATTGCTCACAGCCTCAGGGGAGCAGGGGAGGATGGCAAACAAACTTGTCCTATGACCCAGAGCACTTTGCTCGTTGACTAATGCCATCAAAATTTGGAACCCATTAATGTGAATTCTACTTTCCCTGTTGCCCACTTTTGGCCGTGTGGGGGTGACCACTGGTGGCTTGCTTATGGTCACATGCAAGGCAGGATCCCTGGGTGAGGGGCTGAGGCTGAGTGGTGCTGCACTGGGGTAAAGCAAGCTGCAGCTCGCACTGAGGTAGGCGGGAGCAAAACAAGGCCAACTGCCTGTCTCAGTCAATGTGACAGAAATAGAGTTGATCTCAATAAGATCCCAGTTTTTTCTTCCTGCTAAGTTCTCACTTCCAATTTTAGGGTTGCTGTAACCAAGCTGAGGAAGAGACAGTTTATCCTGTGGAAGGGATGATGCCTGAAGCCCCGGTGGGAGGAGAGGGGTTGCTTGAAAATGAGCATAACTCAACAATCTGCAGTGCAGGGTGGGCCCATGCAGCTCAGGGGCTGTTCCCATCCCACCAGCACGGCCATGCAGGAGGCAGGTGAACAGAACAAGGATCAGCTCCCCCCATGTCTAATGGCTGCTTGTACCAGAGGAGGCTGGGCTCAGCCACTTGGTCTGGCTGAGCAGACGTCTCCAGGCCCACAGGCCTACACATCCGTGAGACTGTTGAAGTGCTCACTGTGCACAGAGCCTCCACCATCCACAAATGAGTTAGGATGTTCTCTTAAGACAAACATTCAGAGTGACTTTATGACAGTTTTATTGGTTTCCCATGCAATACCAGTGAGCACAGGAGTACAGCCGGGCTGGTGGATGTGCTTCACTTTACAGCTTCAGTCCCTGCAGGACTGGGAGCCTACACGTGAACCATGGCATGCACAGCCCTGTGGCCAGATGTTGCTGGCTTTTGGACAAAGGAACAAAGCTGTAAATTTCCATCAGGGTTGGTGCTTTGCCAGTGAGGGTTTGGGTTTGCCCAGTCTGTACCTGCAGTATTGCTCACTTGGAGCCTGGGGGACCCTCCAAAGCCCTGTCCTACACTGCTAGCCCCAGCGTGGCCCCCCATGCACGTCCCTCTGCAGATACCAGGCCAGCACAGTTGGATATTTGCTTCTGGGAAGGACACTGTGTGAAACAGTGCTTAAAAAGGGGATCAATAGGCTCTCTGGGCACAGGGTAGAGTGGATCTCGCCCAGCCGGCTGCCAATCACTGTGGCCTCCTCTCTCAGGGCTGCTGCTGTCCACACAATTGACTTTCAATAGGGCTGATTTGAGTAATTCACCTTCCTGGTCTCTTTTTCAAGACAGGAAGACCAGCCTTTATCGCCCCAAACTATGAAGCACCACTGTGGAAGTGACTCCCACTGGGGCCTCTTCGGGCTTCTTCAGGCCTCTGGCTCCCCAGCTCAGTTCCCCATCATGGTGCTCCCTTTGGCTGCACCAGGGATGGGCAGAGTGAGAAGTCTCACCCAGCCCCTATAAAATGGAACTGCAGCCATGTCTGAGTTGAGCATGGCTTGTAAAGGTCCTGGTGTGGCCACATCTGGAGTGCTTGTCAGTTCTGGGCTCCCCAGTTCAAGAAAGATGGGCATCTTTAAGAGTGTCCAGCGCAGAGCCACAGAGATGGGGAGGGCCTGGAGCATCTCCTGAACGAGGAAAGCTGAGAGACCTGGGGCTGTTCAGCCTGGAGGAGACTGAGAGGGGATCTCATCACTGCTTATAAACATCTAACGAGAGGGAGTCAAGCGATGGAGCCAGGCTCTTTTTGGTAGTACCCAGTGACAGAACAAGGGACAGTGGGTACAAAGTGGAACATACAAAGTTCCATACCAATATGGGGAAAACTTCTTTGCTGTGAGGGTGACGNTTGGCCGTCGGCGCCGCCCGTCCTCTCTCGCCCCGCCCCCGCAGAGCCGTACATTTACGCGGTAGCAAAAGAGAAAGTAACGAGGATGGTGCGGGTGGCGCGCGGGGCGGCGGGCGCGAGAAACAGCGGCGCGGGGCCGCCAGGAAGCGGGACGCACCGGAGCGCGCCGCGCCGGTGAGTGACGGAGTGCGGGCGGGCGGATAGCGGCGAGGGGCGGAGGTGCCGCGCTGAGGAATGAAAGTTTGGTTGTGCGCCGCTTCGGTTCGCTGCGGTTGTTGTGCGTGTTCTCCCCTTTCTTTAGGGAGATGGGCTGTTTGCCGTTTCGTCGTCGTTGTTTGGTAGCGTGTCAGGCGGAGGGGCTCCGCTCTTGGTTATCCTTTTTCTAAACTGCGAGAACGTGAGGGATTTTCCTCTTTCCCTTTTATTCTTTAGCATTGCCCCCGGCCCGCCCGGCTCCGTGCGGGGGTCCCGCGCACGGCGTGGGGAGCTCTTACGCTCCTCCAAGCCGCTCAGAACCCGCTGTTTCCTGCTTTCGGCGAGATTTTGTTCTCGTTTCGCTCGGCGTTCAAGTTTGCAGCTGTCCCTGCGCTTTGAATCAAAAGCCGATTTCGTTGCGGCTCGCTGCAGAAGTTGCACGTCGGGACTACAGCGGGGGCCGGGGGCCCGCTGCCCGCTGGGGGAGCGCGGTGCTACCCGCCCCGCTCTGCCCCGCGCCGCTGCCTCGTCCCGGCGTGCCGCTCCGCGTGCCGGAGCGCTGCCGCGGNGGTGGCCTGTCCTGCTAGGCATGTGGAAATAACGTTTGCTTTGAAGCACTTCGTAAACGTCCTGAGAAGGAATTGAAACGTTGCTCTGTGATGCCTTTATGTAATGGTCACCGTGCCCAGCACCACGGCGCTCCTCTCGGCTTCTCCGACAAAACCGCTAACGTTACACGTGGCCTCCCTTCGCTTCTCTGCAAAAAGCACTTCGTGCGGGCTCACTGCGGTTAGAACGGGACTACCGGGAGACGGAGCGTCCTGGGCTCAACGCCACCCTACGTCATCACAGCACTCCTGGCGGGAACACGGCGCTGCTCGCCCCGAACTTGAAGACGCACACTCCCCGCATCGCTCCGCTGCTCCCACAGCGGAGGGGCGCGAGAGGGGCGCGCGCCTCACGTCCCCGAAGAGCAACCGCCACCGCGCCCTTCCGATTGGCTGCNGGCGAGGGGCGGAGGTGCCGCGCTGAGGAATGAAAGTTTGGTTGTGCGCCGCTTCGGTTCGCTGCGGTTGTTGTGCGTGTTCTCCCCTTTCTTTAGGGAGATGGGCTGTTTGCCGTTTCGTCGTCGTTGTTTGGTAGCGTGTCAGGCGGAGGGGCTCCGCTCTTGGTTATCCTTTTTCTAAACTGCGAGAACGTGAGGGATTTTCCTCTTTCCCTTTTATTCTTTAGCATTGCCCCCGGCCCGCCCGGCTCCGTGCGGGGGTCCCGCGCACGGCGTGGGGAGCTCTTACGCTCCTCCAAGCCGCTCAGAACCCGCTGTTTCCTGCTTTCGGCGAGATTTTGTTCTCGTTTCGCTCGGCGTTCAAGTTTGCAGCTGTCCCTGCGCTTTGAATCAAAAGCCGATTTCGTTGCGGCTCGCTGCAGAAGTTGCACGTCGGGACTACAGCGGGGGCCGGGGGCCCGCTGCCCGCTGGGGGAGCGCGGTGCTACCCGCCCCGCTCTGCCCCGCGCCGCTGCCTCGTCCCGGCGTGCCGCTCCGCGTGCCGGAGCGCTGCCGCGGGGTTGGGAAGGGTTGTTCGGCGGGCGGGCTGGGAACTGTCAGCGTGGGTCGTGACCCGTGGGCGATGGGTGTCGGGGTAGCGATCTGTAGGTTTATGTGATGTGGTGATCTGTTTTCATCGCCTTTCTCTTCCCCCCTTCCCCCGCCGCTCTCCCCTCCCTTTCTTCTTTTGCAGGGGGATCTTGAGTTCTTCCTAATTTGCTCGCTCTCAGCCTCCTCATGCCTCCGTCTCCCTTAGACGACAGGGTAGTGGTGGCACTCTCGAGGCCCGTGAGACCTCAGGATCTCAACCTCTGTTTAGACTCTAGCTATCTGGAACCTGCTTCCTCCGCTGGTGAGAGCCGCCCCGGTCTGCTCGGCGCAGCCGTCGTGTCCCTCAAGACTGCGAATCTCACGTATATGCCCTCATCCAACGGCTCTGCCCGCTCCCTGAGTTGTGGATGCAGCAGTGCCAGTTGCTGCACTGTGGCAACGTACGACAAGGACGCTCAGGCCCAAGCCCACGCCAGCACCAGCAGCGCAGCAGCCTCCCCATCCTGCCCCACCAACCAAATGGTCAACAGCAATGAGAGTGCCGGTGGCCTGAGCCCCCTGGGCGGGGTGGGCAGCCCGGTGTCGAGTGGCGGCAAGCCGCTAGCGAGCATCAAGATCATCTACCCCAACGACCTGGCCAAGAAGATGACGAAATGCAGCAAGAGCCATGCGCAGAACCAAGGGCCTGTCATCATCGACTGCAGGCCGTTCATGGAGTATAATAAGAGCCACATCCAAGGGGCCGTCCACATCAACTGCGCTGACAAGATCAGCCGGAGAAGGCTCCAGCAGGGCAAGATCACTGTCTTGGACTTGATCTCTTGCCGGGAAGGCAAGGACTCCTTCAAGAGGATCTTTTCCAAAGAAATCATAGTTTATGATGAGAATACCAATGAACCAAGCAGAGTAATGCCTTCCCAGCCCCTCCACATAGTGTTGGAGTCCCTCAAGCGAGAAGGCAAGGAACCCCTAGTCCTAAAAGGTAATCTTCCTCTTTGCCCCCCACACTCTGCGCAGGCTTCCGCTACAAACCTTGCTGAAGGTTGAGCTTCCAGCATGGCTGTGCACATCTAGGAATGTCCCTGTCCCTTGAGACACAGCTGGCAAAGCATATCTTCTGTGGATGTGTGGGCAGGTGCTGGAATGGACCACTTGGCAGTGGTGAGGTGCTTGCCTTCCTCCAGTGGTTGTCCTTGAGTTGTGGTGGGGTGGGAGTTGAACTAAGGAGGAAGCGTGCTTCCTGGTGGCTGGCTGTGTAGACAAAGAATTTCCCCCAGTGTTTTCTTGAGGTATTTATAGCCTGAGGGGCAAAGGTCCAGGAGACTGTACTTCTCTTTTAGCTTGCCAGACTGACCTTTACTTAGCAGCCTTATTTTAGCCTGTGTTAAACTCAGCTCCTGGGTGCTAGAGATGGTCAGAGGGAGAGCGGATGAAGGAAAGAAGAAAGATAAAGGAGGCATTGCATCACTGACCAGCTGACAAAACTCAAGGAGAAGTCCAATCTTGCTTTGGGGAAACAGGGCAATAGTAATGGACAGAGAGAGATGCTCCTCTAGCAAGTGGACTAAAAGGGTTGTGTTTATATGTGTGCACGGATGTGTGTTTCTATATGTATTTTTTTCCTCCTTCAAAGGCTAATTTTTTACTGTTTTTTTTTGTCCTATCCTTTAACATTCTAGGGAGGAACAGTCCCTCTTGCCCTAAGGTAGCATCCACAGACGCTTTCCTTTCTTCCCTTTATTTTGTAGCTCCTATTTATAACTATGCTGCCCTCTTTGCCCCTGGATATTTATGCCATTTAGAGGCATGGTTGATAGAGATTGGCTATGGTACTGTGAAACTACAGGAGGATTGTCTGTACTTAATTCACTTGAAAATAGTAAGTTATACAGAAAAAACATCCTGTGTGGTGTGGTGGAAGTACGAGTTGAGCTAATAGTTTAGCCTGTTTTCTGTGTTCACCTTCATGGTGAGCCAAGAGTCCAGCGCGATACTTCTCTTTCAGCATATGCTGTGGAAGCCTGAAGTTCTTCTAGCTCCCAGCAAGCATGTAGTTACACTGGGTTGACTCTGACACTTGCTGCAGCCTCCCAGTATGCTTTTAGCACGTGTCCCATCATGATGTATCCACACGAAAGGGAGAGGAGGTCCCCTGTAGGATAGGGTTACTCCTCAGGTTCTCTCTCTGATGGCAGTCATTCTGTTGCAGTCCTTACAGCTAGATTTATGGCTTGTACCATGTGGATCTGCAGGTCTTCCTGCCCTTAGAAAAGGGAGATGCCAAAGGTGTCTGTCTTCCATGTTTCCTTGCATCACTGAAGCTCCTGCCACCTCAAGCTGTACATGGAGTGGGAGGCTGTGGGGCTGCTGGGCTCTGTGGGGCTGTGGGCAGCCCTCTCTGAGGTTGGCTGCTGTTTCCTGGGTGCTGCACGGGGTTTGGCTGGGTGCTTGAGGGATTACTCAGGCTATTTTTGGTTTTCAGCCACTGAGAAATGCGAGCATCTGTTTCGAAGACCTGCTTAGGAGAAATCCCCTCCCTGAACTGCTTCTGCCAACAGTTCTGAGGCCGTGCTAGTAGACAAAGGAAGCCCAAATCCCTTGGTTTTTGGGTGTAGGAATTGGCTGGTCCAGGACAGACCTTGCCTGGGGAAATGAGTATTCCTGCCATCACTTCACCTCCCTCCCTTCTCTAAACGGGGCTCAAAGGGAGCTCCAGTGGCCATTCTGTGATTCTGTGACTTTACCATGGAGTAAAGCAGTGCTTAGGAAGGCTGTGCTTTATTTTCTGAGCCCGAGGAGTGGTACTGGCTGTGTGGTTGTTCATTTTCCCCTGCCTGATAGCATTTTTTCCATCATGCCCCAGTAGACCAAGCACTGACACCATGTATGTATGCAGGCCCGTGGCTGCAGACACTAGAATGAAACCAGAGATAGCTCTTTGCCACTTTTTTTTTTTCCTTCCCCACCCCACCCTTCTTCGAGCGTTTTTTTTCTTGCTTGCTGTAATCCACTCCTAATTTATGGCCAACCCATCTGATGCCTGTGTTGTGTTTGCAAACACTGGTTGCTAGCTTAGCCGGCCAAGTTTATGTCCCCCTGATCCGGTGCCACGTTCTCCATCTTTGGTGCTGCCTGTCAGCCCGCGCTGCTCTTTGCGCGGTGCGGTGTCACGTTATGGGGGGAACCCGATCGGCGAACCCGGGGTTGGGTTACGGCCCCGGCTTACTGCTCTGTAGGCAGCAGCATGGCCCTCGGTGTATTTGGGGTTAGGTGCCCCAGTCTTTTTAAGCACTGTTTCCAAAGGCCACACGGCTCTATAGATAAACGTATGGACAGGGTGCCTGACTGGGCTTGAGTTAAAAAGAGGTTGTCTGATTTATTTTTAATGTAACAGACTGACATAAACTGATGCTGACAAGGGAGTGCTGGGCTTTACAGGGACTTTAAGAGCCGTGTGCCTCCCTTTGTGTCTCCTTGCTACTTTCTTTAATATGGACTGTCATTTTCAATTAAGCACTTCAGAAGCAAAGATTTGCTCTGTTCTTTGTTCAGAAGGCACAGCAGCATTTAGGAGACTGACATACCTTTTTGATGAAAAATGAAATAGTTATCATGTTCTTCACATTGCTGTTACATGGGCTTTAGCAGCCTAAGCGATCAAGGGTTTGAAGCTGCTGCTGAGTTGTATACAAAATACGAGGAATCCATTTTTTTCCCCATGCTCACAGCTGTTCTTGTTAGACCACAATGTTCTGTTCCTACTGAAACCTGAAGGCTTCCCTTTGTGTAGATGCATCTTTTTTTTTATCTGGTGCTGGGATGGGAGGAGGTACAAACAGTGGTGGGAGACCATCAGTCACTCCTTCTGCTTGATGATGGCAGTGCTGCATTTTTTCCCAGGTTGGCTCAGCAGCCCAGGCTGCCCTCGATGGGTTTGTGCCCGCTTTCCTGCCCAAAGCCCAGCAGCACACTGCTGTGGGACCGTCATGGGAAAGCAGTGGTGTATTTTTGCCTTACTGGAAGAATTTGCCACCCATGGGTGCGTTAGCTCATAGTGAAAGTGGCTTGCAGCTCAGGGCTTTTTGCATGCTTTAGTTTGTGCCTGGGACATAAAAATAGGAAGCGGGGAATGCTTTTGCATTCAAATGAAAAGTATTATTTTACACAGAATGAAGTGTTTAGGTTTGGAGTTGAGCGTCTCCTTTCAAGTTAAATTAAATCTACAAATGAACTGAAAATGAAGAAGTATAGTGTCTGTGCCAAAACGCTTCAACAGTTTTTTAAAACAAGAGAAGTTGCCTTTGTTTCCCTAGCCAGTCTGCGGGGGTATTGGCTTCACCTTCCCCATCCTCCTCTGCCTTGGAGCCTCAACTGTGGGAGCCTCAGGATCCCACTGAAGCCTTGGGCTCAGTTTTTTGAAAACTCCTCTGTTTGACTGAGGGAAAACCAATCCAGAGCAAAGGGCAAGGTGCAAATTTGCTAATAATCCCAGGTTTTGTTTGTACCATGAAGTGGTGACTGGAACACCACGAGGGGGTTGGGGAGGAGCTGAATGGTGGTGATAACACATAGTTACTTCTCCGTTCTCGTTCCTGATTTGAGGAGCTTTTTTAAACTCTGGTTTGCAGTCTTCTCATTGCTTGTCTAACAGGGAAATAAATCAAGTGGCTGGGTCTCGTTATAGCAAGGAGCACAGAACCTGCCAGCAAACCACTTCGTTCTCACTGCTGTGGTCTAAGAATAGCTTCAGATCTCTTACCAATGCTGAAGTCACCTATCAGAAGTTGAAACAACTACAAAGGGACCGAGAGACCTATAAAAGAAATAAGCTCCTGCTTTATGTTGTCTCATGTTAACTCAAAATACTGTGATCAACTGCCTTTGGAATACCTGATGTTGTCATAATCAGTTGCAAACACATGATTTATTATTATTATGTAATACAGCAGTGCCAGTGTTACTTTAAACCCTAATTGAATTGCACTGCAGAAGCATATTCAAGAGTAGAACTTGACAACAATGGTCAAAAAATCCAGCTGTCCAACAAAATATGTGCCTGGCACTTATTTCCACTGGACATCTCCACTGAATAATTATTAGGTCATGGCTGAAGTAGGGAAATGTGTATTTTTAAGTGCTAAGTAATGCTTGTGAAGCATCCAGTGTGTTTAAAATGTGTTCCCTCTGTGCTGCAGAGGAAGTCTGGCCTCATCAGTCATTGGGGGAAAAACTGCTGCTGCCTCTTCACAGACAGAGATTTTACCTTCAGTTTTCAGAGTCTGATTGCAGGAGCTTGAATACATTTGTCAATAGTAGTATTTGAGGTTTGAGAGGTGTCTGGTTTTCAACTGATACAGATATGCTTCTATTTGTTTGGATATATGCATGCATTTTTGTTTGTTTCTTTCTTTTAAAGCAACAGACGATGTTTGCTGTTGTGTTTTTTTGTTTGTTTTTGTTTTTTGGTTTTTTTTAAACTATGCTTAGGAGCCTAAAAGTTTTTAGAAATATCATCTTTGATTTACAGCACCTTTGAAGTGGGGAAATCAGTCACTTGTCTTTAGGCTATGACTCTTTCTCTACTTTATGGAAAACCATATTACAATTTCTTATTTACGCAAGAAACACTGAAGTGAAGAAAATCACATGAATGGGAGCAGCGTGTCCATAGTCTTAACACTCATCTATCTTGCATGTTTATTAACCAACCAGGAAAGAAATTTTTCTTCAGTATTCAGTGTAGGCTTGCAGGGGGCTGCAGAAGTCTTGCTCTACAAAGAAGAAGAATGCTGTTAATCTCCCTAAAAGAAGACCTAATGCTTTGTCACTGTGCAAAGGATAAAACCATGCATAGTGCCTTGGCCTTGTTGGCAGAGTTACTCATGGGCTTGGGGGAGCACTGACTGCAGAGAGCACAAGCCTGACCTGAATGTGACAACTGGCTGTTGCCTGGAGCTTGGTGTCTCGGTATTCAGCTGGATCTGATGAGAGCAAGCTGGGGAGAGGTACCCTCTTGAGCACTGCACCTGCTTACTTAAGCTGGCAGAGCCTCCAGGGGTTTTCACAGCAAGCTGTGGTCTTGGTCTGATGAATGTGATGACAGTAGTTGGAGTGGTAGAGCTCTCGTGTGCAACAGTGCCTTCAGGACTTGGCTGGGGTGGAAAACTAGCCAGCAGTCCTGGCAGTGCCCTGCATCCCCTGCGTGGAGGCAGAGAGGGAGGCTGATAAGACAAGCACACCTGGGGGAGCCCTGCCCCTGCTTTCAAAATGTTTCACTGGGGTTATTTCTGCAGCTGGAACATCCCAAGGCAGTTGTGGTCAGTGCTGTGTGTTTGACTGATGCTTTACACCCAAAGCAGCTTCAGCAGTGTATCTGTGGGGATTATTTAATGCCTTGTGACTTTTCAGTACAGGAAACTGCTTCAGTTTAACTACTTTAATATCTGTGATGAAGGCAGCCTCGTGCCTGGAAGCGTCGCAACCCATTGGAGATGGTTTCAGTGCATCCTCCCACTGCTGTGAAAGCTGCTGCTTCCCCAGGAGCATGGGGTCCTCCAGCAGGTGATCTCAGTTTGGCTCTGCACTTGTACAGCATAGGTTCACAGAATCGTAGGGACCTCTGGAGATCATCTGTTCCTACCCCCTGCTAAAGAAGGTTCCCTAAAGTGGTAGCAACATTTTAAGTATGTAAAGAAGAGAGGAAAATAGGCAAATTATTTTCCTGTATGGTGCAGGAAAGAGATGTTCAGGCTGGGGATTACTGTGACTAGATACCAGGGCAGTCTCAGAGCAAGGAAGGCTCTGACCAAGACCACAGAGTGGTCATTCTCTTGCTCTGTGACTAAGCACACAATAGGCTTGCTGTGAGACCTTGGACAAGTCATTTTCATCTGTCTAGTTTTTATTTTTCTGTTCCCTGCACCATTTGTAACACTGAGCTCATCTCTTACTTAGATCAGTGATTAAGTGTAGTGGGCCCAGATAATCCACAGTCACAGCAGTGCTCTGGAACAACACATGTCTTGTGCAGAAAGTGGGAAAAAGAATTACAGGCACCCTTTTTGCCTTCTCCTTTAACAGTGCATCCTTTCTAAAGTAATACCCTGTAGGTTCTGATTTACATGTTGGCATTTATTTGGCATTTAGTGGCATTTAAAAACTGAAGAGTCTGTTTTATTTCTGTCTCTGCTTTGGTGAGCAGATTATCTCTTTGCTAAAAGGAGCCACCATGAGCAAGCAGCTCAAGGTCTGGAAGGAGGACGAGCTCATCCTCTCCTTGCACTTGTTTTTAGTGGTGCACTGAAGAGCACATCACGACTTGCACATACACCTGAGCCAGCGAGTCTGCAAGGAGCCACCAGGACCTTGCAGGTGTCACCTGGTCCCATTTCTCCCAGAGGAATGAGCCTGCTGTTGCTGCTTGTCCCCACATGAATTACTACATTTATTAAGAAGAAATCTAAATGGTAAAAAACATATATATTTTTGCACTGGTTTTAAGAGATTTGGAAAACAGGTGACAGAAGCTTGCATGTTATCATCTTAGTTGAATTGATTGTTGCCAGTTTATGAGGCCAGTTAGATATTGAGTAAGCAAGTGACCTGTGATGTTTCTAAGTGAAAACTCCTGGTAAAGCAGTTGACCTGTATTATGCTAGTGATGTACTCTAAGTCATCTTGGCCATCATAAGATAATGGCAGTTTTGTCTATTGACATGGCTGAAGCGAAGAATAAGCCAAATAGAACTTGCTGCCATATTTTAGGCATAAAAAGGCTTAATGTAATCAACCTGAAGGCAAACCATCCTATCTATGTAGATATTTTCCCCTTAGCTCTGTAAGACAGTATTAATCTCTATCAACAAATAATACACTACTTATGCTTCTTGGGACAATACATGGTTTGGTTTTTATCTAGCTGAAGACATTTCTTGTTTGATTGCTGTTTAATTCTGGCTTCTCTAAGTGTATGCTTTCTCCTTCCCTTGACGCTGGAGTGTAGGTTCTAGCCATGCTTCCTTGTCTGTTAGGGCAGTCCCCATTAGGTCTGTCATGCAATGCTGGGTCCCCTGTTGGGTGGGATGGAGTGGGCTGCTAGGTGCTCAGCCCTGCAGTGTGCTGGGGCTGGCCCTGCTGTTTGTGGCAGTGTGGGGACTGCCTTGCATCTCACTGCTTCTGGTACTTGGCTGTTTTTACTTCAGGACAGTGTGGCACTAGGATTATTTCAAGGCAGCTTCCTTTAGTGGATGTGAAGAAAACTTCATATGCTTTGAAGCAGTTTGCTGGAAAGTGTCAAGTGAGTGCCAGATATAATTTGTAGCCAAAAAGAAATATATATATATATATTTTTTTAAAGAGGTTTTAGATCCAGCAGGAATGAATGGCATTCACTGGTGTGTTGTAGCAGAGCCCCACTTTCTTTTGTCATTGTTGCAATGTGTTGCTGGTGTTTCTGATGCAGAGGAACAGTGGTCTGGGCTGGAAAGGAGCCTGCATTCATTCTCAGGAGAAGCAGATCGGCTGGCTCAGTTGCTGGAGTGAAGCTGTCCTGAAGAGGTTGCCCTTAAAAGGGTAAAGTGAATAAACAGATGGCTGAACCATGAAAATGTCAACCTTCTCTAAAACTTGCTAATTAAACAGAAACGTCCACTCCTACGCATCCAGGATTACAGATGTCTGAAACTGTGCTGAGGCCCTTCTCCCTCTTTGGATGCACCGGGCCTGCTGTGCTGTCTCCATCCTCATGCGTCCCAGAGCCTGGAGGTCCCATCCGTTCTGCCTCCATGAAAGCAGAATTGTGACTTTTTGTCAATATAAAACCATTTGCGGTATCTTTCTAGCATGAAAATAGTTTCTGTTCCCTCCCCCCTTGCTTTCCCTGCCTCCTTTATACATAGCTTTAGCATTTCTTGATGACCTTTTTGTTAATATGATTTCCAGTGGGAGCATTTCACAGTAGAAGTATGTATTCCTTCAGGGTTTATGCTGACATTTTCAGTGATTATTTAATTGGACTTCATGTTAGCTTAAATCCCCATGGGAGAGCATACTTTTGCTATGAGAAGTTGTAAAGTGTCTAATTTTGAGTTTCTGCTATAAATGCTTGCCCTCCAGGGAGGGCAAGTCCAAACCTCATCTGTCACTGCAAAATCGTTACAGCAATGTGTTTGGGACGGAGGACTTAAGAATGTAACTTGGATCAAGAAATTATGTAGCTTGAGTTTCTCCTCTTACCTTTCTGATCACTCTCTGCAAATAACAGAGTGCTTTGAAGGATGCTGTCCTGTGATGTGTCCCTCTCTCCTGCAAGTGCTCTTCTTTAAACTTTCTCCTAAATGGACAAACTCTGTGCTCACTCAACATAAAGGGGACTTCCAGTTGTAAAACTGGAACTACTGTCTTGAGTTCAGATGTGTGGTGACTTCAGGAAGGGCCAGTGAGGTGTCCAGAAGCAATAGTGCCATCTCTTAGAAGAGCTGATGAGGGAGGCATGTTGCTTTTTTGGGTAGCTTGGATGTCCAACCTCTGTTTGAGGCAAAACTATCTTTAAGACAAACAAACAAATAAAACAACCCTCAAGGTGAAATCCCAAGAAACATTCCCCAGCAGCAGTTTAAAAATATATACATATATTGCTTGTTTCTAGTTAGAACTAGCATGGGTGACCTTGTACTTCCTTAGAAGAGAAAAAGCAATGGGATGACAGCTAGCGATGCGAGGAAGAAAGTCGTATGTTCAAGTGTGGAAGGTATTGTGGATAAAAATGTAGTCTATTATGAGTGGTAGACATGATGGCAAGAAATGAGTGAAGCTGGGCAAGGCCCATGTGCTTTGGCAGAGGGCAGTGCTGTTAGTGACCTCTTTCCTGTGCACCTGCAGTGTGTCCTTCAGGACAGCAAGCAGCTCTGTTCCTGGTGTGAAGTACTGGAGAAAAGTAGATAAGGGCAGGGGCTGCAAGAGGCCAGCAGGAGAGGATGTGCTGTGGGTGTGAGCTGCAGCGAGTTGAAATTAGAAATAATATGCAAATGCATGCATGCGTGCCTTGATGCTGGGGGAAGCGTAGTTCTTTTTATCTGGTCAGACTTGATTTTTAAAGTGATCTCAAAGCAGCTGGGTTGAGGATGTGCTTGTGACTCCTCTGGGCCAGAACTCGCTCATCAATGAACCAGCATCTCAGGACGGTTCCCACATGGAAAAAAACTGACCTTGCAAGTTCTCTGGAATGCACGGACTTGTTTTTTTTTTGTTTTTTTGTTTTGTTTTGCTTTGTTTTGAAGTGCTGTTGGCAGCTTGATTAGAGGGAGAGACTCGATTAGATTGAGTGTATCAAAGTGGAGGCTGTTCTTTGTGAATTATGTTTACTTTCGCTTTTTTTTTGTTTGCTTAAAGCTTAATCTTTTGCAGCAGGGCTGATGCCAAATGCCGTGTGGGTGATAGGGGAAGGAGCCCTGCAGTGGGTGCTTTGAACCTCCTGCAGTCAGGCGAGAAGCCTGCCTGTGGGACTGGAAAAGGAGACCTAGCTCACGTGTTGGTAGCCACATGAGTACAAAAATCTTCAGTTATTTTTATCTTTGTGTTCTCCCACTCCCAATTCTCCAAAATCAATGTTTCTTGAGGCCACTGAGGGTACTTGCACTGTAAAAGGATGGTGGATGAGGTTTCTGTTCTGAAGAACTAAGTATGGTTTCAACTAGGTTTTTCTCTATTCTTTAACAGTAGAGATGTACAGAAACAGTCTTAGTGTCATTGTATTCTCCTTGTCACCACTTGACACCTCACTTCAGTCTCCATCCAATGTTTTCTATGAAAACAAACAAAAATCCCATTGTTTTCTTGAAGTCAAGGGAGCTAGTTCTAATGTTGTATAGGTGAACGTGGTCTGACAGGTCCCCACTAGTTTTGAGAGAGAAGAATTGCTCTTCTCATCCCTGCTTCCAACTATGTGGGACAAATGCAATATCTTCAACCACAGCTCTCCACAGCAGTGAGTGTGAGCCTGGATGTATTGAGGGGAAGGATGTCTGTCTCGGATAACAGGAGCACTCCTGCCATGCTCGAGTTAGCCCCATTGCTCTGAAAGGTGTGGGAAGTCAGTAGTGTCCTGAGCACTGCACGCCATGCAGGCCTACCCCTGCTTGAGACAAAAGCAAACAGAGGCTGAGAGAGCGCTGCAGGAGAAATATGGGGACCTTTCTATGTCATCTGATGGAGGAACTCTTGTGGAGTCATAGACCACATACAGGGCCATACATTTCTTCAGGCCATGGGTTGGTATTGTGAAGACATGATCCCGGCAGTTGTCCATGTCCTGAGAGTGACTTTGGCCACGACTGGCAGAGCTCTGCTTCGACCTGTAAAGCTGCTTTTCCCTTGGGGAAGGAAGCGAGCTGTGATAGATTTGCTGCTGAAAACGCACCCAAGCATGCAGAGAAGATACATAACAGCACGACCCAGATGAGCTCATGCTTGCTAGCGGGTGCCTCAGCACACCCTGCACATGCAGTGTGAGCCAGAGAGTGGGCAAGGGCCAGACCCTGCTGCCCACCTGGGGTGGTAAGGGGCTGGGCACCCCAACCCACAACACACCTCTGTTTGTACGGGCCCAAGTCATGTTTGCTTAATCTTGAGGCATCCTGTACTTTGAGTTGACTTGACACAAAGTCATCTGTTCATTAATAACACAGAAGCAGTTTAATTGTTGTCTTAGTGGAAAAATACATGAGACTGTCATCAGCTGTTGCTTCTGGCAATGCTTTCTGCAGTAATGTAAATAAATGAGGTCACAGGTTTAAAGGAACAGGCTGTACTTGCACAAATTCAAAGCGTCATCTTAAACGGATACGCACCAATTGTCTGAACGGCTTCCATTGCGGTGCTGTGCTCGTGCCACAAACGTTAGCTGCTTAAAGCTGTAACATTTCTACTTTAAACACAGCCACGTTTAGCCATGGGGCTTGGTTTGTTGTGCAGGCCCTGTCACTGTCACACAGAGCAGAGTTCAGCGCTGCCCTCCGCTCCCTGTGAGAGCTGCAGCCGCCGTCAGGCCTCCCCTCAGCTCCTCTGCTCTGAGCAAGCACAGGGACCTCCATGCTCCTAATATCTAGTCCTCCAGACCCTTCTCCATCTATGTAGGCCTCCTTTGGACACTCTCTCTCTTTTCTGATAATTCACAGCCCTGTGGGATTTCTGCTTTTGTTGCATGTGAGTTTTTGGTTTGGTGGTGTTTTTTTTGTTGTTTTTTTTTTTAATGTGGCTTTGTGGTGTTGTAATTGAGGATGAGTGGATCCAGAAATCCATCTGAATAGCTTTCAAAGCTGTATAAAAGATCTGTTTGTCTGTGGGGATCACGTGTTCTGTCTAAATGTGGATCCTGCATCTGCAGTCTGTCATGTTCCTGCTGTAACTGCAACAGGTATTGCTCTATTGTGGAGGCATTTTGTGCTGCTTGACTTTGCCTGAGCTGTCCCTGCTGTGGGAGAGGGAGCAAGGTAACTTACTGTCATTACTGTGGGGTAGGAGTCTCTTTGGTGTTAGGAACTATGTCCACTCTACATATCACAAAGCACACCCTTGCTTATATAGAATACCTTCAGTTGGAAGGCACCCACAAGGATCAAGTCGAACCCCTGGCTCCAGACAGGACCACCGATGAAGAGATACTGCAAGGCATGGAGAAGGAGAGTGGGTGTTACTGTACTCCATGCCATTTTTATTTTTTTTCCAGATTTCTTCCCTTGCACAGAATATGTGCAGATAAGATGCGTTGGTTTTACTTTCTGTAAAAAATGGCTGCTCCTACTGTGAGGCCACGGTCCCTTGCAAAACTGGTCACCTTGTTTCTACCATATACATTTTATGTCTGCTTTGAATTATGCACACCGTTTCATGATGGTGGGTGACAGATGCTATCTGGCATGACTTCTGTGCTGTTTGCCCCTGCTTGATTTGCTCTCAGTGGCTCCTTCCCAGCTGCTCACCTGGCCTCTAGAGTACAGGGTGGCTTCGGAGCTGGGAATGTGCCCACAGCTGCTGCACGGCAGGGGTTTGGGAGGCATCATGCGAAATGTCTGTGGGCAGGTGGTTGCAAAAGGCCTGAGCAAACAAGTATGAATAGCTGGAGTGCATACAGTGCTGATGTGAAGCTTCCTAAAAATTTTGATGTCTCAGACAATCCCTAGCCTGTGGTCATTCACTGACTGTTCTGGCAGGACAGGGCGGTGGAATATTTCACGCAGCTCATGCAGTGATAACTGCAAACATCTCTGGCCCCTCACATGAGTGGTGAGTAGAAACAGTGCCCTCTGCTAGATATCTGCACACTAAATAGCAGGGCAAGATGTCTGCTGCAGAGCTCCAGCTTCCTTCATTCCTTTCCTTATAGAAGAAACACAGTGAATTTCTAAGTGTGCTGGGCATCCTTGCATGCCTGCCGCTTTGTTTGGGTGTGGGTAGGTTCAGGCCCCTTGACAACCTGCTCAGCAGCTGTTTTAGAGCAGAATGTGGGATATTCTCTGTATCTGTGTGAGGGCTGTGTCAAACTGGCTGGGTAGTTCAGGCTTTTTACCACACTCTGGTTATTAAAGCTATGTGATGTCTTCAAAGATAGAGAAGATGGGTTACAAGCACAGCATTCTGTAATGGTGAACAGTGGTAGCTGGGCTGTCTGCTAGCATTTTGCTAAGTCAGTGTGTTGCACCTGAGAATCTGAATGTCCTCCTGGAGATGGGCGCACAGATGCATGTGAGCCCCCTGGCTGGAGCTCAGCACTACCACGTGTGCTGCAGGTCCTTCCCTGCCTGTCTGCTTGTCAACGGTTTACGGGCAGGTTCGGCCCGGTTCCGTGACAATTGGTGCGGGGGACCCACGGACCCACGCCCCAGGAAAGGGGAAGGGGGAAAGGGAAAAGGGAAAAGGGAGATGGGCCTAGAAACAAAACAGCGGCAACGATCTGAGGAGGAAAGCTAATTTACTAAATAGATATCGGAAAGCAAAATAACACACTATAATACAATATAATTGGAATTAAAGCTAATAAATCAAATAAAATGAGCAAGAGAGAGAGTGTCCGATAAACCGAAGGCCTTACGCTAACGCTGAAGGCGAGACGGCAGCGAGCACCCACTGCTGAGTCGATCCCAAAGGAAAGAGGGTGTCCCGTGACTGCAGACAGTTTTTATCTCCCCCTCTGAGCGTAAATACGTAAAGACGCAAAGCATCGCAAAGTCCTCTGGGGAATGTAGTTCTTCTCTTCTAAGACAGGTATACCTGGAACTATCGATGATCCATGGAGCTGGAACCTTAACTCTTTAACTCTAAATGCACTACATGATGTTATGATGTGGAATACCAGTACCAAAAATCATAAAACCATGACACTGCTGCAGCTGCCAGTATGTGGTGAAGGCTTTCTGTATTAGCAGCTGAAAATCTGATTTTAAAACTCAGCTTACTTTCGTACTGGTAAAAGTCTTCTCACCTGTGTGTCTGTCACAGCCCATTGTCACATTTCTTTTTCCCTCTGCTACCACATCTTGCCACATCCTTTCTGGGCACCCATTCTTGTCCATTGGTCAGATGTCTGAGGCAGTTCAGGTTGGTGATCCTCTCCAACTAACGTCCAGGGAGCTTGCTGTAAGTTCTCCAGCTCTGCTGTGTGTTTAAAGCAGCTGGTGAAGGGTAGTGTTGTAAGGGGTGCACCACTGAAGGATGCTGAAGCAATGGGGATCCTACCTCCACCTGTGGCTGCTGACTCCCTGAAGGAGTGGAGTGGAAAGAGGCGGAAAGTGAGAACTGACCCCAGGGCCACTGGAGCTGCTTATTCTTTGAAGTGGTTCTTGGGGATCTCCACGTGTCCTAGGTGTTGTTTGAACAATTTTTTCAGCTGAATGGATTGCCTGCCTGTGCAAAAGCAGAGTGAGTGCTGGGAGTAGGGTTGGGTTGGCTGGAATGTTGTCAGGGTTCAGCCTTTAACCTATGCTGTTGGTTTGGGTGAGATGTCAGATGGCATCATCATGGTGACCGTTGTCTTCGCCATTGTTCTTGAGCAGCCTGCAAAGACTTCAGCCCCCATCAAAGCCAGGTGTTGTAGCTGACAGAGTTTTGTCCTTGCCCTTTCTTCTGCCCTGTGCCCTGTTAAAACAGCTTTGTGAACAGAGATCCTTAAGGCAGATCTGTTTGTGCTTTGTCCTGTAAACTGCAGAAACAGCTGAAGATAAGCATGCTTTTAAGGCATGGGAAATATTCTGCATTTTGAGAGTGATTCAAGGATTTCTGGGAAAGTGAGTTAACTAGCAGTATGTGAAGAACAGGAGGATGGTGGGATCAGGCAGGCCTGAGGACTTGGGTAGCTCTGCAGCATGCTGTATTCTGGTGTCCATCCAGAAGTGCCCTGATGAGGAGGCACTCAGCACTGTCAGGGTTTAGTTTGTGCTTCCTTGTCCCATCTTCTGGCGTGTGGCCTGTGGTTCAGTGCTGCCTGAGGGATGGGAACTTGCCTGCCCTTGTGCAGAGGGGACTGAGTTGGGGGAATCGCTTGAAGAGTGGGAATATGGGAAAGGAAGCAATAGCTTTCCTTTGTGCAAAGTGGAAGGCAAGGCATGGTTGCCTGTCTCCAGCAGAAGGACCCAGGGCTGCCTCCATACTGTGTCTCCAGAGGAAGGTCTGGGGTTTAAAATTCACCCCTGTCGTAGAAGTGAGGTCATACTATGCTTGTTTCCCTCCTGTTGACCAATCGCAGGCATGGAGATACTGTGCATGGGTTGTAACTGGGCATCTCCCTTCTCAGAGCTGGCTGTAGCCTGGTGAGGGACACTGGTGCTGCCAGGCACCACGGTGGGTGAGTGCTGGCACTGAGAGTTTGGAGCTGCAATGCTCAAGACTCGGGTGTTGAAGTCTTTCTCTCCATCTGAACCAAAGGCAGCGTGGCTTTAAAGTCTTCCTTTTGCTAGATCATTGTGAAAGAGCATGGAAAAGGCAAATAACCTTTTAGAAGGAGGGAAAAAAAATAACAGGATGGTGACATTCAGCATTTGTTTTGGCTGGAGTAACTCTTTCTAGTAATCTACGTGTAGTTTTTTTCTTCCTTCCTGGAATTTTTTTGGCTTTGATTTAAACAAAGTGCAGTTGGGCCCGAGCACTTGGCTGGTCCCAGCACAACGCGTGGCCCCATGTACCCTGCTCAAACAGAAACCCACATGTCTGTGGGCAGTGGGGATATGGCTGCCCTTCTCCTCCTGCCCCTCTCTTCCCAGGCGCGGAGGCGAGCCACCTGTTAACATTACATCACTGGTTCCCAAGAACGCCGTTGTACCAAAGGCCTGAAACAAAGTGGTTCTTCTTGTATTGTTTGCACTCAAAGAGCTGATGTCATGCCAGCTGATGTCATTGTGTGCTTTGTGTAATCGCTATGGAAACTGGGCAGGTGGGGAGCCCGGGGCTGATGTAATTGCTGAATGAGGTGTAGAATGAAGCTCTGCTTTTCTTCCTAGTTCTGCAGAGCTGCCCTCCTGGAGGAGGGGGCGGGAGGGAAAGAAAAAAGGGGGAAATTGCTGCTTGAAAAAGTCAGCAGCGTGACTTGCAGTAGAGCTAGGGTGAACTGGAGCCAAAAAAGTGACTTCTCCCTTCCCCCTCAAACCCATTTCCCAATCCATATTAATGTCCTAAAAATAACTTGCTAGATATTTTCAAGCAACTGGGGCAGAAAAAGGAGAGCTGTTTGCCACATGTTAGGCAGGCACCTTGGTTGCTGTTACAGTTCAGGGCGTGGTGTTACTTTGTCCTACTGCATGGGCATGTGCTGTTCTCAGGAGCAAAGGCTGCGAGAGCCGCGCTGCCCCTTGTCCCGAGCACTGCGGGTGCCCTATAGAGGTCTCTAACCAAATATCTGCTTGGCCTCTCTCCCCAGGAGGACTCAGCGGTTTCAAGCAGAACCACGAAAACCTCTGCGATAACTCCCTCCAGCTGCAAGAGTGCCCGGAGGGGGGAGGCGGCGGTGCGTCCGCAGTGCCCCCCACACTACCTCAGTCCATCCCCACCACGCCGGACATCGAGAATGCCGAGCTCACCCCCATCCTGCCCTTCCTCTTCCTCGGAAACGAGCATGACGCTCAGGACTTGGAGAAAATGCAGAGGATGAACATAGGCTATGTAATCAACGTGACCACCCACCTGCCCCTGTACCATTACGAGAAAGGCATGTTCAACTACAAGCGGCTCCCGGCCACTGACAGCAACAAGCAGAACCTCAGGCAGTATTTTGAAGAGGCTTTTGAGTTCATTGGTAATTATCCTTGACTGGAACAGCTTTCTCCCCGCTGCCCCCCATCCCCTTACCTATTACAGGAATCTGGGATGAATTTTATGCTTCGCCAACTATCCTGAAGGCTGTGTAAGGTCACATTTACTTTTGTTTAGATTGTCAGAAATACTGAGTACCTCATTTTTCTGCTGATTCTCATTTCTGGCACGTCTGACTAACTAGCCCAAAGGTACAACTTTATTCACTGATAGCAATGCCTACCTCTAACCCTCCAAATTTGGGTCTTTTCCACCCATGCTTCTCCTAGCTGAGATTTTTGTCATTCCCTCTTTGTGATTCCTTTGCATTTCCTAGTCTTCACAGTGGCTTCTAGCCAAATTTTTGTAGTAACTATTTTTAATGACAGCTGAGTTTTCCCTAATTCAGTTTTATGAGAGAACTGACAAACTTTCACACTCAGCTTATTTTATCATTAGATTTGTAACTCCAGCGTATGTGTGGGTGGGTGGATAGTGGTGAAAACTAGTATTAATAAGCTTCAGATTCCTGTAGGCTGAGAGACAGTTGACTGTGAAAATGCAGCTCTGTCTGAAACCGGGGAGGTAGCTGAGGAAATGAAGTTACCTGTGTCAGTCTGAACCTCGTGATTCACACAGAGTGTACCTCACTCAGTTTGGTGAGTGAGGGGATGCATTTCACCTCTGGTTATCTATAGTTAAGTCCAGACAGCCTTTTTAAGTGGGGCTGGTCATTGAGGACATAAAGTAATACCGAAAGCTTGTGAGGATTTTTTCTTGCCCTTCTCTATGTATTTGTGGGCACAGCTTCCTCCAGTGCACACACACAGCTCAGCCTTTCGCAGCACAGTGGATGTATGCTGGTGCTTATCCAGTAGCAATTCATGTGCTTAGATGTTTCCTCAAACATCCTGGTGTTAGGAAGGAACCATGGCCCTGAATTTTTTTTTTCTCCTGCTGAAGCTGGACTAATCTTACTATCAATAGTTCAGGTTTGATAGTGGAAGCCAGGATGATGAAAGCATGCTTCTTTTCCGCATCCTAGCTTAGGTCCTTAGCTGACCTTATGGACTTGTTGAAGTGGACTTGGAGCTGTCTTCCTTGATTCCTGCTCTCAAAAATAGACTGTTGACGGCTCCTGGGTGAGAGCGTGGGTGCACAGCTCCTTGGGAACTTAAGCCTGACTTGTGCTGGCTCTGTGGGGTGCCCTTGGGCTCACCAAGGATCCAGCCCTGGTCGTGGAGCCAAGGACTAGAATGGGAAACCCACGCTCAGCATATTATGATCCCGTCTGCCTTGGAGCTGGGTCTTACTGCTTGGAAGCAGGCAGCTCTTGGGTGCTGCTGGTTCTGGCTGTGTTCTGGTTAGCAGAGGATCATCACGCTGATGCATACAATCTGTAGTCACATTATTTCAGTGAAGGTGAGTAAGCAGAATACTGCTTATAGTGTAGTTTTGATGGCTTGGCAGCATTAGAACTTGAATACAACTCAATGTTAGAACTCAACAGCTCAAACTCTAAGTCACAGACTATTTTTTTAATTGGTTTGATGACCTTACTAAGGGCAGAGAAAGCAGCCTTGCTCTGAGAACGTTTAGAAAGTATTATGAAACCCATTTTGCTTTCCTCTTCAATAGTTATAGCTTGAGGGGCTAGCTTTGTTTTTAATAAACAAATATTTCTCCATTGAGGTTTTTTTCCTTAGCAAATTTAGCCAGCTGGAGAAGTAGCTAGTCGAAGTTTTCCCTCCCTCAGGGTAAGCTTTCTTTAATTGCATTTGAGAAAATAGGGAAATGTGTAAACAGTAGGTCACTGGCATATATTTATTTAAACAAATCAGAAAACAAAAGTTTAGTTAAGATTAAGGGCATAGGAAATGAAGCTCAAAAACTGTTAAAATATGTTTATGGAGTTCTGATTTTCTTAAGTACTGGCTGGTAGAACCATAGAATTTGGCTTCATTTAAGTTGTTATGATACAACTGGAACTTGTGGAATAAGATGCACTTTACTCTTGGTGGGGTTGGATTCACACTAAAACCTCTAAGCTAAATTAATGTTCTCCTCCAGATGAATAAAATAATACACTGAAGTGTCACATCTTGAAAGCATTATCTTCCATTTTAAAAGTAAGCTGCAGGAAACGTAGATGGCGTGGCAGTGACTTCCTTCTCTTCCCTGGGTCTTGTGCTTCCAGGAGCTTTTTTTCTCTCCCAGTGTTGCATCTCTCTATGAAGATTATGTATTTCGGTGGAGAGCACGTCTGACTGCACATTTGTTCTGTCCTTTTCCTCCTCCTCCTCCTCGTTAGGCAGAGTGAGGTGTTCCAGTTGTTAAGGGGTAAAGATGACAACAGCCTTTTCACGCAGCGGGAGGTGATTAAAATTGGGCTGGGAGGCAGAGATCAAGTTGAAATGGACAGAGCTTGCTGGGCAAACTGGCCTGTATCTTTCAGTGAAGTAGCTTTGACTCCCTAAACGAGGGTGGACTAGAGAGGAAGAGGAGGAGATGCTGCTGTGCTTCTTGCCAAGTAGAGGAACTTACCAATTGCACTGAGCTTTGCTGATTTCCTAAATAACAAGAATCTTACTTTCTGCTCTTGTTCTTGTTTTCAGAGGAAGCCCATCAGTGTGGAAAAGGTCTCCTCATTCACTGCCAGGCCGGCGTGTCCCGATCCGCCACCATAGTTATTGCGTACTTGATGAAGCACACGCGCATGACCATGACGGATGCCTACAAATTTGTCAAAGGCAAACGACCAATCATTTCCCCTAACCTTAACTTTATGGGGCAGTTACTGGAGTTTGAGGAAGACCTAAACAATGGCGTCACACCGCGAATCCTCACACCAAAGCTGATCGGCGTAGAAACTGTTGTGTGATGGTGAAGCTGCAAAGAGATGGTCTATGAAGGGGTTAGCCTGTTCTTCACCTGATTTAGGGCAGTGAGGGGTGGGCTGTGGGTTTTTTTGTTTTTGTTTGTTTGTTTAGCTTTTGGACAGGGAGGGGGTTGCAGCTAACTTTTTGTGAATGAAAACCTTTTTTTTGTAAGGAAAGGTTTTTAAAAGAGATCCAAGAACTTGGCCATGTTTGGGATGCGGTTGTGATTTCCTTCCCAGGCACTGGTAGAGCAGAGAAGCTTCGGAGCAAAAGGAGTACTTTTTAAAATCCAAGAGCCAAGAAGAAATATTGGGCTTTATTTTGTTGTTGTTGTTTGTTGGTTGGTTGGTTTTTTCCTCCTCCTCCTCTCCGGCTACTCGTAGAGTTTATGGCTAAGTAGTCTGTGCAGGTTCATAGACTGAAGAAACCTAAGTTGACACAAAACACAAACAGCCAAAACAAAGCAGAAAAAAACTTGCTGAAGCATGAGGGCCTTCCTTTTGCAAAGTTGCTACAGATCACCTGGCAAATTGCTCACTGACACAAAGGAGATCAGAGCAGCTTAAAAAGTCTGCAGGCACTTTCCACACTCCTGACTCAAACTAAAGAAGAAGAAAAAAAGTTTATTTGGCGTGTTTCATGTTCCAGTTCTATTTTTCTATTTTAGGGTATAAGGTTTTAACAGAAAGGGACTTTGATCATTCTATGCCATATGCCTTCACTGGCTTCTTGTGCAATAATAATTTGGGATTTGTTTTGAGTGTTCAATCCAATTTGAGTTGGCTGCCCACTAATAATAAGATAATTTTTAAGTCTGATAGTGCAATGGCAGCTGGCTTGGTTCGGAAGGGATAAATGAAAGCAATTATTTTGTTCCTTTATATGATTTCGATCCTAGTTACAGTGCCATAAACCTTGTTACATATGTATATCAGAATGTACAAAAATCGAGAATGAGCAAAGTTTATTTAAAAATATTTTTCGCACAAAATATTGGTGTTTCAGTTGTCTATGTAAAAGAAATTTGATTATAAAAGCAAAAAATCCTTTGGAAAATGTGTGTCCTTTTATTTCTTTAGCAGTTTTCCATTTGCTTTCTGTCGGATGGGCTTTGGCTGTGCTCAGTTTTGTGGGGGGGGGGGGGTTGTTTTTGTTTGCTTTCTCTTGCAGTGTACAGTGTGCCCATTGACAAAGCTGATATCTTTTGTTTGACATCTCTCCTTCAGTGTCCTGTTCCTGTCCTCTGCTGGTGGAATGTGTTTTCTTTATTTCTTGTTGTACTCTTGCATCCCTTGCTTTCTGTAGCCGTGTTTTTATCTCCTGAAAATACATCAAACTTGGAGCTGTTCAGATGAATTAGCATGACTGAGGCGGGCTTTTTGGGACAAAAAAAAAAAAAAAAAAAAATTTCAGTTGATACAGGTCTAATATTTTCTCTTTAGCTTGGTTTAAAGCTGAAAAAGAAGATGCTACCTAGAAACTACGGAACACATGCACTACACCCGAAGCAAACCATGTGAAGAGAGCAGACAAAGAGCACAGACAAAACTGTCTCTGTAACTATGACAGTGACGTTAGTGACTTACAGAAGCTTTTAGTTATTATTACTCCTTTCAAAAGAAGAGTGTAATATCCTTTGCTTTTCTTTCTGGCACTTGCCTTCCTCATCCAAACTCACAGCAAGTGATTATTATATCTGAAACATACTCTATGGAATAAAGAACAACAGATGTACAATTGGAAACTGATCCAATCCAAAAGGCTGCT